>JAWDGP010008006.1:312500-315000 GCA_033675545.1 Elysia crispata
CGTGTATTAGCTAACCGACACCAGCAGGGAAACACCATACCCGCACGTCTCATTATAATCACTTTGTGTACTCGAGTGGGATTCGTGGCCACGGGTACTGAACCAGTTCGGTGGACATCCGGATAGAGTCATTTAGAATAGTAATCCTTAAACTCTTATCCAGGCTGAAGTAACTGGATTGTGTAAAGATCGAATTCATAGATTACTTGATTGAGCCTGAAAGACATTTAAGCCCGAAATATCGATTTTCCGTACCCGCCGTTTGGAGTCGATAAAGTTAAACAAGACTTTAAAAACAATAATTGATAGGAGAGGGAAATGCAGGCGAATTCAGTATTGATAATAAAATCCTGACGTTTAGGATGTAATGAAGATAATGAATTGAAATAGTTTTAAGTTAAGAGAAAAAAGAGTGAACCTGGTCGAGGTATAACACTGGGCAGATGAACAATGATTTCCGATCTTTACAAATTCTATGATAATGACCAAGCATAGTCATCATTATGACATGTTTTGGAAATAGGAAAAAAAAAAAAAAAAGAAAAAACAACAACGACGAAAATAGGCCTACACATGAATTTCGACTTGGGAGTATATTTTTCAAAATATGATATATAGTCGAGAGTTTGAGGGTCTGTTATGAACGCACTATTTTTTTAAAGGGATATAATTACATTTTGCGAGGGTCAAGTACGCTTTGAAAGGATACATGATTATGTAATTTTGCACCCATACTCTCAAACCAAACAGCTTTGAAATTTTAAGTGTGAATGACGTCTTTTTTGTGCGTAATGCATCCTCGGTAAAAACCTCGGTCAAATTGCAAACATGGCGGCGCGTTTAATATGGGTTTGTGTAAGTCACTGTTTCAGATTTAAACTCTCTTTTACTCATAGTTCAGAATACTACAGCGTGGGTACAGTGCGAACATGTTGTCTAAAAGTAGCTTTAACATTGTCCTGGAGAATATTAGCCGTCTTATTCTAGTTTCAATTATTTTGAGTGAAATACGCGAAGGTCATAAAGTAAGAGGAGAACCGGGTGGTGAAGGTTTTTTTTTTTTTATTTTTTAACGAATTAGAAACATGGATTATTATTGAGAACTAAGACGAATTTTTCGGAAAAATGCATTATCATTCCTGATACAACCATGTTTTATTAATGTAAATGGATCTTTAGACATAGAAAAATTATCAAAGAAAATGAAATCTCTGAGATTTACTAAAACGGATAACTTAAAAAAAAACAAACAAAAAAAAAAAAAAAAAGAAAACAAAAAACAACCAATACCCACGTCAAAACAAAGGGACAGATTATGCATAATTTTGAGTTAAAAAAAAATCTCTGAATAACTCAGTTTAAAACATGCCTTGTATTACAAAATTTTTGTAAGACCCAAAAACTATATTTTGTATCACCTGTTTGAAAATTACGCTATAATATTCGAGTACATTTTGATATCAACGCAGATAATAAAGGAAATCGGTTAATTATGTACTATCCCAATCTATTTTTAGATCCCTTTAAACACTCATAAGAAAGCCGTCAATTTTCGCGTTAAGTGCATAGAAATGCAATGCCTTGCGGGATTTCTTCGCCGCGCAGTTATTTAAAGCTACATAATAATGAATGTTTAGAAAAAAAAAACCAACAACCTGTAAATAGATTTGCATCTTACAAAATTAGTTAACCATTCTTATTATTTTTGAAGATACTCTAGTATTTGATTTTGCTTCATGTGATTCTCATCTGTCCTTGATAATCTTGATCCGTATTCATTTTTCAGTCATTCGAATCGGGATAGCCAGATTCATGATTCGAACAGTATTTGGAATCCTTGGACAACAATAAAGGTGAAATCAGAAACCTTTCTCTCAAGCATCCACGCGATATTTGTACACCAGCAACCACACTTTGGTCGCCCGATGCGGGCGCACAAGGGAATTGTAGTTCAAATACTTTTCGATTAAATATTTTCTTCAAATAACAGCATCCGTAAGACATCTGTTTGTACGGCATAGTACAGGCTTAAAATTTTTATTTTGTTTTCAAAGATGAGATAATCATAGAGAACGACAGGAGAGACTAATTCTTAAATTAATTTTTAGAAAAATCTCAAATTTTTTTTTTTTCAAAAACTTGTTATTGGAAAGAGTACACCACTTTACTAACAAGAGAATATCTTTTTTGCTTTAGGATTAACTTGATTTGCCAACATAACTTGTTGTTTTTTTAATTATCAACTACTTGGACTTGGGATATACCAGTTACTTGACTTTTTAGATTTCAAGTTCCACTTAGCTCTAAACTGTCTAAGCTGTGGACTGATCATCAAAACAGTTTTAAACAAAAGCGATCTACATTCAAGATTGAATCTGATAAAGATTTTCTTTATGCAAACATGCTAATATCTCGATTAAAGCTCATATCTAAAAAAATGAATCTAGAAATAGCGCTACCCGATTGTTTTTAGAGAACTTTTTTTTCAATCTAACTCCTA
>JAWDGP010008006.1:320000-327500 GCA_033675545.1 Elysia crispata
CACTTTCTTTCTCTTTACTGGGACTGATGCTGATCACAAAGAGCCTTGTCACAGCCTGACAATATTTCTCTTTTTTTTATGAGTCATGTTCGCTGCCTGATGTGATGGCTTGTCGTGACACACGCTGAAGACATTGACACTGACAGAAGTTTTGAGAAAGTTCGGGCTTTATTTTTTACGCGTATTTCGTTAAGCAACATTCTCTATTTCCGATCTTCTTGGAGTGTATACCCGCTGTCGCACCAGACTACCAGACTACTAAATCAGATAGTGTTGAGATATCTTGCGACACTCCTATTTTGATTTTGACATTTTTCTCGGAATAAAAGAAAGAAGAGCTTCAGAATAAACCGACTGCTTTATTTCTAATATGGATTAATGTCGCCGTTTTCTAATATGGATTAATGTCATCGTTTTCTAATATGGATTAATGTCATCGTTTTCTAATGTCATCGGTACTAGATTTTACTCTTTGCGAGAACCCCGAGCAATATACTGAACTTAGAAGCGCTCGTCTTCAACTGCTGTTGTTCAAGCAATTGAATTGTAAGTACCTAAATTACCCTTTTTTATGTCCCGGATGAGCGTGCGTGAAAATGCCTAGTTTGGGTACTAAAACATTTGTTTCTCGATTTTCCATAACTAATTTTATTCATGAAGCAGAGCAGAATGCATTAAAGTTGTTTTTGCCTCTTCTCATTTCCCTTTTTTAAATTTAACAAGAACTTTAAAAAAAATGTAGCCGTTTTGACATCATTCCACTTGTAGCCGTTTTGACATCATTCCACTTGTAGCCGTTTTGACATCATTCCACTTGTAGCCGTTTTGACATCATTCCACTTGTAGCCGTTTTGACATCATTCCACTTGCTCAAATCAGGAAAATGGGCATAATCCAAGTTTTCTAGGAAAATTGAGTTTAAAGTGCAGTAAAAATTTTGATATCTTATATAATACTTATCAAGCTTGCTATAATTTAAGTGTTCCTCCTCTTTTGACAATGACTATGAACTGACAAGATCCACGAAAAAGGCATACGAGTCATAATTATTATTATACCACGATAGTATAGAGGCATGCATTTGCAACAATGACAAGAGAAACAACCGCAGCACGTCAACAAATGACACGAATATTGGCCCTTATAAAATTTAAAAGTTTTGCATAATTCTGCGCATAGTTCTCAAATATCTAAAATTTTGCCTTTTACATACGAATATGCTTATTTTTTTATTATTTAAAAAAAAAAAAAAAATAGGCCTATTGAGGGCTAAAGTTTACAGCAGTGCAGCTAAAGAAAGCTGTAAAGTAGAAAATTAAAAAAAAACAAAAAAACAACAAAAAAAAAAAAAAAAAACAACAAACAAACAAAAAACATGGGATTCTGAGATAGATGTAATAATTTATCAAAGTCACAAAATATGTTTATAGAGAACACCAAAGATGATATTATTTAATGTAATAATTTATTATTTTTTTTTATAAAAGACGCCCAAAAATCAAGTATTCCTGTTGACAAGGGAAACTTGGCTTGCCTTGTCTGAAATAAGTCCGTGGGGATGATGTAGGAGGGGAGGGGGTGTCAGTAAAGAGACGTAAAGGGTGAGGATTAACCTTACGTGGTGACAAGGTATGCGCTATATATGCACCTAATATTGAATGTGCGATCGAAATAATGAAAGGAAATGACAAAAACTAGTTTTAAAAAAAGATAATTATTTGAAATAAATTGATTTACCATCTGTGACCTTAATTTAAATTGTAAGTGTTGCACTAAAACTCGCAGGCTATGGAATTTTGAATTTATCTCTTTTTTTTTTTCCTTCCTCATTTGTATATTTTCTTGCTTTTTCTAACACTCGGATTTAGCACTAGAAAGTACTCTTACTTTCTTTCGGTCTTTATCAACTTTTGTTTAATTCGTTCTTCCTCGTCGTCGTTTGCATCTTTTTTTTTTTTTTTGGTCTGTCTACCTATCTTTCTAGTATGTCACTATACTGTGTCTGTTTGCCTCGTTATTTATCGCGATTGTATCTCTGTCTGTTTGTCTATTTGCCTGTCTGATTTTCTCTCTCTCTCTCTCTCTCTCTCTCTCTCTCTCTCTCTCTCTCTCTCTCTCTCCAATCGTCACCGATAATCTCTCTCTAACTCTGTTTTTCTGTACGTGAAATGTGAAAGTTACGATCCGAATAAGAAAAAAAAAATTGCTCCAATTGTCGACTACTCCTCAATCAAAACTCATAACGTACTCAAAGAATAGATTCTGTGGACTGGAATCGATTACAACAATACATAAGAGAGCCAGGTTTTTTTCCCTCTCGAAGATATCAATCGAATTTATCATCATTCTAAGCCAGATTTTATTGTATTTTGTTGTGTGAAACACATAGACGCAAGCATTCTCGACTATCCGGTCCGGTTAAGCGTTGGGATAGTAAGATACCGATCACAATAGAAACGATATTTTTACGATATTGTCAGAAATTTATCGTCCAGACCCTCCTCTTCTGATTTTCCTGAAATCAATGGCAAGGGCAGATTAAGCACTGTGAGGGTGATATTGAGTATGCAGGATAAATCGATTACCAATAAAATATAATTACACCCACCCTTCTTTTATTTCCTCATACATATTTCTTTTTATTCAGTCAATGAAAATAGAACAGTTTACGATTAATCAAACACTAGGTCGGTCTATGAATGATGGCGATACTTTTTACTGACCTGCAACAAACCGTTTTCGACTTTAATAGATAGGGGTTAGTCTGGAAGGTGAAAAAAAGGGTATGTGTTATGAATAGTGGAATAAAGAGTCAGAGATTGTACTTTAAGTACAATAGAGGTATATTGAACCAGTATCTTAATCCACGCCACAAATGTAACGCCAAATGTTCGGGTGAGGTTAAGGCAGTTTTCTTGAAATACAAGATGGCGAAAAGTTAAAGGGATAAAGCTCAATGAAGAAATTAGGAGAACAGAATCTTAATTTGATTTTTAAGATTTCTGCGCAATCTTATTTCATATTTTCGATATATTGTATACTAATCCGCCACTTAATCTCATCATTTCTCTCTCTCTCTCTCTCTCTCTCTCTCTCTCTCTCTCTCTCTCTCTCTCTCTCTCTCTCTTTCTCCCTCCCTTCCCCTCCCCTAACTGATCTCTTCGCTATTCCAAACTTAAGGGGCTACCGAAATTACCATTTATTGTGGCAAGGCTTTTTATCAAAATCATTAAATTGGGCAAGCGAATCTTCAGGTGGAAAAACAAAGCTTACAGAAAGGAAAAAAAATCTATTAAAAACTATCTGTGAAATATATATCTCAAAGTGTAGTTGAGCTTTGGCGTGAAAATATTACTCTAAACAATAAAAAAGATAAAGGCTGACAAGAGAGGGCCAAAGGAGGAAGAAGAGGAAGAAGAAGCTATATTTATCGCTAAATGATACATTGCCTGTATCTATTGTTACTCACCCTGTGCTAAAACACACGCGTGTTACAGGGGGACAGGTTGCTCACGATCCTAGCCAGCCGGCTGAGGTAAGTCACCATCTTAATCCATGTTTAGGTGAGGCCCCAGCCTGGTCACACAACTCCAGCAAACATCTGGTGCTCAGTCGAGCTGTTACTGAAATACCCGATCATTCTGTGTGGCCTGCTACAGTGTATATAGGTCTAGATCTATAATACTCCGTGAGCACTCGTGTATTGTGGTTGCTACCGGAGAATACATTTTTAACTGTGGAAACTGTTTTTCCGTTTTTATTTTTTAGCGATACATCTACTTCAAAGGTTTTAAGTGCAGTTATAGTGGTATTTTTTGTTTTCTTTTATATATCGACATTTGAGTCTTCTATGTTTTTGGTACGAAAGTATGGTGGATTTTTTTTTTCTTGTGCAAATTCAAAGATTTCTGTGTCTATAATAACCGGTGTTTCATGGTTATTCAAATAAGTACATGGTGATCCTTTGCTCCTCTACGTTCATTTCTAAACAAAAGTGAAAACGAACATAAATCTGATAAAGAATCTTACATTGTGAAATTTATAATTATTTGTTTCATGGCAATAGAACTTACTGTGGATTACACAAACACTGGGCTACTGGACAGAATAATATAGTAAGTATTATATTGAAGTTTCGCTTTTGTCAAAATTGAACTTAGCGCACATTATATATCTCGCTCTCATGTTTTAACACAAGTCTATAAACGTCATTAAATTTGCTGGACATACATTTTGACTATTTTGATTTTAGTCACCTTGTAATAACGTGAGTTTCACATTGTGATAACTTCCCTGTGTATGAAATCTAGGAAAACAAGAAAGGTACACCAGACTACAATATTATATGAAGAGAAGCAAAATAATCGAATGTAATGAGGGAATTCGAACTTAAACGAAATAGTAACCCTTTCCCTTCCTCATCATCCACCTTACCTCACCGGTGACTGAAAATTACAGAACAACCTTTTATGACAACGATTTGTATTGATGATAGTTTCAAATGGTAAAGGAAAAAACAGCATTCTGCTCTGTGCCATATGTCTGCATAGATTTACAGACATAGTTATGGTAAACTATCATCGCTGTTTTTCACACTTGATCCCCGATATTACTGATATCTGATGAGCCAAAATATGTAATTGATTTCACTGTCACAGTTTCTGTTGAGACTGCTATGACACACTAACAGCTGTTCCTTTGTTTAAACGCCTTTTTGTTAATCGTAGTTTTTAGATTTCCGGTGGTTTCTCTCGATATACATGCATCCTTGTCACGGTCCCTATTTCAAAGAAACTTCTACTGTTTGAGATTTGATGCTACTGACTCTGCTGCTACCACCACTGTGGTTTGTGATTGATGTTGCAGATGCAGTAACAATTGAACAATCATTTTCGACAATTCTTACAGCTTCTTTGAGGATTTAACTCCGCTTATATCAAAATACTCTGAGCTTGTTAGTGCAACTGCTCCTTTAGTTATTATATTGAAACCTGTTTTCATTATCTAAGGTTCCTTCTCATCTTGAATCGATGTCTTGCAGCATTGGGCATCTACGGTACAAATGTCTGAAAGTCTATAGATAGTGCAGTGATCATGAGCAATTAAAATTTTCTTGCACATACTCAGCCCCGTAATATCAAACGTCAAATCATTTTCCAACGATCGGAAACCAATGCTTTTGATATGTGATGCTACAAATCGTAAAATAAATGCGCATCTATTTAAAGCGAACTCGAAGAAAAAAATGCGAAAATAAAAAAAAAAATGATGTCGTTACTTGCTAGAAGAAAGAAACATGCATACAAATTGAATGTAAGATTTAGCATTCTATGAAGACATACTTATGTGTTCTTTGAAATAACTTGAGCACTATTTCCTTGGGTGAAGAGTTAGCTATAGAACACAACTATTGAGGTTGGGACTACCAGCTCTTTATTTTGGGGTTAAAAAAGAACTCAAAAATTTCCTTTCCTCATTTTAATATCTTGTATAATGTTTGAAATAGATGGAAAAAGTTTATAAATGATTCGCTGGAAAACTGTTATTTTGAATGATCTTTTCCTGCGAGTTTCTTTTGAACAGTTGAGTTTATGCTTGAGTGGAAAAGACAATGGAGCTGTGGAAACTATAAACATTAATTTTTATTGGCATGCTTGCTCAATCGCATAGCGATCCATCATGGTTTTTCTGACAAAATCCTTACGATCACTTCCTTGAGGCTACACGAGTTTTAAAACTAGAGATCTTAGAGATCTAATCTCTCAAAACAGAAAAAAATGAGATAACAGAAGATATAACTAAAGTCGCAATATTGCTTAGCAGTAAAACTACCACAAATGTCGGTCTCGAGTTAGATCTATGTTTGTGGTTAATTTTTCTATACTAATTATTTCTTAATTTACAGACACTTGCATCTTTAGATCTTTAGGTCTAGCTCTGCCTGTCCCAGCCTCTATCGTTGTTTGACTGCCTTCTTTATTCCTACATCACAAGTGCTCTAGCTACATACATAGCGTTGGTTCTAACATGGTTATATATTATATCTAACAGGTCTACTGTTCGAGCCGTGGGAATGTAAAGCTTATTATGAATTCAATTCTGAAATTTTGGAGCAACAGCTGTCTCGAGGTTACTCTAGATCTGGCTCTATATGATTTTATCAGCATTCACTCAATAGATTGGATAGTTAAGGCAGTATCGTAATACAGGCTTCTATATTGATCAGTTTCTCTTCTGTCTCGCGCTTTATTTCTCATGGCTATCTTTGACTAATTTTCAATTGCACCATTTTCTAAGCTCTTCATGTTTTTTCTCATTTTGCTAAAAATACCAAATCTGCAACCTTGAACATTCGTATGCGGTGTGGATGTTTATATCATACAGCAAAGTTGAATGAAAAATATGTTTGAAATCATTGGCTGCTTCGGGCTTTGGCAGTAATAATTATATCTAAATCTTTCTTCAGCCTCACACATGATAGAAAATTAAAGCATTGACGATGTTAATTTTATTGTTAGAAGAGAGATAACATGCGCCTGACGACAGTTTTTTTTCACAAAGTCTTTCCTTTGAAAAAATGATCTGCTCCAACTTGACGTACAAGCTTGTTGATAAAGAAACACCAAATAAATGTGACTGATGCCACAAGAGGCTATGGCTCGAAATGACTTTCCGACATCCACAAGCTAATGTATTCTTTTTGGCATGGGCTAGATCAAGGGCTAGATGCAACGTAAAGGATCAACAGTTTTATTCACACTGCGTATCGTTGGACGAAATACCGACACTAGAAACAAGTTCCTAATTCGCTTACACCGTTACAAGTTTTCACAAGCGCGTTCAGTAAGATGAATCAGGCGTACCCTCTCAAAGGTATTTTCGAATGAATAATCGCGAGTGGCTAATGTTATTGAACATTTTAGCAAAGCTTTGTTGGATGAAGCATACTCTTTTAGACCCCCAAGATTTACATATTGTGCCGAATGCATCTCAGTCATGATTTACACATGTATCAAAATCGATTAAGCGATTATAATGGTTCATGGTCATGTTTTTTTTTTCCTTAAACTAAGACTTAAATTTTTTACAGCTCATAAATCTGTCACAAAAGTTATATCGCAATTTTTCTGCATACATGTTTTCATTATCGATTTCATAATGAACAATTGGATGAAGTATACTTTACTAAAAAATCAGCATATATCGACACTTAGACAAAAACAAGATCTTGGTCATTGGAGTTTTAAAATAAAGTTACCTCGTATCAAAAGCTATCGCTCAATTGTTATAAGTAAAACAGCTTTGTATTTATTGTGCAATTATATAACTATTTACAATTCATGACATGCGCAAAGAGGAGAAGCGAGATAGAACATCGCAACTACTACTAAATACTACCACTACTACTACTACTACTACTACTACTACTACTACTACTACTACTACTACTACTACTACTACTACTACTACTACTACTACTACTACTACTACTACTACTAC
>JAWDGP010008006.1:330000-332500 GCA_033675545.1 Elysia crispata
CAGAACTTACTTCACTTTATTACAAGATGGATACGATATAATCTGTCATGCATATGGATGTAATATCATCCTATAATCAATTCCAGCATGCAATATATCTATTCGTCTATTTCCAGAAAATCATATGGAGAGGAAAAAAGTTGACTTGGCTAAATCGATCTGGACTGCATTATACGAACCAAATTTTTCTAAGCTGAATGCTTAATTACACATTGTAACCTCCCTTTGATGTCACACTGATAAAACAGCATCAATACATAAATTCAGAAAACCCCTTTCCCTAATATGAAGAGTCTAGGCGAAAAAAGACTTTAGTCACATATTAGGTATGTCTTTCTAAAATGAATGTGGCTCTTCAAATATAAGCTACTATATGGATCTAACACCAATAAGTGCTGTGTGGCCTTTACAAAGGTTTCATAACCCTTCAATCATTGTGTTTATCTGAACACACAGTGGAGTGTATTACTCTAACGTACTCAAGATCACCAACTTGGTGGAGCCAAATGTTTATTTTACTTCTGAGAAAGTAGCGAGCTGTGAAATATGATAATTATGACTCAGTAAAACTGTTGCGTGGCGACATCATTTGTGTGTGCTAGGTAATAAAACATAAGAATTGAGAACACATGTTTTGGACGGGGTGTATTGATGAACCATCCAATCAATAAAGCAATCAATCACTCAGTTATCAACCGATCATTATGTCCTGTTAGGTAAAAAAATTGTGTCTAGGCAGATTGGGAGAAGTGAGAATTGAAGTACATTGCCTTTAAAATAAAGAGCCAAAAATGCTGCTAAAAATGAAAGCCTTACACAAAAATCCATGGCAGGCTCATCTATACTTTCACAGCTTTGATCAGTGGTAGTGAGTATCTTTAAAGAAGGGTATGGAGAAAATTAAGAGGGTAATATGATATTTGAAGTAAAGAGGAGAGGGAGAGATCAACATAGAGAGAGTAAACGAAAAGAGAGAGAGAGAGAGAGAGAGAGAGAGAGAGAGAGAGAGAGAGAGAGAGAGAGAGAGAGAGAGAGAGAGAGAGAGAGATAGAGACAGAGAGACAGAGAGAGAGACAGAGAGAGAGAAAGAGACAGAGAGACAGAGAGAGACAGAGAAACAGATAGGGAGGGAGGGAGAAAAAGAGAATAAGAGATGGAGTGATAGAAATGGAAAAAGAAGATAAACTTTAAAAAGATGATAATGCAACCATAATAATACTTTTAACGGCACTTATAAAAGTACATTTTGATGACATGAAAGATTTTATTTTTTTTTTCACATTTCATAGAATGTTGACTACAAGAGCACTTTTGCTGTGTAAGAATAGTCTTGAAACTGAGAGATGGTCAACAAAAAGTTGTTTTTCAGGTTTTTCTAAACTAATCATTCGAGACTTTAAGAGGCACGCTAGTGGTAGATATCTAACTAGAACTCGATCCCTTTGAGTGTAATTCGGAGAAGAAATTAAAAAAAAAGGAGAAGCAAAAACAAAAAAGTAAAAAGAAAATTTAAATGAAAAAAAAAAAACAACAACAAACACATGAACACCTTTTCTCTCCTCCATAACTCCCCAGATTTCCGAGACAAACAATTTAAGAAATATTACTCTTATTGAATGCACAGGTCGTCTATGTTTAATTCAAACTCTTGTATGAGGAAAAATGTGTTTTTTTTTTTTTAATGAAACTGAAACATGCTAAACAATCAAACTTCGGGTCTGACTTGCGACCACCCCCAAAAACTATTGATCCATTTCTTGGTCACCCCGCCCTGAAATCTCAACATGTCGGGAGTGAGTCATGAGTTTATTGCTGGGTTCGTGTCTAACTTTTGTAAGGCTTTGCCTTTGCCATGACTAGAGTCTAATACCAACATCTGCAGAAAGAAAGAAACAACAAAAGAAATAGATAACAATCAAAACAACATTAAAAAAGTAATATTAAAAGCAACAAATCAAAGCAAAACAAAACACAAAACAGGCTTTAATAATTCAATTTCTACTTCAAACTTTCTTGCTTTGTTTTATTTCTTTAACAACAAGGAATGGATGTTTAAATAACGTTAACCAAATCAGAACCACATAATTAACGAAATTCTTGATTACTCCAGTAAAAACTAAAGGAAAGTACAGAAAGTGAATTTGCTTTTCGACTTTGCTATGTGTACAAATGGGTTTTAAAATAATGGTCTGAAGACTACAGAGTTATCATATTATTCTTTAGTGTTATGGAATTTATGTCAATAAATGAAGATACAAAAGTATTATGAACGATCAAGACCTCACATTAAGGCCTTTTATTGTCTTTGCTGTCTAGATTGTGCAGTTTAATCACAAAAAAAAATCATTCTGAAGACATCAAAATTGGTTACAAAACTTGGAAATTAATTTCATCATGTCATAAACTGTCAAAAGTGTTTGAGGCATGATATCTTTATGACTTAACATAAAGATGTATTTCGACTACCATTTTTTTTAAACCTTAAATTGGTTGCCACATT
>JAWDGP010008006.1:335000-382349 GCA_033675545.1 Elysia crispata
AAAGGAAAAGAGCGAAAAGAGCGAGATTGTTCTGGTCATGTAGAAACTTACAAAAAAAAAAAACAAAAAACACTACAGTTTTCTGGCTACATAGCCATTTTACACACTCGGTATATTAATTTCTCTTTCAATATATTCAATTTTTTTTTTTTTAATGAAAATCCTCAGTAGTCCAGAGTCAGCTTGAGGAGTGTGGGCCGCAACTTACCTGTCAAAATGGCGGACAGTGCGTCACTTCCGGCACGACCAATAGATGCCAGTGCGCACCAGGTTACACCGGAAGCCGGTGTGAAACTGACATAGATTGGTGCGCAAACCCAGGGACCCTGAGCTGCCAAAACAACGCACGCTGTGTGGACGAGCTGTTGGGTTTCTCTTGTGATTGCCTGTCTGGCTGGGAAGGAGAACTTTGTGACAAAGTGAGTTGAGAAAGTGTTTTACCTCTAGTTTCTTTTCTCAACAATTTCCATTTACAATTTCGATGTCACCGACGGTAATTTATGATTATTTAAACATAATGCCATATTTACAGGATGCAATTTGTAGCTAGCAACACCATTCCACAAAATACCGTGGTTCAGAACATTTCTAAGAATAGTGTCGCTAGCTACGAATTGTTTCGTGTATATATAACTTAAGGTATGTAGGATTTTTGTCTGCGTGTTATTATATGATTGAAATGTCAAAAGGAATTGCAATACACTTACAACAGCGCATGACTCGAAAGTCATATTAATAATTCAACAACATGATCGCGCAGTTATATGGTTCATTTAATATTTTGTCCTTCAAAATACCCAGAAATGCTTATGCTTTCTTGAAAATAAAAATGAAATTATCATCAGCCTTGATAACTTGGCAGTGAAGAGGGCTTCAAAAAATCCAAACATCTAGTTAAAATTTTTGGAAAGATAAAGATAGTGTTAAATTACCAAAAAATTTACAAAAATAAAGTAAACTCATCATTTGGTTCATCTTTAAACCTTTGATCGATCCATGGAATGAAAGTCAAATTAAATTGAAGATCTGCTTAAACCAACATATCGACTGAGATCTTCAAGCTTAACGAGTCTTGGGTGAAACATTTGAAGAAAGTAGCAGATATATTTCTTGAACAATTTAACGTGTTTGAATATCTTTCATACATTAAGAAACCACTGTTACGTGTCATGAGGAGATTGTATTTGCTTATCAATTTATCTGTAGGAAAAAGACGAATGCCAACCGAACCCATGCCTCAATGGTGGTACGTGCACGGACATGTTTGACTCGTTCTCCTGCGCATGCCCAGCACAGTTTAGCGGTGAAACTTGCCAGAATGACGTGGACGAGTGTGCCCAGAATAGCACGGTCTGTGAAAATGGCGCCACCTGCCAGAATACCATTGGAGGATTCAGCTGCGATTGTGTGCCGGGTGAGAGGAAATTTAAAAGCCAAAAATATTTTTTTCCTTTAAAACCTTTAGAAAAATTCAGTGCTTATGTGTTGCTCTATTTAAAAGAAATAAATGATAGGACTTAATTTTCTTCATAACGTTTGGTTATCGAGGAAAAGATGTAAAACATTATTTTTACGACGTTTATTTCCTCACAAATACTTTTTTTTTCATAAGCAAGTTACATGTGAACATTCTTCAGAAATTAAAAGCAGTACTTAAACTACCAAAGCCAAAGGAAAAAGAAACAAACACCGGAAAACTTCAACGAGGAAAAGGAGCCTGGATTCGCTTGTCTATACATCTATGCAGTAATATGCGGCGCTTTTTATTTTAACAAAAAATATATTTCGGATCATGGTCTGTGAAAAACTTCAAAAAATAAAATGTGAGCACAATTAAAGTCCGACATACTGAACCACCTTGCAGGCTACGAGGGAGATCTGTGCGAGAGAGAAACAGACGAGTGTGCCAGCAACCCTTGCTTCTACGACGGCAAGTGTATTGACCTGATTAACAGCTTCCGGTGCGAGTGTCAGCCATCTTTTGTCGGGCCGCTTTGCCAGGGAGTCGTGAATCGCTGTGTGGTGGACAACCCTTGCCAGGCTGGCAGCGCATGCGTAAATATGCCAGGAGGTAAGAAATTATTATAGAAAACTACACTTACAGATCCATACATCACACTGCTTTAATATGAGCAAATGAACTTCTTTCATTTTAGAGCAGTCGCAACTACTGGAAGATTAATGCGAAACTTAACCTCAAACGTTTAAATCAAATTTTTATCGAACCAATAAAATTCCAAAAAAAAAATCAAGTTGTTTTTCTTAAAAAACTTGCTACTATTAAGTTCATATATTATACAGTATTGTATAAATGTAATTCCATTTACAATCCAAAATATTGGATTATCTTGAACATGAAAGATATTTTATTCTATTATGTATGAATTGCAGCAGCCAAGATTCAATACTTTCGTGATGCCCTAATAAAAAGAAATAAATGATAAGAATTTTGTTTCCTTCATTCCGTTTTGTTATTTAGGAAAAGATGCGATACAAATAACCTGTCTCCTCCCTGAATCGCAAACCCTCTTCTCTTTACCCACCTAACTCCATCCGCTTTATTTCCTGTACCCATTAATCCGATTCTTGCTTTCATACCCGGTACACCAGGCGGTTACAGTTGTTTCTGCCCACCCGGATACTACGGGCCGCATTGTGAGCTGGAGGAGAATGTATGTGCTAGTCGGCCATGTCTGAATGGTGCTACCTGCACCAACCTACAGGAGGGCTATTCTTGCAGATGTGCAACAGGTAAAAATGTGCTGATATTGCAGGTGCATTAAAGATTTGATTCACACAATAGTGACTCTTTTTCCTCAATAACGCTTCAAGTACGTATGTGCTAATTCTAAGTTCATAATTAGAGATCCAACGTTAATTTCATTGTGTTGATATTCTAGTACCTTAATGATTCTACTACTACTACTACTACTGCTACTACTACTACTACTACTACTACTACTACTACTACTACTACTACTACTACTACTACTACTACTACTACTACTACTACTACTACTACTACTACTACTACTACTACTACTACTACTACTACTACTACTACTACTACTACTACTACTACTACTACTACTACTACTACTACTACTACGACTACTACTACTGCTGCTGCTGCTGCTGCTGCTGCTACTACTACTACTACTACTACTACTACTACTACTACTACTACTTCTTCTACTACTACTAATTATAAAAATACAATTACCACACTATCAGCAGTACCCTCACCATCCGCATTATCATCGTTATCATCACTGTCATCACTATGACCATTACCATGACCATCGCCATCATTGTCCTCCTCCTCCTCCTCATCTTCATTATCATCATCACAACCACCATCATCTGATAATAACCCTCATGATCATCCCAATTATCATCGCAATTATCAATTTCAGTATGATCTTTAAAACTTTACAGGATTTAGTGGCATCAACTGCGAAACTGACATTGACGAATGTGACGCAGTTCCGTGTGAAAACAACGGGACCTGTAGTGAAACAACTCCGGGCAGTTACTCTTGTGATTGTCTCCCTGGTTACGGGGGAGATAACTGCCAACTCAACATTGACGAGTGCGAGAACCATGGATGTCAAGGGCAGCAAATCTGTATTGATCTCGTCAATGATTACAGGTAAGTGGAGTTATCTCTCTTTGTAAAAGAAATTGTTTTGGGGGTCGTCAAGGCTTTATGAGGTAAGTAATGTTGATGACTGGGCTAGTTTGGTTTGATACATTTTCCTTCGAAAAGCTTTTGGATGTCAGCATCCTCATGATAGCCTGTTTATCATCATCATCTTCATCATCGTAATGTTTACCAACATCATCTCATTATTATCTTTCTCAACATCATCATCATCATCATCATCATCGTCGTCATCTATGTCGCAAGCATTGAACTTTTTAACCCTCTTAAGTTATCATCACAGGTCATTATCATCCTCCAGTCCCTCTTAATAATGATACTCTTCTCTCTGTTCCTCCATAGTAGCCACCACCACCACAACCATCATCATCATCATCATCATCATCATCGTAACCAGGAACCGTCGCCTACTATGCTGCTTGATTATGCACAGTAGTCTATGCTACTAGAATCTGATACATTCTCATTCCTTGTCACACACTAAGAATCCTAAAATGTTATTTGGCAATTTTAATCAATTTCCACTCGCTATTTCCACCTTGTTAGGTGTATTTGTCCAGCGGGAAAAACCGGTGCCCTTTGCGACGTGGATCTTGTCGACTGCACCACGACAGCTTGTGAAAACGGCGGCGTCTGTACTAGACCAGCCACCAACAACACAAGTTTCGCTACTGCCGCAGAACGTTTCAATGCCAATGTACCTCAATGTGTGTGTCCATCTCCGTTTGTTGGTCAGACATGTAGCAGAAGCACGGACGTCTGTGTGCCGCAGCCTTGCCAAAATGGCGGAACTTGCCTTCGGGATTCTAGCGGCAACGGAACGGTTTCGGCGAAATGCGCATGCGTGGAGGGCTATATTGGGGCGCGCTGCGAAACACTGGCAGACGATTGTCGAGGTGCGGAGAAGTGCAGAAATGGCGGTGTATGCGTCCAGAGGATTGGGGAATCGGATTCAGGTTCGTATTGACTCTAATTTGGGTTGAAAGAAGAGTTATTAATTTGCAGTCTGGAGATAGAATTTTAGAGCAAATCAACTAGAAATGAAAGCAAAATACGTTAAACGAAAAGTCTTTAACAATCTGTTAACCCAGATCTTTTTGCCTCGCAAAAAGAAATTATGGAATAAAGACAAAGTATTAAATAAAAATTTACTTTACTGTCATGATTTTTCTGTTTAAGGGGCGCTAAAATCAGTATAATTTTTCAAATTTATACAATATGTATTTTATTGGTCACAACAGAGTTATAACTGCGTTAAGAAAGGTAATTTCATTCATAAATGCGCTTTATAAAGTTTCATGCAGTAAAGACCAGTTATCAAATAAGTCCAGAATTTTTTCCCCATTATTTCTGTTCTACAGTTTTCTATGAAGGCTATTTGATTTTTTTTTAAGTTCTCCTTAATCCACTTTTGTATCCACATTTATTCACCATTATTTTGTCTTTGGTGTTATACCATAAAATCATCTAAACACCGAGTTCGGTAAGCAGTGAGAATCCTGTTTGTCCTTACCGTTTTCTCTGAACCTTGAAGTGGCCAGATTCCAGTGTGAATGTCCGGGGATCCTCACCGGGACGCTGTGTGAGACAGAGCCTTCGGGGTGTTTGCCGGACCCGTGTCTGAATAACGCTACATGCACCTCTCTAGGTCCTCTTGGTAAGTTATTTGTCGCATGTGTGTAGTTAACGGTACTGCTTTATATGCCACGTTGGCGTGATAGATTCGTTGATAAGTTTAGTTATGGCTAGGGACCCGTGTCTGAATGACGCAACGTGCACTTCCCTGGGTCTTCTTGGTAAGTTATTTGTCGCACTTGTGTAGTTAACGATGCTGCTTTATATGCCACGTTGGCGTGATAGATTCGTTGATAAGTTTAATTATGGCTAGAGACCCGTGTCTGAATGACGCAACGTGCACTTCCCTGATTCCTCTTGGTAAGTTATAGAACGCAGTTAGGTACTGAACCATACTGCTACATATGCCACGTTGGCGTGGTCCATTCGTTGATTAGTTTAATGATGGCTATTCCACTAAACACTGGGTTAAAATGAGAAAAGAGAGAAAGCTGGGGAAAATATCAAAGTATTCCTAAAGACAGAAGCTAAATCGAAGAATTTCTATGAAGAAAAAGAGTAGTTAAAACAAAGAACACCAAGACGCAAGCATATCCTGCCTATAGAAGACAATCGACATCATGATGAAGAGACTAGCAATGGAAATGAATCTTATTATTAAAATACTGTTTTCGAAATCTGTTCTGTTATTATTCTCAACACACTTTGATCCTAGGCTTAGTATTGCTCGATTCTGCCACTTGCTGGTGGTTTTATCGACTCGTTGTTGTTGATGCTATTATTGTTATTAATGTCGACAATGTTGTTTTCTTATTTTTTGTAGCACTTGTCCATGAAATGTCTCCCATAAGTAAGGAGAGGAGAAGAGAGACTGCCATAGACTTTTAACTAAATGAACTCTCTCTCTCTCTCTCTCTCTCTCTCTCTCTCTCTCTCTCTCTCTCTCTCTCTCTCTCTCCCTCCCCCCCCCCACCCCCCTTTTCTTTCTCTCCCTCTCTGTCTCTTTCTTTCTGCCCCCCTCTCTCTCCCTCTTTCTCTCTCTCTTTCTCTTCTGTCTCCCCTCCTCTCTCTCTCTCCCTTTTCTCCTTTCTCTGTCTCTCTCTCTCTCCCTCTTTCTCTCCCTCTCTGTCTCTTTCTCTCTCTGTCTCTGTCTCTTTCTGTCTGTCTGTCTGTCTGTCTGTCTCTCTCTGTCTGTCTCTCTCTCTCTCTCTCTCTCTCTCTCTCTCTCTCTCTCTCTCTCCCTCCCTCTCTCTGTCCAGACTTCAGCTGTGAATGTCCTGCCGGCTGGACCGGGGCGCGGTGTGGTCAAGATGTGGACGAATGTTCTCCCAGTGTGGACCCACCGGTGTGTAACAACCAGGGCGCCTGTGTGAACGACATCCCTGGCTACAGGTGAGGGGTTCAAGGTTACAATGGACTGCAAGATTTGATTTCAGTTGGATAAAAGTGAAAGAAAACAAAGAGAAAAATAATGAAAACATCCACAGCAAAGACGGATCCGAAAGACAAGTATTCTTCAATGAGATGCAATGTATATCGAAAAAAATAAATAAAAGAGAAACCAAAAACAAAAGCTAAAAGCAAAACAAAACGAAACAAAAAACAAAACATAAAACATAAACACCATTAAAATGGTTAAAACTTTTCTTAAGTTGAAAATAAATTTTTTGTTGATAGTTTGGAAATAACGTAAAACTATTTTTTTTTGGCTAATTCGAAGGGCAAGAAATAAGTTATGTATGTATGTATGATTTTTGCTCACTTGGATATTGATAAGTGTTATCATTGGTAACAACATTGTAAGTCTTCCTATGACATGAACATCGCATACTTGTCGGTTAAATCTCACTCTCGGGGCTGAAATAAACGAAAAGATAAAATAAACATAATTAGTTTGATGAAAAATCCAACATCCAGATAAGATTGCTCAGTTTGATGAACAGCCCCCCCCCCCCCGCAAAATCCGGAACCATACTTTGAAATTTAAGGCTTCAGTACCAAGACGGCCGATGTCATTAGCGGAGGAAAGTAACAAAGAGATAAAAAAATTCTAAAACAATAAAAACTGCGATGTAACTCATATGTAATTGATCTTGCTGGTCCACATTTAAAAGGATTATTTTACACTCTAGTTACTGTTGATCAGAAAGCTGGTCCACATTTAAAAGGATTATTTTACACTCTAGTTACTGTTGATCAGAAAGCTGGTCCACATTTAAAAGGATTATTTTACACTCTAGTTACTGTTGATCAGAAAGCTGGTCCACATTTAAAAGGATTATTTTACACTCTAGTTACTGTTGATCAGAAAGCTGGTCCACATTTAAAAGGATTATTTTACACTCTAGTTACTGTTGATCAGAAAGCTGGTCCACATTTAAAAGGATTATTTTACACTCTAGTTACTGTTGATCAGAAAGCTGGTCCACATTTACAAGGATTATTTTACACTCTAGTTACTGTTGATCAGAAAGCTGGTCCACATTTAAAAGGATTATTTTACACTCTAGTTACTGTTGATCAGAAAGCTGGTCCACATTTAAAAGGATTATTTTACACTCTAGTTACTGTTGATCAGAAAGCTGGTCCACATATAAAAGGATTATTTTACACTCTAGTTACTGTTGATCAGAAAGCTGGTCCACATTTAAAAGGATTATTTTACACTCTAGTTACTGTTGATCAGAAAGCTGGTCCACATTTAAAAGGATTATTTTACACTCTAGTTACTGTTGATCAGAAAGCTGGTCCACATTTAAAAAGATTATTTTACACTCTAGTTACTGTTGATCAGAAAGCTGGTCCACATTTAAAAGGATTATTTTACACTCTAGTTACTGTTGATCAGAAAGCTGGTCCACATTTAAAAGGATTATTTTACACTCTAGTTACTGTTGATCAGAAAGCTGGTCCACATTTAAAAGGATTATTTTACACTCTAGTTACTGTTGATCAGAAAGCTGGTCCACATTTAAAAGGATTATTTTACACTCTAGTTACTGTTGATCAGAAAGCTGGTCCACATTTAAAAGGATTATTTTACACTCTAGTTACTGTTGATCAGAAAGCTGGTCCACATTTAAAAGGATTATTTTACACTCTAGTTACTGTTGATCAGAAAGCTGGTCCACATTTAAAAGGATTATTTTACACTCTAGTTACTGTTGATCAGAAAGCTGGTCCACATTTAAAAGGATTATTTTACACTCTAGTTACTGTTGATCAGAAAGCTGGACAGAAAGAGACTTGAAATGTTCCGAACCGCTATCGATTGATGCAATTGGTGTCACATCCATTCGACAGCTAGTTACATAATTAGAGTCCGGAGAAAAAACGGCCGTAGTCACCTAAAATTTTTTGAAAGTTCGGCTTTTCCGATATATTTCAAAGGATAATTTTGCTTGATTCATACTTCGTTTTAAACTCATAAACTAATTTAATAATCTCATAATGTTTTGCTAAAATCTTACCATTTAATGAGAGGAGATTTGGGAAGCCCCATCCATTTTAGCAAGCCATACCTAAAGTGTATCTAAAGCCGTTTTTCCCTTGTGTTCTTCATATAGGATTAAGATCTTAGAATGCAGGATAAAACATTGACTTCATCGTAAAACTAACAAAATAGAAACCTAAAGTTAATTTTTTTTTTTAATTTTAGAACCATAATTACACAACCAGGTAGATGTAGAACCCTGTATGTATCTTTTCCAAAACCTTTACTTTGGATCTTATAAATGAATTCAAATAAACGACCATTCCCCCTCTTATATACATTCCATACTCTCTATAAGATGATTAATTCTCCACTCACTCATAACGCGACACCCCAGATGTGTGTGCTCACGGTATTGGACTGGTTCCACCTGTGAAACTGATATTCTGGAGTGTGACCAGAATTCGACCTTGACCTGTAGGAATAACGGGACATGCTTAGAAGTGATGGGAGGTCCGCCCAAGTGCCAATGTGTAGAAGGTGAAAACCTAGCGTTTAGTGCTTTACAACTCTCAAATGATTTTGTGATTGAAATTCCTTGAGATAAAAAAGGTACTGCTATTGTAGATTATGAAGTTTCAAGATATTTCACTTATGATAGCTATCTTGCTCCAT
Source organism: Elysia crispata (assembly GCA_033675545.1). Lineage (NCBI taxonomy): Eukaryota > Metazoa > Mollusca > Gastropoda > Plakobranchidae > Elysia > Elysia crispata. The sequence goes on from JAWDGP010008006.1 coordinate 344,348, forward strand.
TTTCTGACACATATTGATACCTAATTCTAGGAGAAAGTAAACAACCCAGTCTTGAGACTAAATAAATATAACTTATTTTTGCGACGAACTTGATATCGTCAGGGTATACGGGAAGTGATTGCTCTGTCTATATGGGCCAGTGCGAGCCTAATCCGTGTCAAAACAACGGGACGTGTTCTTTGAATGTCAGCAGCAGCACCAGTAACCACAGTGGAAATGGGAGAGTGGAAGAAATCAGCTGTGAGTGTGTACCAGGATTTACAGGTGAGTAAAATGGTGGTAAAAAAAAAAAAACAGAGCAAAGGTTACCGATATGGTTAAATGTATCATAAAAAAAGCCTTGTTTACTGAATTTAGATTTTATTTGGTGAATTTAAGTATCAAATACTTAACCAGTATCTTCATACACCATCCGGTGTTGTACTCGTCAGTCTTGTCCACAGCGATGTTTTCCCGTGAAGGTTGAAGTGAGCGAGCGATAGATAATCCACGTGTTGGTCACCTACCATGGGATCTCTCTGAATTTAGCCAGCAAATGGTTTTGATATTGTTTGCAGCTCTGATGTTTAAAGCCAACTATAATGCAGAGTCAATATTTTATCATTTAATAAAAAGTGTCAATTTTAAAGCAACAATGCAGTCCATTGATTACACGAGCAAAAGCTTTTTCTGAGTTTTGGGGCAGGCATTTAAGATCTTGCCAGTATTTAAATGGATTTTTTTTTGTATGGTAAAAAACTTATAGAAGAAAATTTTATTATCTGTTATTTAAATTGCACGAGTATAACCTTTTTAATTACTAAATAGTTTCATGCGTTTTAGGTCTCTACCATAGCAGGACTCAAACCTTTGGCCATGCGTAACAGCAGTTTCATCTCAGTCTGTTCTTACATAAATTGAAATTCTCAAGGGAATAATGTTTTCCTTCATCATCGTTGTTTGGTCTATCTCACTGGTTCTCTGATTTAACGTCTTAGAGACCATTTCGCTTTTCCTTTTTAAGTTCTTTGGTAAATAAAAAGGGGCGTACAGATGTCGTATGTCTGTTTCCGTATCACCTCTTTCATCTTTATAGCCTCCATTGCTTCTCTAACAGTCTAGTCCTTCAGCTATATCTTCTTCTCTCCTTTTCCCTCCTTCCCTGAAGCTCTCATCTCACGAGGACAGGGCTGGCTGATTTATTATCTCTATGATTATTGATTAAATTGTTACACTCAATCATTAACTTTCGTAACGAAAGTCTTCCACCTCTCTCTCTCTCTCTCTCTCTCTCTCTCTCTCTCTCTCTCTCTCTCTCTCTCTCTCTCTCTCTCTGTCTCCTCTTTGTCTCTGTCTGTCTCCCTCACTCTCTTCCACTCTTTCTCTCTCCCTCCCTCTCTCTCTCTCTTATATCTCTCTCCCTCCCTCTCTCTCTCTTATATCTCTCTCCCTCCCTCTCTCTCTCTCTCTTTCTGTCTATCTGCCCCTCTCACCCCTCCCCCACCCAAGGCAAACTCTGCGAGGCCAACATAGATGAGTGCACTCTGCTCCGCCCCTGCCTCAACAACGGAATCTGCAGGGACGGGATCAACGGCTATACCTGCGACTGCCAGTCTGGGTGGGAAGGCCTCAGGTGTGAGCTGGACAAGGACGAATGCGCTGACCAGCCGTGTCTTAACGGCGGGACATGCCACGACGTTGACGGGGGTTTCTTCTGTCGGTGCGCGCCAGGATTTGTAGGTAGATGAATTACAACCTCGATGTTGTCAAGTGTCTGTCTTTGTTCGCTTCCCTTGGCCAGAAACTCTGCATGCGAAGAGTCCAAGCTTCAGCTTTCAATAGGACAGAGCAAAATCGACTCTAGGAATCGATTCTTTCAATATTACTACAACAACACGCTACCACCAACCAATATTATTAGAACAACACGTTACCACCAACCAATATACTAGAACAACACGTTACCACCGACCAATATTAATACAACAACACGTTACCACCAACCAATATTACTATAACAACACGTTACCACCGACCAATATTACTACAACAACACGTTACCACCAACCAATATTACTATAACAACACGTTACCACCAACCAATATTACTATAACTAACATCACATTGCCGTTAACAAATCTAACACTATCATCACATTACCGTTAACAAATTTAACCATAACATCACATTACCGTTAACAAATCTAACACTAACATCACATTACCGTTAACAAATCTAACCATAACCTCACATTACCGTTAACAAATCTAACACTAACATCACATTACCGTTAACAAATCTAACCATAACATCACATTACCGTTAAAAAATCTTACCATGACATCATGTTACCGTTAACAAATCTTACCATAACATCACATTACCGTTAACAAATCTAACCATAACCTCACATTACCGTTAACAAATCTAAGCATAACATGACATTACCGTTAACAAACCATACCATAACATCACATTACCGTTAACAAATCTTACCATAACATCACATTACCGTTAACAAATCTTACCATGACATCATGTTACCGTTAACAAATCTTACCATAACATCACATTACCGTTAACAAATTTAACCATAACCTCACATTACCGTTAACAAATCTAACACTAACATCACATTACCGTTAACAAATCTAACCATAACCTCACATTACCGTTAACAAATCTAAGCATAACATGACATTACCGTTAACAAACCATACCATAACATCACATTACCGTTAACAAATCTTACCATAACATCACATTACCGTTAACAAATCTTACCATAACATCACATTACCGTTAACAAATTTGAACATAAACACAAAGTTACCGTTAACAAACCATACCATAACATCACATTACCGTTAACAAACCATACCATAACATCCCATTACCGTTAACAAACCATACCATAACATGACATTACCGTGAGCAAATCTTCCTCCCCAGGTAGGACCTGTGATCAAGAGGTGAACGAGTGCGGATTTAACCCGTGCAGGAACAACGCGACCTGTGTCGACCTGGTGCACTCCTTCAGGTGTGAGTGTCAGCCAGGCTACACAGGTGATTCTCCTTTCCTTTGATGTGTGTCAGTGATTAAATTTGGATGCTCGTCATGTATTTTGTAATTATAAATGGACAAAAAAAATTGTTTCCGCCGCCTGTGAAAATGTGAAGAAATCACCTTAAGACAACTGTGGCCGTAGAAAATATTATTTTAAAGTGGGTTATAAAAGTTTATAATAGTGATTCTTTCATTCTCTTGTTTTTGTTTTTTTTAAATATCGTCTTCCACTTTAGCGCAATGCTAAGTGTTTTTGGCTTTTTTTCTTTTCTTTTCTTTTCTTTCTTTCTTTCTTTTTTTTTTTTTTTTGGGGGGGGGGGGGGGTGGGGTAGAGACAGAGGAGAGGTATCAAATGAGCATTTGCAAAAGAATTAGTACAGAAATGAGGAAAAAGCATATCCGCCAAAGTTGCTCTGTTTCGAATCTGCGTCAAAACAATATTCATCAGCTCTGTGGAGAATCTCAATAACACATGGTCATGTTTGAGCCTAGTACACATAAAAATCTCTCACTCTGCAGCACCTTTTTGATGAGTTCATAGCTGTAGAAAAGCTGTCAGGCGTTAAAACAAAATAGTGATCACCCCATAAACCTAAAAAATATCTTTACAACAACATTATTATTACCACTACCGGTACTACTACTTCTACTACTACTACTTCTACTACTACTACTACTACTACTACTACTACTACTACTACTACTACTACTACTACTACTACTACTACTACTACTACTACTACTACTACTACTACTACTACTACTACTACTACTACTACTACTACTACTACTACTACTACTACGAAAAATATTTGAGACGCCCTATAAAAAGAAAGTGTGGTATTTCAACTCTTTTTTCCTCAATAGCTTTTTTCAAACTGGCCATTGCTGGCGTCCAATCTGTCTGTATTTTCACAACTGTTTTCCTCTTTTTGATGATACTGTAAAGGTATCGCTTGCAACATAGATATCAACGAATGCGACTCGAACCCGTGCTCTAGCAAGGCGACGTGTGTTGAGGGTGTCAACACCTATACCTGTATCTGCCCCCTAGGCTTTGAAGGTATTATTTGGGTGTTGGACCTGTTCTCTCCTTGTTTTAAGCCTTTTCGGTAAAGCTCATCGAATATATTATTTCTTATATGTTATATTTCAAATTAGAGTTTAATATTTTTTTTTAATGTCGTGTTAAATGCATTGGTGTAGTTAAGGATTGATCTTAAGTATCATGTGCTGAAATTCACCCCCCCCCCCTCTTTCCCTTATTTTTAATGAGTTAAATCAGATCGAGCCACTAGCTTTCCTGCCTACGAGAATAATTCTTAATTTGAAGATTGATTAAGTTCTCGTCGATTTTCTTTCATAAATTATCAGTGGTCTATAAATAGCTGTAGGATTTTTTTTCTCTTATTTAAAAGTATCACTTGTCTGAAAGGATTTGGCATTCGGAAAATTGATGGAAAATATTAAAATTTGCGTTATGAAGATACCGAAACTATACCCATAATTTTTAAGAAGACCTTTTTTTTCAGGCCCAGAATGCAATATTGACATCGACGAATGTGCGCCCAGCCCCTGTCTCCACGGCGGGAAATGCAGTCAAGGTGAACCTTCGACCTTCAACTGCTCTTGCCCTCCAGGGGTCACGGGCGAACTATGCGAGGTTGTCGCCACGGTGACCTTCAACGGCGCTTCGGCCTTGACCTTTGACCTTTCACCTACGCAAGCGCAGCAACTGTCCTCCGTGAGTACGAGAACTGTTAGAAGAAGGCGGCGGTCAATAGAAGATGATGACATTCAAAACGGAGGGCTTCTCTACACTAGTCCTGACTATACTGAAGTGGGCAGCTCCAGGCAAAAGCGCCAAGTTAACATCTCACCCGATGATCTGTCGGAAATCCAGTTTACCATGGCAACTACGATTCTCGACGGAATTCTTCTCGTGTTGACAGGGGTTAGTAACATGTTGTTTTAACTCCGGGAGATTTCTGAGAAAAGGGTCTTTTTTTTTGGTTCACAATGAAAAGTTGATTGAAAAAACGTTACGAGCCCAACCCACCACGAGCGGTAATCTAAGGATCACTTTATCGAAAAAAAGTTTAATTGCCGAGTCTTACACTTTTTTTTGTATTTGGAGAGGGTAATATGCGTATTTATTGTCAACTCGATACCATTCTTTTCTTCGTCCAGACAGGATGCCTCTACCAATGTATATTTATTTATCTTTTTTTTTTTTGGTTGTTTACGCTAAAGAAATAATGTAAATGAAAGTACAGCCCAAAGAAAGACCACTTAAACATTCAACCCCGCTTTTAATAAAAAGCGTAAAACTAAATAAGATACTAGTTTAATAAATTTCCACAATAATTATTAGTAGTAATAGAAAGCCAAGAAAATAAAACGACGAACCACAACTGTTTATCCCACCTAAAATTTATAGAATAAAAGCAATGTGACTGCTATCAATACTGGGTTCAAACATCTTAAACCTGATTGAAAAACCCTCATTTCTTAACTATTAAGCATAAAACATTTGAATTTTTGGCCCAAATCATTGTTTGATCAAACCCGTATAATAATGAGACATATCTTGTGCTTGTATGAAATAGGTTATTATGAAAGTTTTTTGTGTGTCAATCTTCCTAAAGTGGAAAGTCCATTGTTTCAATATTTCAGCTTGATAGTCGGCTGTTTATGTCTAGGAAACAACTTCTGGAAAAATTAAGAAAAATAATTATGTGCTCAATAATGTCACTTCCACATAATATGTTCTTAACTGCATGTCACTTTCAAACATATTATGTCATTAACTGTAGGTCACTATCAAGCATATTGTGTCCATAACTATATGTCACTTTCAAACATATGTTCTTAACTGTACGCCACTTTCAAACTTAAGTCCTTCACTGTATGACACATTCAAATATATTTACTGAACTGCATGCCACTTTTAAACATATGTACGTAACTGTATGTCACTTTCAAACATTATGTCCTTAACTGTACGTCCCTTTCAAACATAATTATGTCCTTAACTCCATGTCACAGGTAAGTAACACAGGGAGCCCACAGCACGTTGTTCTAGAAATGGAAAACGGAGAGCTCTATCTTTCCGCCAACGATGGCACACGTCTGCTTAGTGATCACATCTCTATTTCCGGTCAAAGTACTTCCGGTGTCTCAAATCACGTGGTACAAATAACCTTGACCTCAGGACAGGCCGAGTTGAGATTAAACCCTTCTTTCTGTGTTGAATCCGAGGATAATAATGGGACTGCTTCAAGCAACGAAAGATGTAAGATATTGAAACTAGATTTTTCTGAAGGCGATAGAAACAGTTCGGAATCTGACTGGGCGTTGAATGGGCAAGTCCATTTTGGAGGGGTGTCGGAGTTCACGTCGTATACAAGGAGTATTGTGATGGATACGAAAGGTTTTACAGGTTGTCTCGGGGTAAGTATTATTTTACATTAGTTAACATTCATCCGGGAATCCCTTATCAAAATATTATTTTCTCTTTAAATTATGTGTCAAAGCTTTTTTTTTTTTTGTTACTTTTCGTGCTTACAGGAAATTGAGAGTAATTTTTTTGTGTTTTTATTTTAAATATGTAAAAGAGGGAAGAAGTGAAATCAAGGAGACAGAAAGAGATTGAGAGAAAATGAAAGAGAAAGAAACCTCCAGAGAGATATAGGATGGAAAGACAAACAGACATGAATAGAGAGATAGGTATATAAGATAAATATAGGAAACAGATACATAGAGGGATAGATAGATTAATAGAGAGAAACAGATTCAAAGATAAAGAGAAAGAGAGAGTGAGACAGAGAGAGAAAGAGAGAGAGAGAGAGAGAGAGAGAGAGAGAGAGAGAGAGAGAGAGAGAGAGAGAGAGAGAGAGAGAGAGAGAGAGAGAGAGAGAGAGAGAGAGAGAGAGAGAGAGAGAGAGAGAGAGAGAGAGAGAGAGAGAGAGAGAGAGAGAGAGAGTATGCAAAAACTCAATGGGGCTTGCATCATGCAGTTGCGCTGAAGATGTAATATTTTGATGATAAGGAGAAAAAGAGTTCTCTCTCTCTATTTGTTCTAAATGAGGTAAGAGCAACTAGGGCAAGGGTTATCGCACCTTTGATCTACCGCTTACCATTCGTCAGTAGTGAATCTTGATAATAAAACAAAATGCCGAAAAGCAACCCCAACTGGCTAAGTCATGAATGCACTTTGGAAAATCGCCTTCCGTAATGATGTTAAACAAGTTATTCTTTAGGACCAGTGAAGTTATGACAGATTTTTAAAGCTAATAACAGTTCCTTCAGTTTCACTATAATTTATACGGCGAGGGCAGCTTGAGTTGCAGTAGGCAAAGAATGGGAAAAAAGGGCAAAATATGAAAATTTTTAACTAAGGTTCCTTTTAATTCGTTTCGTAAAAATCATCCTTAAGCTTTTCGCATATTGGAAAGAAAGGCACGGTCTCTAACCATCAGATTTTTTTTCTTCTTTTTTTTTGTGTGCCTTATTTCAAACAAAGCAACAGCACTGAATAATTATTCATTTAAGAAAAATTACTGATATCAACACTTTTAACAGCGTTCCTTTTATTATTAAAAAAATTTAAAAAAAAAAAAAATTTTTTCCCAAAAACCAGAATTTAATGATCAACGGCAGATCTATTAACCTCGCAAGCGCTGTTGAACTGTCGTCTGCTCAAAACACGTCAGTAGTTAACTCCCCTGACTACGGCTGTCCTAGTCATGCCCCTTGCCTCCAGACGACCTGTGCTAATGGCGGAAGCTGCAAGGATCTGTGGCTGTCTAAAGTTTGCACATGCGCACCCGGCTTCTCGGGCGAGACGTGCGAGGTTCAGAGCATGATGAACTTTGAACCGGAGAATATGCTACATTTTGCCGGAAACCCGATGCTCAGCAACTTGTCTTTCTTCTTGTCGTCTGCCAACGATACGGGGCTCATTCTCTACACGGTAAAATAATAGTAAAGAAGAATCCCAAGCAAAAATCGGGACTTTAGTAACTAAAGTTAGCCAAAGATACGAGCTTTATTCTCTACAAGGTAAAATAAATAATGAAAAAAAAAACCCACGAAAAAATCAGGACTTTAGCAACTAAAGTTAAAATTAACATCATTATTTATTATCACCATTATAAATAATTATGTTTCTTTACTCATTGGAAAGGGTATTTTTCAAAAGGCCATCGTTAATGAACTACTTAAGCCTGACCACATTCTGAGCCTAAAAAAACAAAACAAAAACAAACAAAACAAAACGAGCAACAAAAAAAAAAAAAAAAAAAAAAAAAAAAAACAACATCAAACTCAACGATTATATACTCAGTTTTATCAAATATAAATATATACGTCATGAAATCTTTAAGGAACTCTTGCAAATTATATTATCCTCTAAAAGCCTCTATGTAGTATTTTCGCTTAAACACAGATCTAAAAGAATTCAAATATTTATAATTATATACAAGGACGTAAAAATTTGTTTTCATCTTGAAAATAAAGTTTTCTTCGTTCTTTAGTTGTGAAACATGAGAAATTAGCTATTATTTTTTTTCAACAGCTGGAATCTTTCGAACGATACAGATTTTTTTTTTTTATTTCAAGTATAACTAGAAGAAATGAATCAAATGTTTTTCGCTTTCTCCACGCTCCTCTCTGTACTCAGCTGACGACAGACTCTCTAAGTCTGAGCCTCGATAGCGGCCAGGTCCGCCTCCAGCTCATCTCTTACGACACTGGGCGAGATATTGTAACACGGGTCGGGGATGACCTTCACCTTCAGGACTGGGTCAAGGTCTCAGTGCAGTTCGCAGAAAGACAGTACAAGCTTGACGGTATGTTGATTGATGTCAGTGGATTCAGAAACAGTTCTCTAAGGTGGTTTCATACTGTTCTGGTACAGCGCTGTATTGAGAGTGTGCAAAATAATGCTACAAATAAATATTGAAATGATTACTTTCATATGAACTAATGTTTTTTTTTTTTTTTTTCTTTTTTGTTGCAGATGTCAGAGAGTAAATCGAGTTAAAAACTGTGCATTCTGCATTGCAAAATTTTGTATAAAAATTATGTTACGCCAGCATTATTTCCGCAACACAGTGTCTGGCATGGACTAACTATGGATATTGTTGTGTGATCAGTTTCTTTACTTTGGTACACCTCTACTTTAACAAGTAACTTTACTCGAGAACACTTCAAAAGCGCTTTCTTGTTTAAATCGTATTTTTTGTACCACAGTGTCGTCTGACGACAAGACGTCTCTCGGCTCGGTAACGGGAACAGCCAGCAGTCCCATCCTGGTAACTGGGCCGCTGTTCCTGGGGGCGCTTCACTCCCACCCAGCTCTCGACAAGTGGCGGCAACGGGAGGTCGCGCTACCGTCACAGTCAAGGTCAGCGCTTTCACTCTTTCATATATATTGACATTAAGAATTGTCTATCTAATCTATCGAAATCTCTTTTTTTCCCCCCTCATATTTTAGTCAGACTTATATTTGTTACTTATCGATATGCCATTTTTCATATTTGAGTCAGTGTTAGGTTTTTAATTTATCGTTACGCATTTGAGTTAGTATGGTTAATTTCTTATTCATCGAAAGTTTTTTTTTTCGGGTGGGGGGAAGGAGGGGGGAGGGGGGAGGGGCGTCTTCCTATTCATACATTTAGTCGAATACGCATTTTTTTGTAAAAAATAAACTTGGCTGGAATTTTTGGGGGGGTTTCCATGTGTTGGGCAAAAGAAGGATTAGAGGTTGTGTTAGGGGAAGAAGGGGTGAAAGACATCGCACGAAACCTCTCTCTCTCTCTCTCTCTCTCTCTCTCTCTCTCTCTCTCTCTCTCTCTCTCTCTCTCTCTCTCTCTCTCTCTCTCTCGTTTTTCCTCAAAGGAGCAAGTAAATCGCATTTAGAAAGTTGCACTATGTTGAATGTAAGCAGAAGAAAAACTATAGTATATTTTTCCCTTTGAGATTCTGCGCTGTTTTTTTATGCTTTCATTTCTTCTATTATTTACATATCATGGGAGCCACTAGATTGGTTAAAAAAAACTTTCTTTCGCCCTCCCTTTCTCTCTCTCTCTCTCTCTCTCTCTCTCTCTCTCTGACTCTCTCTCTCTATCTATCTATTTCTGTCTGCCTGTCTCTCTGTCTCTTTCTTTCTCTGTCTGTATGTTCGTCTCTGTCTCCATCTTTCTCTGTCTCTGTCTCTGTCTCTCTCTCTCTCTCTCTCTCTCTCTCTCTCTCTCTCTCTCTCTCTCTCTCTCAATTGAATGTATATTTTTCATCATTCTCTTTCATCCAACTATCAACCAGTTTTAAAGGCTGTATTCGAGACGTCACCGTCAACTCCCAGCCGCTAGACCTGTCGACTAACGTACCGACTTCTCTGGGCAATGACCCACCTCCGGCACGCCCGGGCTGTCAGAAGGAGGAGGCGTGTCTTCAAATTTCCTGCGCCAATCAGGGCACATGTGTGCCTGGGTGGGAGGGACCTTCTTGCAAATGCGCGGAAGGCTTCGAAGGAGAAAACTGCACTCAAGGTACTCTTTTCTAAAGAACGCGACGCGGTTCTTACATTTGTTACCACTGAGAAGTCAAGAGTATACTTTTCCCCACGCTTGTATTATCACGATAATCAATTTCTTGACTATCTTCATCAAGGCAGAGCTTCTGATTGCTATCTTCGAATCGGCTATAACCATGACTATCTTATTCTTTTTCTTTTTCGCTATAATTCTTTAACGATTGTTTTTCTTTTTCTTTTCTTTTTGTTTTGTTTGTTTGTCAATGAACACTATTTCTAGACATTTTCACATATCGATTTTTCAATCAACTATTTCTCCCCCCTAACCTCCTTCAGCATCAGCATTCACGTTTGACGGCGCAGCTAGTTATTCCGTCATCACATTGGACCGTTCCGTCATCCCGTTAGGTGATAGCGGAGCGCTGGAGTTCCGCACACGGCGGAGTAGCTCGACTCTACTGCTACTGCAGTTTATCAGGCTCAACGGAACAGCCGGAAGTTTTCTGGAATTTCGGATCTTTGACGGCCAGCTTCAGATTTACTCAAGTTTCACAACAGGTTTGGTTATTTTTTTTCTTTTTTTTTTCTCACCACTGCCTTATTCTCACCATTTTCATAGTGATTATCATGATCATCATCACCACGAGAATCCTCATTATCATCATAAGCAGCAGTAACACCATGATCATAATATTATCATCAATCTCATTGTGTTCATCCTATGCCTTCTTCCTTCTCTTCATCATTATTATAAACACCAATATCATCGCCTTCATTATCATTCTGTAATATTGATAGCCGCTAAATTCAGGTGCTCAGAGCTGCTAAGGCTTCTTGGTTTTTATCCCAACATTTCTGTTTCCGGTGGGGTTTACGTAGGCATTCTGACGTTGTCATCATAACGAGTCTAAACTTGAAAAATAAATCACGTTTATTTTGAAATGAGGAACCATTACATGAATGACAATTTAGAAAACAAAAACTTCTTTGTTTCTCAAAAGTGACATTTTTAATTTGAAATATACAGCTCCTACAGAACATAAAGCCATCATAATAACTAATATTATTTCATGTAAATGTATTTCAATCGTTTCGCTAAAGTGAAGATTGAGAGGAAATGTCAGGAACGGTAAAAGTTTTTTTTTCTTTTTTTTTTTTAATCAGACCATTTGTAAATTTAACGCTGACCCTAATTTGAAACATAAAACTTCATATAAACGTATGACCACAGAGACGGAGTCCAGTAATGGTCAAGTGTCAGATGGTGATTGGCACAAGTTGCAGTGGGTCCGATCAGGGACACAGCTCAACATTCAGCTGGACAGACGGAATCTTTTCTTGAGGTCCGGGTTTGACCCTCTCAGTCCCACGCTGGACGATCTGGTACATATATATGTCGGCGCTCGCCCGCTGTTTCCAGGTATGTAAAAAGGAAAAGAGAGAGGAAGAGAGAGAGAGAGAGAGAGAGAGAGAGAGAGAGAGAGAGAGAGAGAGAGAGAGAGAGAGAGAGAGAGAGAGAGAGAGAGAGAGAGAGAGAGAGACAGACAGACAGACAGACAGACAGACAGACAGACAGACAGACAGACAGACAGAAAGAGAGAAACCGATTGTGTAGAGGGTCTTCAGACATAAAGTAATATCTAAAATTTGGGCCTTAGCTAGACTTGATACGAAGAAAACTCACTGTATAAATGACCGTGTCAAGTAAATACATTATCACCGGTGTGTGAAAGAAAACAGAACCTTAGAACTAAGCACTTTACTTAACAGCTGCCCTCCCCTTTTGCCCCCTCTTTAATTTGAAAAACAAAACCCACCAAAAACAGCATTTGCGCACCATTATAGATTGTATTAAAGTTAATGAAGATAAATGCCCTCTGTCAAGCTCTATAATTTATATTCCCCCTATTCTAGGGGACAGCACCCAAATCGTCGCCTTCTTCAAAGGCTGCCTGAGAGGCCTGACCTTCAACGACCAGGACATGCCTTTCGCAACCGCCACAGACAACGCCACCTCTGTTTCCAGGAACTCAATATTCAACGTCACATCAGGCGTCTTCCACTCCTCCGCTACAGACAATGGCTTTTCCGTGGCTCCAGTGGGACTCGTCAGCGGTTGTCTTGGAGACAAGGTGTGCCGAGTGAACCCATGCCCCAAGAACTCCTACTGCGTGGATGCCTGGAACCTGGCGTCTTGCCCGTGCCTGGTGGGCTGGGAGGGGGTTTACTGTAACAAGAGCGTGGACGACTGCCGGACCAATCTGTGTCAGAACGGGGCGGTCTGTGTGGACGACCACGTCTCCTACACGTGCATCTGCCCGGACGACCGCTATACGGGACGCTACTGCGATGTGTTGAGAAACCCGTGTGTTAACGATCCGCCGTGTAATTCTACTACGACAGCATCGTGCGACGCCTTCAACGAGACATCGGTAATCTGTACCTGCAAGCCCGGGTATGCTGGAGTCTTTTGTGATGACGTTATCGATAACTGCTCGCCTTCGCCGTGTCTCAACAATGGTTCTTGTAGAAACGCGCCCAACAGATTTACCTGCGAGTGCCCGAAAGGGTATTTTGGGACTGTTTGTGAAGAAAGGGATCCTTGCCTGTCAGAGCCGTGTTTCAACGGTGGGATATGCATTGCGCAGTCGAGACTACTTAATATTTCATCATCATCATCTTCATCATCATCATCAACATCCTTATCAACGTTAGGATCATTAAACAATACGGGAACCATTTCATCATCATCCTCATCTAATTCATCCACTGCTATTTCCTCCCCTCCTTTTCAATGTGAATGCCGACAGCCTTATTACGGCTCCGTGTGTCAAAATTACGATTTCTGTGTGGGCAACATGTGCCGTAACAACGCATCTTGCATTGTGGAGCAGAACCGCCCCACATGCCAGTGCCCTTTTGGATATTATGGCACATTTTGCGAGTTTGAGGACCACTGCGCTTCTCTTCCGTGTCAACACAATGCAGAGTGCCGGAATGAGGCTGACACGCATATTTGCTTGTGCCCTTTCTATTTTACTGGCAAAAACTGCGAGACTGCTATAAACCAGTGTGAATTTAACCTCTGTTTCAACGGCGCAACTTGCATATTCAACGAGTCGACCGTCAGAGAGGCGTTCGGGTCTTCATCCTCATTATCATCTGGATTAATTTTATCATCGTCGTCAGCCACATCGGATCAAAACAACGCGTTGCCGTCAAATTCACAACAAACCGCAGTTTCATCCGAATCGAGGCCGACAGCCTTAGCAGCAGCAACATCAAAATCTCCCTCCAACCTGGTTGAGGTGTCCATCAACTCCACCTACTGTATCTGCAGCCCGGGGTTCGGCGGCGACAACTGCCAGGTGGATGTGAACGAGTGTGATTCGAACCCGTGCCTCAATAACGGGAGTTGTCGCGATAGCACCAATCGGCACCCCGGGGAAGGATTCTTCGTGGGGTTCAGGTTAGTTTCTGAACTTCGTCTTTTCACACTTCTATTTAGATGAATTGCAGTTAGTAAACAAAGATAAAGAAGAAAAAAACAAACAAAAAGAAGCAACAACAACCCCCCCCCCCCCAAAAAAAAAGTTCAAAAACAAAAACCTGCAATAGTACTATATATCAAATCAATATCATTAAAACAGATATAAAATTTGAAATGTTTTGCTTTGAAAGTCCGAAGGCATTGTAATCCTCATTTAATATGGAAAAAAATAATCTTAAAACATAATTTTATTGGTCCTAAAGTGTTAGATGCATCTTAGATGCTGTGCTTGACAGCATTTCACCCCCCCCCCCCCCCCCTCCTTTTTCCCCCTTAAAAAACAAAAACAAAGAAAAATCAAAAGAAAAAAAACAACTCAGCTCTAAAAAAGAAGGTCTATTTCTTGATTTCTCAGACCCTTTTTTCATGGCAATTTTCACAAAACAGAAATACGACCTAAATTTCTCTTAACTGATCTTTCCTTTTATTAATTTGCCCAACAGATGCAGCTGTCTATCTGGATTCTTCGGACAGACGTGTGAATTCGAAGCTAACGAGTGTGAACAATCTCCTAGCTCTCCTTCCAATCAAAACTCTGCCGTCTGCCTCAATGGCGGCGCCTGCGTGGATCTTATAAACGACTTCCGGTGCGATTGTCCTTCCGGTTTCAAAGGTTCGCGCTGTGAGGATGATGTCAGAGGCTGTGCGTCTTCACCTTGCCAAAACGGAGCTCAGTGCCAAAGTGACGAGAATGACCCGTCTAACTACAGCTGTGACTGCGAAACTGGCTTCACAGGTAAGCGGAAACTCAAGAGTATTTTGCTTCATAAAGTATAACCAATCTTTCTAAGCAACTTTGCGTTACTTGAAGTAGAAAGATATCAGGATAAAGGAATTCATCTTTGAATAGCATGATCCCCCCCACAAAAAAAAAACAAAAAAAAACAAAAAACAAAAAAAAAACAAACAAAAAAACAAAAAAAAACAAAAACAAAAACAAACAAACAAACAAGCAACAAAACAAAACAAAACAAACTAAATAAATAAATAAATAAAAATCGTGATATGTTTGTCTCTCTTTACATAAAATGAGTAATTTTTGTCCTTTGGCGTGTTTTTAAATTTATTGCAGTATTGAGCAGGACATCTTGTTCATTAAACTGAAATATAAAATGATAATATTCATCTCATCACAGGAGCGCTTTGTGAAGTCAATATTCCGGACTGCGTGGATCACATGTGTCAGAATGGGGCGACCTGTGAGGATGGGATCAACTCTTACTCCTGTATTTGTCTGCCTGGGTGAGTCATACGAGATAGTCTTCCCTCCTCCACTCCCTCTCTCTCTGTCTCTCTGTCTGTCTCTCTCTCTCTGTGTCTATCTCTATCTATTTCTTTCTCTAATTCCCTCTTTTTTCTGTCTCTATATATCTCACTCTACCCTCCTAATTTATATCATTTTTTCTGTTATTTTAATTATAATTGGATTCAAGGCGTGCAGGGCGTTATGTATTGTTACTTCCACAAATTCGAAAACTAATGTAAGTAAAATGATCTTGAACTTAATTTGCAAGGGACCTATCGTCAGTAATCAACTTAGGTCCTTGATTATGAATTTCGATCCATTAAATCTTATTTTTAGATCTAGGCAGATTTTTCGCTACAGAAGCCAGTTCATAAAAATACACTCTACTTCTGCGACATCTAACCTTTTTCAACGCCCCCACCCCCCACCGCAGCTATTCGGGCCAAACGTGCGACAGAGTGATCGACGCCTGTTACAGCCAGCCGTGCTTCAATGGCGGCCTGTGTAACTACCAGGGTCTCTGCTCATGTCCAGATGTGGTCCAAGCTTGTGGCTGGCAGGACGAGGACTGCCAGATGACCAGGTGTGGACAGAGACCGGACTGCCAGGCTTTGTCCGCCTCGTACCTCTGTAACTGTACAGGTAATTTATGCCTTAAAATAAAATGAAAAATCCCAGGGAAAAAACGATATCAGCGAACTGAAAAATTTGTGAAAGTTTGGCTCTCAACCCTTAAAATGTATTTCAAAGGATATTTGTGTTTGATACACATTTTATTTTGAGCTAATAAACTATTTTATTCATTTCGTAATCGGAACACTGTATTATTAAAACGAGATTTGTGATTTCCCATTCATTTTAGTAAGACATCCCTTGCCAAAATGTGGCTAATGCCGTTTTTCTCCTGGACTCTTCAAACGGAATTAAAAAAAGCTACACCACCGTAGCAGAAGCCACGATAACAGGCGAAGAGATTTTCCATGTTAAATACAATGCTGGTTTTATTTAGACGCCCACACGAAACGAAAAGTGAAACACACAAAACACACACAAGACGAAGAATTATTGACTGTCATGCACACTCCTAAAGTCCTGTCTTGTCCGTGGTGTTACACATTATGATTATCAATTCAATACATTCCTGCAACAGGAAAATCGCGATAGTCTCCGATGTCTCATCAGATAACTCTGCACTCGCATAAAATTTGGAATGTATCCTTTCAATTATAATGCTCCTAAGCCTTTGAACATTTCCTAATGTTTTTATATCGGCAAATATTTTTAAATCGTGCAGTAGAGCGTCGAATAGGCAAACAAAATATGCAACCAAAGCAGTCGAGCAGTGAAATACCTTTCATAATTAATCAATAAAATAATACAGGGTGTTTAAAGGAATAAAAAATAAGGGAGCGGGTATCTGGCCATGTAGCCAAACTAATCTTGAAAGGTGAACTTACAAATCAAAAGAGGGAGACAGAGCATTACTGTTCTGGCCATGTAGCCCAAATAACCTTGAAAGATTAAACCTACAAATGAAAAGAGGGAGACAGAACATTACTTTATTCTGGCCATGTAGCCCAAATAACCTTGGAAGGTAAACCTACAAGTGAACAGAGGGAGACAGAACATTACTTTATTCTGGCCATGTAGCCAAACTAACCTTTTAAAGGTAAACCTGCAAATGAACAGAGGGAGACAGAACATTACTTTATTCTGGCCATGTAGCCAAACTAACCTTTTAAAGGTAAACCTGCAAATGAACAGAGGGAGACAGAAAATACTTTATTCTAGCTACATGGTCATGTTACACACTTCGAAAACCTAATCACGTGACTCATCATGGCCAGGTACGGGCTACAAACCCCCGCAGTGTGCCCAGGACGAGGACGAGTGTGAGTTCTCCCCCTGCCTCCACGGCGGCCTGTGTACCAACAATGTTGGCAGTTACAGCTGCAGCTGTCTCGGCACGGGATATCACGGCCGCAGCTGTGAGGTGGATGACGATGAGTGCCAACATGACGACGCTTGTTTTAACGGCGGTAAGTAGTTGTTCTTGTGAATGTTGTATAGAGACCGTCGTTTGGGTTTTTCAAAATAAAAGAAGGAAACATAAAAAAAAGAAAAATTGATGGTGTAAATCTTAAGTACGAAATGAAACTGTCTGTATGAGAAAATGCTTATATAGATACGTTTTAAATTCCTTCATAACTATCACAGTTCTTTTGTGACTCTTGTTTTCACTATATATAATCTGATTTTAGTTTTCAAGGGTATTATTGGTTACATGGGCACTTCGCTTTGTTGAAAAGTGAATAATTTTTATAGAAATATCACTGTAATCTTATGTTGGTAGGTTTTTTTTTTTTTGCTTTTTTTTTTGTCTGTGCGCCATTTTTTTTTTTTTTAAAAGTACAGTATATATAATCTTATATTTCAAAATTTGAGCATTCAGTTTCATTATCACTTGACAAAATCAAACATCGGAGAAGGATCATTCTGCTCCATTCTGCCATGCTCCATACTATCTCATCCACAGGAACTTGTGAGAACTTGCCAGGCAGCTACAGGTGTGAGTGCCCTTCAGAGTGGGATGGGCCCAGATGTGGTCAGAATCGAGACGACTGCAGACCCGATAACCCGTGTCTGAACGGGGGACGATGCCAGGACATGCTAGGAGGCTACCAGTGCGACTGTACAGGCACGGGTAAGGTCCGAAGCTAACTGACCAATGTCCAATAGGGTTGATGAGTATGGCAGTGGATAATACAGAAAAAAGGAGATCGAGAAATTCTGAATTTTCCGAATCTCGTTTTAGATCCTTGTAAACGCTTATTAGAAAGTTGTGAGTTTTGGCATTAAGGGCATAAAAGTGCACTGCCTTTCTGGAATTCTTCGCCACGCAGCCGCGCAATTAATTAAACCTACGAGATAATGAATGTTTAAAAAAAAAATCTGTAAATACATTTGGAATTAACAAAATGAGTTAAAATTGCTATCCATTTTTCTGATTCGTTTATGGGCAAACATAATCTAAATCTAGATCCAGACTGGAAAGTCTGATGATGACACAGGATTCTGTTTGAGGGTGTGAGCAAATAATGATCTAAATCTAGATTCAGACCATAGAATCTGAGAGATGCTGTCAACTGGCCATCTTCGTTAATAATTGAAAATCTCAACCAGTGACCTAGTTTCTGCACACTATGAGCTATATTTTTTTTTAGGTTTAAGTTCTCTTAAATAAATCGTCTTCAAAATTCGAATCGAAGCAAGGAGTAAGATAACGGCTAGGCCGATAGGAGCTATTAGCATGTTTTATCTCGCGTTCTCATACATGGAACCTGAGATCACATGGGTGTGCTGCAACGAACGGATTGCTATGTTAACAAGAACAGTTGGCCAGTTATGTAGAACATAAACCTATTTACAGATTTTTTTTTTAGGTTCATTATCATATAGGTTTAAATAAATTTGCACTTTTGCATTCCCGAAAGGCAGTGCACCACTATGCCCTTTTAGCGGGTGTCGCAAGTCTTCTTATACACCTTTAAAAAGATCTTAAAATAAATTTGGGAAATACAGAATTAGACAATTTCTCCTATTGCGCAATACCACAATATTACTGAAGAGCACCCACACAGTTCTTTTTGTATTTAGAAAATGCCATTCAGCCTTTGAATTGTGACTTTTGAAAGCTGCAACTTTTATAAGCATGACTGTATAATTATTATCCCCACATCCACTGTAGGAATGTGTTGAGTAACTTGCTCTCGCTACATCTGTCCAGGGTTTGATGGTCAGAACTGCACGGACAATATTGACGATTGCAGCAACCACCGCTGTGAACACAACAGCACCTGTGTGGACGGCATTCGCCAGTTCAGCTGTGAGTGTGGGGCGGGTTTCACCGGCCAGCTCTGTCAGGTGAGATTTAATAAGAGAGCCTGTGGTACTAGAGCGTCTTGAGTTATTCTAGATGCGCATGTATGTAGGATTTTAATTAAAAAAAATGGACACGGCTCAACAACAGGCACCAGATATGATAATTCTATTAACTGTAGTTAAAGAGTACCACGCTCGATGGTTATACTCGTAAGATGGTCATAAGTGTTTTGTTTGTTTTTTTTCCCGATTCTGGATCATCCGTAAAGAAGAAAATCTACACGTTGAAAATTTAGTAAAAGTTAGACTTCAAATACTTGCACGTCTTTGTTTCTTATTTCTGGATACCTAAATGTTCACTGGAGCCAGTTATTGAAACATTATAATAATATTTTGTATTTGCCAATCATTTCTCATTGGGAACACCGATCTAGCAATAACTTTTACTCTCTGTTTCATTATAGAATTTATTCAAAAAAAGGTGTGGTGACGAAAAAATATAGTGTTGTGCCTTAACAAGTATTGAAGCTTTCGTCAGGATTTAGACCAAAACTTTTCAATCTCAAGTCGTTAACTTCAGAACTGGGACCACTGGATCCGCGATCTTTGGACATCTGTCTTTTAACAACCTTTACATGTAACGAACATGTCACCCAGAGGGCGAGGCTCCACAATGTCAGCACTAAAATGCTCAGAATGTAAGCTTTGCTTGCCAATTCAGTCTTGGGTTTTAAGAGGCAAGAACGTGCCTTTGACCATTGAAATAACTTGTAGACGGTATACCAGGACCCGCGTTTAAAAATGCTTAAAGCCTGTAACTAGCCATTTAACCAACCACCACCATCCCCCCTCTCTCTCTCTCTCTCTCTCTCTCTCTCTCTCTCTCTCTCTCTCTCTCTCTCTCTCTCTCTCTCTTTTTTTTTTTTCGCCCTCCCCACTTCAACATATCGGCACATTTAATTTTAATTTTTTTCCCTTAATTTTTACTACCAGTTTCGGCTAGTCCCGATCGCTTGCCTCCCTTCTCCGTGCCTAAACGACGGTCTGTGCCGAGAGAACACGGACGGTACCGTCTCGTGTAACTGCACCGGCACTGGGTTCAGAGGTCAACTCTGCCAGGAGGACGTGGACGAGTGCGAGGACGGCAGTCACAGCTGCCAAGGGGAATCACTCTGTGTGAACAGGGCCGGCAACTACTCGTGTGATTGTGGAGTATTGAGAACGGGTGGGTACGAGGAGGTGTCGGTTGGACTGGAGAGGACACCATAAACTGTTTGTGCAAAGTCTGCCGTTTTCTCTCAAAGGAAAATTTAAGGCCAATACATTTTCGCGGTTTTTTTTCTATTCCCCACGAATGTCTTCTTTAGCGCAGTAAAGCTTGTTGCTCCAGATTATTTCATGGAGAGATTCTTAAGGTAAGATCGTCTACAACTTGCTAGTGAAAAGCTCCCGCAGTTGAGCACTCTAATCAATTTTACGGACTAATTTTTAATCTCTCTCTGTCTTTCTGTCTGTCTCTTTGTTTCTGTCTGTCTGTCTGTCTGTCTCTGTCTCTGTCTCTCTCTCTCTCTCTGTCTCTCTCTCTCTCTAAATCAGTTAAGTATGTCATTGATAAACACATAGCCATTTACCGAAATACTAACTCTCTTCCGCCTGTTGCTATCCCCGCAGGTGTTTACTGCGAGACTGTCGTGACTGACCCCACCCAAGGAAAGTCCTCCTCCACGCCCTCATCCTCCTCAAGCCTCAGCGATGGCGCCATCGTGGGCGTGGTCTTCGCCTTCATCCTGGTCATCGTGCTGATAGTGGCTGTGCTGGGCTACATCGTGCTCAGGCGCCGCCGTACGTCCGGCTGCTACAAGCCGTCTGCCGCGGAGTCTGCAGCCAACGGCGGGGCGGGGCTTGGGAGGCGGGGCAACAGCCGGGTGGTGGGCGTGAACGGCGTGGCGGGAGGGATTGAGATGGTGGACACGACCACCACGGGGGAGAGAATGATTTGATTGACCGTTTTGTTTTTTTTCTAATAGGAAGGTGACAAAACGATGTGTGGCAGGATTGGGGAAGAGGGAGTGTGTATGTGTGTGTGTCGGGGATTGAATGGGGCGGGGCTTGGTAGGCGGGGCAACAACCGTGATGTGGGCGTGAACAGCGCCGCAGGAGGGAATGAGATGGTGGACACGATCACCACGGGGGAGAGAATGATTTGATTGACGTTTTATTTAGTATTATATGGGAGGGTGGTTAAACGGCGTGCGGCAGGATTGGGGAAGAGGGATGTGTATGCATCGGGATGAGGAAAGGGGGGGGGTGTTAGGTTTTTTAACATTTATAATTTAATAGATTGGAACAAAAGTACTAGAATGAGCTAATTTACTCTTATCTTGATCATGAGCATTTGAAAATTTTTTAAAAATAATTTAACAAGAAATTATCATCGTCATCCTTGCCTGGAAAAAAAATCCACGATTCAATCTAAATAATATCTAATAAAGTTTCAGATTTAAAACAAACGTCTTTTATTACAAGCTAAATAAAGTTATGTTGATGCTGTAACTAATGAGGAAGCAAGTCTTCTATAGGGTTAAATGAGCACCATACCAACTTGAGGAGTTATGCTAGCAAAGAAGCGGTGGTCTAGCTAGCGCAATGACCAAAATGACGGCCGGTGGCACGAGGTCATGACACATCAAGTACCTGACCTTAATACCTACAGATACTCTTTTGGTCACGGATAGCGCAATGACCAAAATGACGGCCGGTGGCACGTGGTGATGACACATCAAGTACCTGACCTTAATACCTACAGATACTCTTGGTCACGGATACCGCAATGACCAAAATGACGACAGGTGGCACGAGGTCATGACACACCAAGTACCTGACCGCAATGACCAAAATGACGGCAGGTGGCACGTGGTGATGACACACCAAGTACCTGACCTTAATTCCTACAGATACTCTTGGTCACGGATACCGCAATGACCAAAATGACGACAGGTGGCACGAGGTCATGACACACCAAGTACCTGACCTTAATACCTACAGATACTCTTGGTCACGGATACCGCAATGACCAAAATGACGGCAGGTGGCACGTGGTCATGACACACCAAGTACCTGACCTTAATTCCTACAGATACTCTTGGTCACGGATACCGCAATGACCAAAATGACGACAGGTGGCACGAGGTCATGACACACCAAGTACCTGATCCTAATACCTACAGATACTCTTGGTCACCGCTCGAATCACACATTAGACGGAAGAAGAAATGGTATCCAATCTTTTCAACTCCATCATGTTTTACAAGAAATTTATGATCCGCTAAAAATATTAATATATCTAAGACGATTTTAACTGACACATTGTATACGCTCACCAACCATTCAAACAGAATAGTTTCATCATTAGGGCCTATTCACTATTCTTATCACAGGCGCTACTTATTTACTTAATCTCCTCATTTAAGTCAGCATAAATTTTATTCACCCCTTAAAGACCCCTCTTTGTCAAAATCAATGCCCATTAATACTTGTGCATTATTACAAAGTGTGTTTGATTCTGAGCTGGTGCTCTTTGCTTGTCCATTGTTATTGATGACGATAGCAAAATTTAATGTTTAAGCCTCCTTTGTACATATCGAAATTCCTGAAACTATTCCAGCTCATGCAATATTTTCTTTTTTTGTTGTTGTTGTTGTGAAGTTTTTGTGCTAAACCTTTATAATAGATTGTATGTATTTGTACATGTTACTAAATCTACTTGTAAATCTTCAAACAGACTATAATTTCTATGTACAGTATATATTTCTGTTGAGTAATTAAATGAATGATTGCTCCATAATATCTAGGTTTTTTTTTACCATTCCACTATCTGTAGAAAAAGTATATTTACGCAACAGACATTATGAAAGAAATTCTTAAATCTTTGCTTTAAAATTGTATTTATTTATCACAAAGGCTAATTATGTATATTACTTTCTATGGCAATTTTCATAATTTTTTATTTGCATGAAATAAGTAAGGATGATTTTGTTGCAGCCATGTTCTATATCTTGTTATGACTTATGTAAAAAAATTAAGTTTTTTGGCGATATAATAATTTTTATGTAGCTCTGTAAAATATCTACCTGGTGTATTGAAAAACCTATTTTCGAGTCCCTTTGAAAATATATAATTAGTCCGGAGCACTTTTAATCTAAATTATTCTTGACCTTTCAATATAAACTGCCGTGTGTTATAGAGATATATCAACCTATTAATTCCAACATAGTTTTTTTTTTTCAGAAAAAAAGCCACAACAAAACGATACTCATTCTGAATTCCCAGAGGAGTATATTGGCGCCACGCAATGTTTTACTCGTAGAATAAGTAGTTTTTAACCATTCCACAATGTTGTAACCAAAAATATATGTACGTTTTACTGATTTGATCTGAGGCTATTTTTCTAATTTATTGTAAGGAAATTAAAGTTCAAATCTGCCTTATTCTTGTCCTTCCAATCGAAACTGCCGTGTTATAAAGGAATATTAACCTATTCTTTCCAACACGATTCACAATTGTAAAAACGATACTAATTCTGAACTTCTCAGTGAATATATCAGGGCCACAGAACGAACCCACATGCGTGAATTACTTTAATGATTGAAGCTGCGACATGATAACTTATTATGAGAGAGTCAAATATGTAACAGTGAATCGACCCTTCGTTATGACATCAAATAGTTTCCCATTACATCGTTGTCAGAAACATACATTTTATCACATAGAAATTCACAATGTATCTATTAAAAAAACTCAATAGCGCAGATGCTTTGCTTATATTTACAATTAACTAGGCCCCATAAAAATTAGGAAGATTAACTTAGAAATACTGGAGAGCCAGTATTTTTGGACTGGCTGTTACAAATAAAGCAGAGAGAAATGAATGTTCTAGATCTAATTATAACTATAATTATGCTGAATGCGTTTTCTAACTACTCCTAGGTAAAATTCGCAACCTTTTTTACAACGATAAAAATAATTTTGTAGATTTCTGTTGTAAAATCTTATGTAACAGAATAGTTTTTTCGCCTTTTCGCACGGCTTATAATCTTTTGTTATTTTGAATTTTATGTTGGCGCATTTTAACACAACGAAACTCAATGTGGGTTACATCAGTTGTTTTGACGGTCTGAAGCTTTTCAGTGCAGTCCCATTGCTTGGTAATAACAACTTCAAACAGCACTTAATATAATGAGATAGTGTTTTTCTTGACACAACAATAAGTTTAATTTCATTCATATTAAATTCAAACTTGATTCTAAATCAATTTTATCTGTCAAACGAACCCTAAAGTCGTTTTTCACCCTTGGCCGAACATAAATTATGTCAACTTTTAAATTTTAGATCCAAATCGAGCCCGGGGGAAAAATGGATATGGGTTAATAGAAATTAGAAAAAAATAATGAACAAAAACATGACCAAATCGAAGGTTTAGTTGATTTACGAAGAAAATAAAGATAGGAAAACATGCAAGGTACTTCAACTATGATAATGCTCAAAGAGAATTATGTGATCAACAATGAAATAACAGTTAGGATCTGGGTTATCGAGGATTGAGCCCTTGTTACAGTTTTAAAAAATGCAAAGGACAAAAAGCGAAGGGATTCAATGACATAGTTATAGTAGAGTCATATCACACGTTTTAATGTCACAGCTGGAATAAAGAGACGCATATATAGGAAAACGTTCGTGCCCACGTGTGCCAAAAATAATTTTATTCTGATGTTATTCAAATTCCATCGTGTTTACTATTTATTTCTTGGAAAAGATGTATTTACTATGATATAAAAAGATGATGTGAAATTAACCATGTTTGCAAAGATTGATGTCCCTGAGGTTAAATAAGATGTATTATGCATAAAACGTTCTGAAGAGTTGTAAATGTACTTTTTTGCCCAAATTAAGCATTCCATTTGTTAAACTTTTGAATAACAAAAAGTGCAACGCTTGTACGAAATGTTGGTACAGTTTTATGGTTCTACGTTGCCAAAGAACACCTAGGATTTTTCAATCTCAAATCGATATTGCGTTCTTTTATACGTCAACCATTCTTCATGTGAACAAAATAAAGAAAAATGGAAAAAAAAATCAGGAAAACAGATGTATAATTATGATGCATGAATTTTAATGTTAATGAGTTCTACAAATCTCAGCATTATAATCGAAGACTTTTTAAGAATTGTATTATTTTTGTAACTATGTTTTACTTTGACTCTATCTGGACTGTTTAAATTATATGACGATCATAACATACTAAATATACACTTTTATAAAGTTTCAAGTCATATTGTTTATGAGAGTTATTTTAAACTTCTTCACTATGTCAAAGCCATAACTTTTGAATATTGATAGTATTATATATTAAATCAAGCTTCCGAAAAAGCTATCTTCAAATGTATGAATTTCTTATATCAGTATACTCGCACCATATATTATAATCGAACATAATAAACAATAACAATTTTGCCATACTCATCCTTTGCATTGTGTTATTAAAACTATTTCCATGTTTAATAAAAAAAAATCTTTTGTCATGTTCATCCTTCTTAATTGTATGATTAAAACTATTTCCATAGTGAAAAAAAAACCAATAACAACAAAGAAACAAACAAACAAAAAAGAAACCTAACTTTTTGTCATACTCATCACTCTTTTGTATTATTAAAATTATTTTGATGCCAAAAATAAGTTATAAAGAAAAAAAAAACCTTTTGTCATACTCATCACTCTTTATTGCATTATCAAAATTATTTCCATGGTTAAAAAACAACAACAACAACAAAGCAGCAAAAAATAAACATAACTTTTTTTGTCAAGTTCATCTTTCGTTTGTATTATTGAAACTATTTCCACGATTTAACCTCAAAATATTTTTCTAGAATGCCACGTAGCCAGCAATAGGCCCAGAACAAAAATGAATGAAACGATGTCAGTTTAAAAAAAATTGTGTTTCAAAATGGGTGAACTTTTAGTTCTATATGGCTACGCGATCATCAGGCCCGTGTATTTTGTTCACTAGACAGTCAAGCTATCATTCACTCACAATAAGATCCTTGCTTTTTTTATAAGTTTCGAAAATCGACGAAAAAATACGATCGCGCTTCAGAGGAAAAATATTGTATCATCAAGTCCTTGACTCTATGTTCTATGCCGGCCCCCAAAAGAGGGAAAAAAAAAAGAAAAAGAATTAGAGCAAAAAATCCACGACAAACGTATATCAATGTCCTATAAGTCCAATAAGTCAGTAAGGTCTGGTTTGTCGAAAGAAGATCAAGATATGATTTTATTTTAAGTGAACAACGTTGCGCTGCAGTTAAGAAATCACAAAACCTTACACCAGGTTAGCCAAGTTTTTTCTATGTTCAAACAGTCTATTTCCTTCCTCTCTGCCCTGCCTTGGAGAGCTACTCTCAGGAACGAGGTGAAGTCATCCACTAACTAGCGGACTAGACTAACCTAACAACAATCGGTTACATTGGACTGAGTGACTAAGCTGTAGGTGTATCTGTTATGTCTAGAAATCACGATACAGCCTACCCATGAACACTCACATGATCTATTATTTTCTAAAGAGCTTGAAAGAACACCTAATTCTGTATAAGAAGCGGGCAGCCAGTCGCTAAGCTCTCTAGTGGTTAGCAGTAAAAAAAAAAAAAAAAAACTGGAACCGTTCAATGGTAGATATTTGCGTTGATTTTGTAAAATAAAACCCTCAACTTTCTCAATGATGATGGCATATATGGTTTTCTCCATCTATGTAACAACATTATGACAGGGTTTCATTATTTTGAAAAAAAAAAAATAGAACAGAAGGGGAAAAAAAACGCCATGCGTTTATCTTAGCAAGCGCGCCTATTTGCTTCCTGGAGTTTGCGTCGATCTCGTAGTCCTCTTCAGCAGTTCTCACATTTTACCTTGACCTCTAGATCTATCTTATCACGCCGTAATTGGAGAGTCCCACCAGTTACGGTGTGAGAAACATCGGCGACATCGACACTAGCGCCGCGAAGCAGAACAGCGAGTCCAGCGACGCCCTGGAAAGCAACAGAGCCACGTACGGCTCGAACGTATGATCGATGAATCTGTGGAGCAGCAACAGCAACTACTTGTAAAATTGTTTGAGTTGTAGATGAACAACTTAACCCCTGTGAAAACGTCGAAAAATGTTGTAGATTAACTACTTTTGTTTTTTGCAGGTTAAAGTATATTGATTGTCGTCATAATTGCGTTGAAAAAGGTCTTTCGATTCCAAATAATTTTGATTTACGAAGCATTTTGCCTGTATTTCTGTGAAGCAACTTTGAAATCTTTACAGTGTATATCACAGTTTAGCTGGGCTTAACTTATTCGACTTTCAATGCATTTTTTTATTCAAAAAGAAAATGCGATTGGTTTTAAGGGAAGAAAAGTTGGTATGGCAGATACACCGCATTTTCAAGGTCCTTTAAATTTAAGTTGTGTCAAAAAGTTATCTCTTTAGACCTGATTTTCATCTTACGTCATACTTCATGTTTCAGTCCCTCCCACACCGCTTGTCGATACAAAACTTTTTAAAGAAGGGAATAACCAAAAACAGCATCTTGATGTGTGCGTAAACTTTATGGACAAAAGGGTCTCAACTTGCGTTTCAGCCTGGCATAAATACTTACCTCATATAAATAAATAAATAAATAAATGAATGAATAAATAAATAAATGAATAAATAAATAAATAAATAAATGAATCAATGAATGAATGAATGAATAAATAAATAAATGAATGAATAAATAAATAAATAAATAAATAAAAAATAAAAAAATAAAAACAACAACAACAACAACAACAACAACAACAACAACAACAACAACAATAACAAACAAACAACACCCGCCCCAAATAAACCAGACGTTAATAAGCAATGAACTGCGTACTTGTGATCCATTATGTGATTACTGCATGGTATAATACTCTGCACACATAGAGTTTCATTTGGGACCCGGGTCAATGGAGAACTGATACACATACGTACCTGTAGTGAAGATCTCCTCTGCCCCAGCCTCTACCACCATCCGTCAGTAACAGAAAAACTGCTAGCACCGAGTAGGTAAGGATGAACAGTATCCCGGTCACGCAGACGATGTGGCAGGTCATGAGATGTGGCAAGTCCAGGTGAGAAACGAAGGGATCAGTCGTGAGCCTGTTTCTTGCTGAGGAGGAGGCGGCCATGCTGGACGGCAGGATGTCTTCCCTCACATGCTCTACTCTGGGGAGGAGAAAAGTAAAACTCGAAAAGAAACTTATGGCAATGGTGGCAGGTGTTATAATTCTCATGGAGAACTGGTTTTCTTTTAAACTGGATTTTACATTGTATAGACGATCTGGAAAATTGCATCTTGCGGCAATATCTATACGGAGTGAAAAATTATATTTTCAGCAGTATTCAAAACCAATAAAGGCAGATACATCGTACAGCTAAGGTTTTATGATGAGAAAGAAATTTGCATTAGTGTGGCGATCTATTATCGCGTTGTAATTACGAGATAGATATTCGACGTTCGTACCAGAAAACTAGGAAGTTAATCCCAAAATGAGTCTGGTTCCTTGGGAAAGGCGCATTACATGCACTATTTTAAGTCATCCGTCTTCAAAATATAGTATATATATTTACAGGCAAAGAAAAACCTCACAACACTTTCGGACGGTACGACGTTCCTTGTAGTAACTTTTTGGGATATTTTCCTGCAAGTTCATAAGGTATTGTAGCTGATAAGACCAAGGCAGTAAAACATTTTTTTTTACGCTTTGACCAATGTGCAGCCAATATGTGACCCACTGAACGTGTTTTCTGCTTGGTCTTAAAACTCATTCACAACCGAGTGCAGAAAGCACGAAACATGAAAAATGCCTTTCCAGGGGACAAAACTTCTGGCCTCCGTCGGGTTTTAAACTCTGGTCCTCCCATACTATGTTTGATCCTAAACCATTTGAGACTTTTGGCGGTTCTCTCCACCATCTTTTTTCGCATTCATATATTCTTTACCTCCTGGGCACAATCTATCGATGTAGACTTTGATTCGACGTATATCAATCTAGTAATAAATTGAAACTTCCTCAGGTAAAGGTCAGATCAATATTACAGTGGTATCCTACGTTATCAGGTGGAACCAATGATCCTCTGTTTTGTAAACCTTCTGTTTATAAGCTCCAAACGATAAAATCTCAAATAAATATAAGCACAACTTTGCGGTTTCAGAAAAAAATCGTTCCATACATCAAAAATAAAATTGCATTTCGTGCAATGTTTCTGTTATGATGGTTTCACACACCCCCAGCAAGCAAAGCAAAATACTCTGAAATGTAGCTCAAGCTGTAAATCAACAAACCCAGACTGCCAATACCATACTCACTTGGTATGACTGAAACGCTTCCGATTTGATCCGTTCTGCCTATGAGGAAAGATAAGACTAACGAGTCTCATGTGCTGAATTCTCTCCCAGAAGCTATCCACATCTAGTTCACTCTGTGTTCCCTGGTCGGTATCGATCCCTGCCTCACTCGCATGACTACTGCTTGAAGACAGTAGAGGAAGGGGACGCCGACTGGTCACCAGCTCGCCAGGTCTAGCGTTTTGATTGGTCGGCTGCTGGTGATCACTGTTCGTTGAACCAAGGGGCGAATGAATCGACAGCTGATCGCATCTCCTGTGACAGGCTTCAGAATTCGAACGCTGAAGGTTTTGCTGGTTGTGATTCGTCCCGATATCCGCTGACAAAACGAGTGAGCGCTGCGGACTGGAACGTAAAGTGGTCACGTGATCTACAGTATCGCGCCGCAGTTGTGTGCAGTTTGGAGCGGTCCTTCTGATCCGGCTCACTGGAGGAGGAGATTGAGCTATGTGCCTCGTCCGCTCGGCGTCGTAAAACTCGCTGCCGCTCCACGGACCTTCCGTGGTTGTCGACGCCAGAGAGGCATCGTCGTCCAAGGCGCTGTCAGAACCAGTCGCCAGCAGTCGGTTGGTTTCCCCGGTAGCCAACACGAGGACTTCAGGTCTTCCGTCGGCCTGATTATACTCGCCGCCGTATCTGCCGTCTCCCGGTCCTTGGGGCCCGGGCCGGCGCGGCGGACCGGCGTAATGGTGGAAGTGGACACCCTCGTCCGGGGGGCGGGTGAACGAGAGCAGCTGGTGAGACACGTCACCGGAAGTCTCTGTGTCGACAACATGGCGCCGCTTCCCCTTCCTCTCCAGCTCACGTGACAAGGCGAAAGTGGCGGCGGCGGTAACTGCGACTGATACTAGAAACAGTATTCCCACTGCCCGGCGGGGAAACAACTCTGTGATAAAACAAAATAGCATCGGTATTGTTATTGCTCAAACATATTCCGTGAAGAAATTGTAAAGCCAGACTTACATTTTAATTTGAGAAATGAAAGTGAAAACGAGTTTTTCTGTGTGTGGGCGTAAAAAGTTTCTATATCAAAACAAAGAACTCTATTTTTGTCATACCAGTGCTAATTTTGGCATCTTTTTTTTTATCAATTCAGCCAAAAGATTATTCTCAGGTTTAAATGAAGATATCCCAAGAGGCTTTGTGAAAAATTAAAGGATCGCATGCCGTTACTTCTGCAAGAGTTTTCGGGACATTTTTCGCATGCCTATGAGTATTTGGTTACTTTGTCTCTATTTCGAGCAGACCGATCTGTCTACTTTAGTTTTCTTTCTCATCTAAAAAAAAATATTCTCATCATGTAAGTATTTGATAGACTATATTTACCTCACCTGGGAGAGCAAAGAAACGGCTGCAGAGCGCCTCTCGAGGCCCTTCTCTTGCAGCAGAACTACTGACCCCAGCCTCGCTCAACAAGTCAGAAAGGGAGAAGTGTGTAGCCGCCAGCGTCAGAGAGTAAACAACGACTACCAGGGTTAACACGCCCAGATTCCCTGTCCACCAACTGCGACAGCCCAGACTGTTCAAGAAACGCCTGCCGTGTCTGGTGCCCTGTTGCCCCCCTCCGTTTGTCTCATTGGTCACCTCCCTTTCTTCCACAGCGTTTGGCTGTCGTCTCGGGTCGTTGTTTTGCCTATCGGGTTCCGCCCCTAACCCCTCCCTGCTATTTTGATTGGCTGCGCGAGAATCTGGGTCAAGGTCGGCAAAGACGAGAGCGTAGTAAAGCGCCACGATCGGTGTAGACAGAGAGATGTTCCACTGAGAAGCCACGCTAACAACTACAAGTTTTGTGCACGTATCGGTGGTGAGGAAGCTTTGGATGTTTTTGGTGCTGGATTCATAAACACAAATTGTGACAGATTTTTTTTCTTACGCTAAGTAGAATATCGAAAGAGAGGGCAACAAAGATGAAAGAAACATTCAAAATTTTGCTTGACGTAGCTGTATTTTTTTTTTTGGTGTACATTTGATATCAACGTGAAGAACCTTTGATTATTGTAACTTTAGAGCTAACTCTGATATATATATATATATATATATATATATATATATATAGAGAGAGAGAGAGAGAGAGAGAGAGAGAGAGAGAGAGAGAGAGAGAGAGAGAGAGAGAGAGAGAGAGAGAGAGAGAGAGAGAGAGAGAGAGAGAGAGAGAGAGAGAGAGAGAGAGATGTATTACCAGCAGATAAGAGATATATTAACAGATCTAAAAACCGCTAAAAACTAACATTAAAAGCCGAAATCAATACGAATGCAACTGTCTTTTATCTTGAAAACTTTAAGAGAAACTCACCCAAACCAAACTGCTATTACCCCCAATGCAAAGTTGGCTGGTTGCCCACAAAGCAGGATCAAAGCAATGCTGTCGCGCCAACTGAGAACCGTTGTTCGTGTGGCTAGCCTTGGCCTTGACCTCAACCTAGACCTTTGACTGCTCGCCATTATGGCGGATAGCATCGCCATTAAAGCAAAGGTGAAGGCCAAACCACCCAAAGCAATACAGCTGAGCGCACGGTACGGCCAGACCCTTGACAGAGAACGAAGATTAGGAAGGGCGCAATAATAGGTGCGAAACTGTGGTTTCAGTCGTATTTATTTTTAAGTTCAACACAGATCTCTTTCCAAGCTCCTGTGAGCACGTACCAGAGAGCTCGCCCTAGATGTGCAGTATATGCCAACATCGAACCTCAGTGTGGACAGGTAATGACTTTGGAGTTATGGTCGTGTCGGTCATTTCCCAGCTTGACAAACTAAGTTTTGCATGGTGTATAGAGAAGGACTTGGAATATGTTTTAGCAAAAGCATTTTTTTTCCTCTACCAATTAACAAATTGATCAATATGATTTTTTTTACAATCCTTAGAATATGTTTTTAAATCGGCTTCAAGTGTGAATGCCTTCACAGACATGAATGTTCCTTTGAGATTAGAGCTTTCTGTTTTGCTGTAGAAAGCGTCATTATATGCCTCTAGCTCTATATGTTCTTTTTGCGAACTAGAAGTGATGGTATCAATTCTGTATCCGTTTGAGACATAAAAGGGATGATTGCCATTATGACATGTTTCACAAGCTATGGGATGATTGCTATTATGACATGTTTCACAAGCTATGGGATGATTGCTATTATGACATGTTTCACAAGCTATGAAGTCAATTCTGAACGGTCCATGAGAAGACATGAGATATGGAGATTTTTTTTTTAATCTTTAGACTTTTTGTATCAACTTGTTATTTCAAATTTAGAAACACACAGCTCACGCTATGACTATAAAGAAATAATAAAATTATCTACATTTTACATCCATAGGTGTGCACTCTCATTGTATAGAAGAAATTTTATTATGAAGCACTTTCTGCCTCACGTTATTCACACCTATGGCCTCCAGATGATTTCTTAATGAGTTAAGATTATAACTGTGTGAGAATCCTAGTAAAGCAGTGCGGTTTAGTGTATGTAAATATAGACATGCATCATAAGAAATACAAGTTTGGGAACAAACTGGCTTTTTCCTAAAGTACCAAAACCGTGGATTTCGATCAAGACACTGCCGAAGAATAATAAATAGAGTGATCATTGAAATCTACATATTTTTTGGGGGAATTCAAAATAATACAAAGCGTTCATAAAATTCCGCAAGCAAATTAATCAGAGACTTTTCCCAACACATATCTTTCACAAAAGCTAAGTTATATCACACAGAAATTCATAGATTTAAAAAGACGGATCTACATCTTAGGATCTAGAGAATCTAGACTTGAGATCTAAAATTTTAGATAAGAATCTAGATCTAAATATACTTGTACATCTAAATAACGATCATAGATTTGTAAGGAGCAGAGAATATTCCACGAAGTTTTCCCAGCTTACCTTACGCTGTTTCCATGCAAATCAAAATCTGTTGCATTGGTTAATCTACTTTGCATGTTCATTCGTATATGAATGGAAATACTTGTCGGATATGAAACTAACAAAAATAAATGATTTAAATCTAGATCTATGTGTAGGTACTAGATCAAACTTATTCCACTTGAATTTGTTCACTAATAAACCTAGGCTGCACTGTGACCGGGAATATCCTATAAAACAGTGAGTAATTAGGTATTTCGAGAGCAAATTGTCGTAGGCGTAGATCTAAATAGAATGTGAAAAACTTTAGGATCATTGATGGATATATTTTTAACACTTTCATGGAACGTTTATGTAAGAAAAAAAAAAGATTAATAATGAGTAATACACCTTGATGTTTGTATTTTTTTTCATTCCCTTTTCATCGTTCTTTGTTGACCTAACAGAGATGCTCAGCTCAGTAATATTTCGGTCGTTCTTCATGAGACTAGGAAAGCTGCATACTTTCCGTAAAATGCATTAGGCATGCGCATGAAATGATCCCAAATTCCCGCTAAATGTACGTCCCAAATTGTGGGCGGTCGAAAAAGGCCGTCTCATTATCGTCCGAAACATTAGAATTAGATTGTAATAAGGAACTTAGAAATCGTGTAGTTCTGTATATAAAGACAATCTATTTGATATCAACACTTTATGTAAAGTCAAAAGAAAAAAACAAAATAATACAAATTTTGACGCCTTTGAAATTTCCATCGCAAACCAGATCTATCTAGCACAGCCATGTCCAGATTTATCTGCGTGGAAATGTTTTTTGCCTGCAGTCCACCCTTGTCCAGATTTAGATAATTTGAACTAGGCAATCTAGATCTAGATCTACACCTAACTCTCAGTCTTGATCAGGGAAGCAGAAAGGCATCTAAAGATTAAAACCGAGCATCTAAATCTAATTAGGTCGCCTTAATTGATATGTAAATGAAGCTTTTGAATTCAGGTTTAAACATGACTCTGTGGAGAATCTTATGGGTCATAAAGTTCAATCTAACCTCTTTAAATTTAATCTGGCTTATCCTTGCTGTAGCTTTTGACTGATGTTTTCCGTTGATTAAACTTTATTTTTGAACTTATTTTGAAACGTCTATTTCCTGGATGAAAGTTGTCTAAAGCATTTCTTTATTTAACTGCCTCATTTGTATTTCCTCTAACATTCAAGCCATTAAGGTATCATTTGAAAGCTATGCATTCGTCATTAATACACGAAGCGAAATGCTCTGAATTTTTCAGATTTTCAACGGAACGAAGTGAATTTCTATACAATGTAGGCTTCAGGCAGATATCTTGTTACATCTTTCTTTAATGTTAGTTTTCATTTATAAATATCATCAGTATCATAACGCTTCGCTTTGGAAAATCGTAAAACTGTTTTTGTGTTTCTATGATATTTTTCTCGTTCCTACTTGGCTTTGATGCAAAATTGTCCATTCAAAAGTTGTGGGTGGATCTCACCTGGAACTGGTCAATCCAAAAAGAATAGGGAGAGAGAGATAGAGAGAGAGAGAGAGAGAGAGAGAGAGAGAGAGAGAGAGAGAGAGAGAGAGAGAGAGAAAGAGAGAGAGAGTGAGAGAGAGCAGAGACAGAGAGAGCAGAGACAGAGAGAGAGAGAGAGAGAGAGAGAGAGAGAGAGCAGAGACAGAGACAGAGAGAGAGAGAGAGAGAGAGAGAGAGCAGAGACAGAGAGAGAGAGAGAGAGAGAGAGAGCAGAGACAGAGACAGAGAGAGAGAGCAGAGACAGAGAGAGAGAGAGAGAGCAGAGACAGAGACAGAGAGAGAGAGAGAGAGAGACAGAGACAGAGACAGAGACAGAAAGACACAGAGAGAGAGACAGAGAGAGAAAGAGAGAGGCAGAGAGAGAAAGACAGAGAGAGACATAAAGAGATAGATAGATAGATAGATAGATAGATAGATAGATGGAGAGAGAGAGAGAGAGAGAGAGAGAGAGAGAGAGAGAGAGACAGACAGACAGACAGACAGACAGACAGAGACAGAGACAGAAAGGCACAGAGAGAGACAGAGAGAGAAAGAGAGAGGCAGAGATAGATAGATAGATAGTTAGATAGAGATAGAGATAATAGATAGATAGAGAGAGAGAGCGAGAGAGAGTGAGAGAGAGAGAGAGAGAGAGAGAGAGAGAGAGAGAGAGAGAGAGAGAGAGAGAGAGAGAGAGAGAGAGAGAGAGAGAGAGAGAGAGAGAGAGAGAGAGAGAGAGAGACTGCCCATGTTAGGGATTTTCTCTTTCTTACCAACACGGATTTTTTCAAGCGTCTACAATAATGTCGATGCACTGGACTGTAAGTAGCACAGGCAAATCTAGGACAATTAATTTTTAAAAGGATTGCGGGATGACTCTAAAATAATAACAAGGCCGGTCCTAGCGTAGCTCTGTAGCAACTGGCCTAACTCGCACCGGACATGCTTGGCGTGTTTTTCAACACTGCTGAATAGGCCGTCTGACAGGTCTGTGAGCAGGCTGGGTCTACAGAGCGACGCTGTTGAATAGGCCGTCTGACAGGTCTGTGAGCAGGCTGGGCCTACAGAGCGACGCTGTTGAATAGGCCGTCTGACAGGTCTGTGAGCAGGCTGGGCCTACAGAGCGACGCTGTTGAATAGGCCGTCTGACAGGTCTGTGAGCAGGCTGGGCCTACAGAGCGACGCTGTTGAATAGGCCGTCTGACAGGTCTGTGAGCAGGCTGGGCCCACAGGGCGACGCTGTTGAATAGGCCGCCTGACAGGTCTGTGAGCAGGCTGGGTCTACAGAGCGACGCTGTTGAATAGGCCGTCTGACAGGTCTGTGAGCATGCTGGGCCTACAGAGCGACGCTGTTGAATAGGCCGTCTGACAGGTCTGTGAGCAGGCTGGGCCTACAGAGCGACGCTGTTGAATAGGCCGTCTGACAGGTCTGTGAGCAGGCTGGGCCTACAGAGCGACACTGTTGAATAGGCCGTCTGACAGGTCTGTGAGCAGGCTGGGCCTACAGAGCGACGCTGTTGAATAGGCCGTCTGACATGTCTGTGAGCAGGCTGGGCCTACAGAGCGACGCTGTTGAATAGGCCGTCTGACAGGTCTGTGAGCAGACTGGGCCTACAGAGCGACACTGTTGAATAGGCCGTCTGACAGGTCTGTGAGCATGCTGGGCCTACAGAGCGACGCTGTTGAATAGGCCGTCTGACAGGTCTGTGAGCAGGCTGGGCCCACAGGGCGACGCTGTTGAATAGGCCGTCTGACAGGTCTGTGAGCAGGCTGGGTCTACAGAGCGACGCTGTTGAATAGGCCGTCTGACAGGTCTGTGGGCATGCTGGGCATACAGAGCGACGCTGTTGAATAGGCCGTCTGACAGGTCTGTGAGCAGGCTGGGCCTACAGAGCGACGCTGTTGAATAGGCCGTCTGACAGGTCTGTGAGCAGGCTGGGCCTACAGAGCGACACTGTTGAATAGGCCGTCTGACAGGTCTGTGAGCAGGCTGGGCCTACAGAGCGACGCTGTTGAATAGGCCGTCTGACAGGTCTGTGAGGAGGCTGGGCCTACAGAGCGACGCTGTTGAATAGGCCGTCTGACAGGTCTGTGAGCAGGCTGGATTTACAGAGCGACGCTGTTGAATAGGCCGTCTGACAGGTCTGTGAGCAGGCTGGGCCTACAGAGCGACGCTGTTAACATGTTGAATAGGCCGTCTGACAGGTCTGTGAGCAGACTGGGCCTACAGAGCGACGCTGTTAATATGTTGAATAGGCCGTCTGACAGGTCTGTGAGCAGGCTGGGCCTACATAGCGACGCTGTTAACATGTTGAATAGGCCGTCTGACAGGTCTGTGAGCAGGCTGGGCCTACATAGCGACGCTGTTAACATGTTGAATAGGCCGTCTGACAGGTCTGTGAGCAGGCTGGGTCTACAGAGCGACGCTGTTGAATAGGCCGTCTGACAGGTCTGTGAGCAGGCTGGGCCTACATAGCGACGCTGTTAACATGTTGAATAGGCCGTCTGACAGGTCTGTGAGCAGGCTGGGCCTACATAGCGACGCTGTTGAATAGGCCGTCTGACAGGTCTGTGAGCAGGCTGGGCCTACATAGCGACGCTGTTAACATGTTGAATAGGCCGTCTGACAGGTCTGTGAGCAGGCTGGGTCTACAGAGCGACGCTGTTGAATAGGCCGTCTGACAGGTCTGTGAGCAGGCTGGGCCTACATAGCGACGCTGTTAACATGTTGAATAGACCGTCTGACAGGTCTGTGAGCAGGCTGGGCCTACATAGCGACGCTGTTGAATAGGCCGTCTGACAGGTCTGTGAGCAGGCTGGGCCTACATAGCGACGCTGTTAACATGTTGAATAGACCGTCTGACAGGTCTGTGAGCAGGCTGGGTCTACAGAGCGACGCTG
>JAWDGP010008007.1:0-21016 GCA_033675545.1 Elysia crispata
TATATATATAACCTGAGCGTGTTTTTGCAACTGAAATCTATTAAGTATAAAAAAATCAACGAACATTCACAGAGCAGCAGTTACTAGATTTGCTCATTAACCAAAAAAAAAAAAAACAAAAAACATCAAAAAAAAAAAAGTAAAAATTCTTATTTCGTTAACAGTAAATGATTTCATAGAAATAATATAAAATCGTTATTTGAAAGCGCTATAAGCGCATTAGGGACAAAAATGTAATAAGTAAAAAAGAGAAACAAACGGAGAGGATGATTCTAATCCGCAAGAGCAGAGAAGAATGAAGAGAGCCAAGTTTAATGTGCATAAAAACAAACATTGCACTGATTACTGTTGCCATGAGGAGTGTGCCTACTTTCTTCCGTTGATGTCTTTTGTTATCGCATTCTTCACTTTGCCGTACATCTTCATCCTCTCCCTCTCCACCTTCCCCTCCCCTAATTTTCCCTTGCGCAGCGCTTCAGATTTCCTCGCCGCCAGAGGAATTCGTGCAGCGACCGCTGACTGATGTCTGGCGGGGAGATCTCTATAACAACAAAAAATTGTCGCCTACTTGTCTGCACGCTGTGCACGATGTTAAGCATAAAATTAGTTCGAAGTTAACGGTACGCATGTGTCGTTGAGAAGCTAGCACGCATCCCACGGTACGGTACAATACCACATAACGTGCATCTACCCGATGTGCCGTCAGTGTTGCTGAGTACCGCGGGTATGGTACCGTGCCGTGCCGATAACCCCAGCACTACTAGGTCGTACATCTCATACGCGTGAGAAGGAAACTGAACTCAAACTTAGCTAGATCCCGCCCGTTCCACCACAGCCCTCTGGAATAACGTATCCTGTAGGCCAGGGTTCCGCCCACCATCCAAGATTCAACAAAGGCCTTTTTCACCCGGTCTCAGTAGAGACAAACTTATTGCAGGTGTGATAGCGCCGCTTTTTGCCGACAAAGGGGAAATAGTTTAGGGACGTTAGACTCGGTTATGGATTGGTTCAAGGATGCGCATCATGAATTTGAAGAAAAAGAAGTCGGTGAGCCGATCTCAGAACAACTGGAAATTTTCACAGCAATGTCTGTCCCCATTGAGGAGAAGATGAAGGAGAAGGTAATGCAATACTATACAGCCGAATTGCGATTCGCTCCAAGTAAAGACAACAAATAGAGAAATTTGGGACATGTTGCAAGCCCAGCATAAGGCAATAGACATGCGTCAAACAACACTATAAAAAAACAAAAGCAAAGCCACTATCGCTATTGCAAATGCAGTAGATGCGCTCAACAAAAGAGCAAAAGAGAGGTAAGAAGTGACAAACAGTGGAGACACTATGGTGATTGTAAGACACTTAACATATACAGTATCGTTTCTAGGCAATGAAGACGGTGAATTTACTTAAAGTATATTTGCCCATCGAAAGAGTTATAGGACGAATAGAATGATACTTAATGTAAAAAAATAACATGATGATGGTAAATATCGTGAAATTTCTGATAGTAAAGACGCGAAAATGCCTCCAAGAAAAGAATGTTAGTCAGAAGAAAACTGATAGTAAGAGCGAACAAATAGAGGAGACATCAGATGATAATAACCTCCATCTCCCATTGTCAGGCGATGAGAGGATTTTTCCGACAGTCAGGGAGACAGGACTACCAATCTCGGGCAATCAGGCGCCAAGTGTGGCGCGTCGAACTTAGGGGACAGTGACGTTGAACTTGACGATGTCTCGTATAAACAAGCATTAACAGTTGCCGAATACGATGAAGAAATAGGACTGTCAATAGCAGGCAACTTGGCTCGATACATAGACATGTCACTGACTTAACCGGTAAAAGACGAGAAAATGAAATTAAAGTCGAGAGATACAAAAGTCCTCGGAATCGTTCAGCTTTCACGACACGGAAGTCATACAAAGTTAAAGACGTATCGCTAATGCTCAATTATTCATATCAGGAAAAGAAAGATATGAGCCTGAGGGCGCGGCGAAAGATGCTGACAAAGAACAATATTACCATCGCGAGATCGGCAGACATATTCACAGATATTGCAAATTTCACGCCCAAATTATCACATCAGGTAAGACAAAGGGTTGAATCTTTGACTGGCGCTATTGTGCGTATCGGCCAAGCACAACAACAACTAACGGCCCATAGAAAAGAAGGAAAAGCCCTCTATTACGTTCGAGTCACAGAGTTTTTGTGACATGAAATCGTACGGCCACTAGTGGCTCTATGGAAAAGAAGTGGAGAAGAATATGAGGGAGGCGATAAAACAGAAGGAGCTTATGTCTCCACATTCCTTCCGTCCACAGCAGAATGAGCGGGGTCAGTTTTATGCCGCACGACCCGTGGCAATCACGGGATGAGCAAAAAAAAAGATGCAGTTTCACTGCTAATTAAATACTTTTCCCAGTTGCTTTCAAATAAAGTCTCATTTTAATCTTTATGTTGTGGAAGGTCTGCCCTATCTTCTTATTTCTAACATAGAAAACTTCGCTAGTCTTGACTCTGTCCAATGCTTCAAGAAAGGAGCCTTTGAAACCGAACCAGCTTTCACACCTGAGAGCAAAATCGGCACCCACGACCCACAACATGCGCTAGATATTTTAGAATCATGGTGTCCACATGACACTCTAACATTCAAAAAGGTAACGCTAATACCCATGTTTTCTTTAGCTTTTATTACAGAGCAATGGTCGCAAACGGTTCATGCTCTGGATTATAGACAACATGGATGTCTCAAATGAAAGATACATGTTTTCCTGCAATCAGCTAAAAAAAAGCATTGGCGTCGCGGCCATCATCAGAACCCACTAGAATTTATAGCTTTTTTGAAGAATGAATGTTTGCACGCTAAATGAATTTTTGAGCAGAACAAAAGACATCAGATCAAACAATCACTTTACTAAACAACTCATCAGTTATCGGAGTCCTTACAAACCAATCAGTAAGTCTAGGACACTATTCGTAGGTGAATGCAGTTCACCTGCATTAATGTGGAAATATTTACACTCCATAGCAGGCGCTGCAAGCACATCTAAATAGTATGCAAAGAACCAAGGCGTGCCTATAAAAAACAATACTTACTGCTACTGGATGGTCTCAAGAAAGCTCCTTTGTAAATTTTTACAAAAAAAAGAGAAAAAATCCAATTTTGGCCAGAAGTTAATCCAAAAAAACTTTGGGAAAAATAGATTTCTGTCTTAACATGCCTTAGTCAATTCAAAAGGAGTCTATCACTGCTATATTTTACGCCCTTTTCATATATAAACGTTTGTAAATGCAAACACGAGGCTAACTACTAAAGTTCTGTACATACATTATATAAGGTTACTTATACCAATTTGTACACTCACAAACACATTTAATTATCTACAAAGTATGTTTTCAACTAATGTATTTAACAACTTTCGAATTATAAACAAAGATTATTTTCAAACTTTTTGTTGCTTTGACGTCACAGTTGTGGCTCTAAAATCTCATGTTACCACGGAATGAATAACGACGGTGAGTTGAAATTGTAGAAACAATCGGGAGTTACCTGTAAGGTGATGATTGTTTCCAATAATACGAGTGGCAATATGCCCTCGCTATCTCTTCCATCATTAAAACATGTTTGTCTATTTGTCCAATGTGTTATGATCTATGCATAACGTAGTAACAATGTTTTCAGCTAGCACTAGATTGATGTGCCGTATTCAGAACTATGGCGGGC
This sequence comes from Elysia crispata, assembly GCA_033675545.1. Lineage (NCBI taxonomy): Eukaryota > Metazoa > Mollusca > Gastropoda > Plakobranchidae > Elysia > Elysia crispata. The sequence continues at coordinate 3,726 of JAWDGP010008007.1, forward strand.
TAAAGTGTGACTGGGAACGACTTTCTTGTATCTCATATTACCGCTCCGTTCCTGACGACAGATCGTCAAAATTTAAAACAATCACCATCTTACAGGTAAGCCCCGATTGTTTCTACAATTTAATTTGACGTCGAACTTACCAGCGTTACACCCTCAAATACCTCTTTAATATGACTATAACTGTTAGAAAGGCCATAATGACTTCAACTGCAAGAAAATCAATGATATGCCTCATTCAACCCGTTTTAAATGACAGTAATTCAGAAGAAATGACCAAGAAGTGACGTACTTCTTTTAAGTGAGCGTATACGGCTCAGGGTTCTGCATCAGAAGAGTCGCAGAGACGATCATTGTGATCAGGTATAGTCTCAGCCAAGATCTCCAGCAATGCAGGTATATGTCAGTCTCTAAAACACAGGTCACCAGATCAAAGTATTGAGAGGTCGGGGAAACCAGACAGAACAGTCGAAGGGAAGGATCGGTCAGACAGAGCAGGATCGTCAGAGAGCGTTTAGTCAGGATAAGGCGTGACATTACTCCTATATACTGGCATAGACTAAGAACTCGTATTCGTTAACACAGCTTGCTCAATGCAATATAGTGACTCTCAAGCTATGAGTGAAATACTTTTCACAAAATTACTAAAAAAGACTATGATCTTTGCGGGCAATACAGTAAGAAAGAGTTTCAACCTTATATCAAAATTAATAACTGGGCTGCTCAGCCCTCACTTACCCTCGAGCTCGTATCGTGGAAGACTGATCGTAAAATTCAAGGCATGCTATACAGCGAGACACAAGACATGCGCTCAGTGCAAGTTCAAGCCTATCATCTGCGGTTATACAAGTTAATACACAACGTTAGACAACCACACTTTTACACTTTCTCAATTAATGTGCGTATAATTATGTAAGTGTGTTTCCAAGCTTACTTAACAAAATTTGTAAAATAATTTGCATTCAAAGTTAGTGAGATATGGCCTACATGATTTATAAAATGCAAAAACCTCACATATCCAAGGTTTATATGAATTAAAACTCATTGCGTGCACATCTTTTTAAACATAATTATGCATTATGTAAAACAAAAAAAAAAAACAAAAAATGAAAACAAAAAAAACAAAAACAATGTGACAGATATTTTCCGAATTTCGATAAACCACTATTTTTTTTTTTTTAAAGTATCATGATATTTTATAATCAGTGCATCAAATATTTTGACCTTGTGACCAAATGCGTCTAACAACAAGGGTTAATATTTCATACGGTCCTTGAAATCGCAGCAAAATAAATATTATAACTGTAGTTTAAGATAGTTTACCTGCCGTAAGGTCAGTCTCAAAATCCTAACAAGTGTTTAAATAAGACAAAAGTTTAGAAGAAAGACTAACTAAGAAATTCCTTGATATAGATGAATTAGAAATAGTTTAGAATTCCCCATCGCACAAATCATCATCATCAGAAGACTTTGTTTACAATATTTTTCACTTTTGTCATTTTCAAAAACTTAGTAAATTCTTACTAAGGTCAAATCCAACATTAAAATCAGTTATCAATTTGCTTAGACGTTTGACACTTTTTTTGTTATTAAGAGAAAAACGCAACAAAAAAATTCTTGCAAACAAAGATTTGAAGTGGTAAATAATATAGTGATTACTTGCTATTTGTTTAATCGTAAAATTCTTTTTCAAGATATCTTTTAGACCTTATCCTTGGAAAAAAATATCAAGGAGAAAAAAAAAACAAAAAAAAAAAAAACTAGAGTTTCAATTCATCTCTATCAGATACACTTATTTCTTCCATTTGATGCCATGTATTTCTGCCTCTTTCACTATTTTTTTTGAAAGCATGCAATTAATATAATTGTAAGCCTTCAAAAAAGGTCAATTTTCATCAAAATATCAAATAGAACTTTGTAATTCTCAGTTCACGATGAGTTATATAGGAATCTGGGCTGGAGTCTCGATCCTGCAAAACTCTGCCCTTGTTGCAATTGCTTGCTATAATTGTTTTTTTTTTCTGATTAAAATTGTGTGCCCGACTTTCTTCCATGTTCTAATGTTATCTTATGTATAACAAAGAATGATTTTATTAATTCAGTTTTGTCTTTACTACCGATTCAAAAAAAGTTCCACATTCAAAACCAACATGGTTTCAGCTGTAGTCAGCTATAACGACAATGAATAATAACTCCTGTGGCAGAAACTCTTTATTTTCACTTATGCTGCTAAAGCGTTATTATGATTAAGCTGCAACGATCGTTTGGTGAAGAAAATGTATACATTTGTTTGTCTCCCTATCGGTTTTACATGATAACTTTTCCCCTGCTCTTTTTGATTTTTATAAAATTATTGTTTTCCTTTTATTGACTGGATCTACAGGAATCTATCTTTTTGCTTGATCATAAGAGATTCACCTCTCCTGTGGTGGAGTATAAATCATATTTTCTCTCTTTCAAACCTCTACTCTTTCTCTATCTCCCTCACACACACACACCTCTGTCTTCCTCTCTTTGTGTCGTCCTTTGTCTTCTCTCTCAGCTTTCTACTATTGTTTTTACTCTTTCTTTTTTCAATTTTGTCTTTTGTGTTTTTTTGCAATCTTTTTAATATGCCCTATTCAATTGAAATATTTCCCCCATCTCTGTCTGTCTGTCTGTCTGTCTGTCTGTCTGTCTGTCTCTCTCACTCTCTCTCTTTTTCTCTCTCTCCTTTATTCTTTTAAACCTTTTATCTCTTATCTATATCAACATTTCACTGTGTCAGCTGCCCTTTGTCTCCATCTACCTTCCTTTTACTTTCACAACAGTTTTCACTATGAATTTGTTGGTGCTATTCTTTCTCTTCTTTCCCTTCACTTCTTTCTTGCATGTAATTATCTTAACTTCTAGTCTATTCTCCTGCCTTCTCACCACTTTTCTTTTTTCTCTTTTTTTTTCTCATCCAGTCTCCTTTTTTCGTATCTCAGTTGTCACAATTGACATACATCGCTCTCCAGGTGTTTTTATCAGTTCCGCGCAATAAAAACTTCCAAACTCTTCGACTATCAAGAATTGGTACTAATTCTCTTTTGTTGATCCTTTCCAAATTTTTAAATGTGTTTTGCGAACCAAGGATCCTTGTGTTATACAAATATCATATCGGATAATTACATAGCTGTTAAGATTTTTTTTTTGTCCCATCAACAAATATGTTAGAAAAAAAACAAACCAAAACAACAACAATAATAATTCGCAAACATTTACGTATGATTTTGTAGTATTGATTTAAAAGCAATGAAAAACTTAATCAGGTTATTAGGATTAAACCTACGGTATACTTCAACGCTTGTTATCTATAGTCTTTATCTTTACAAGAGACCAAAACTGCAGGGAAAAAAACGGTACAAGTTGAATGAATTTGAATATAGATTTTGTATTGTTTTAGTATGCATTTAAAACAGTTCTTAAATGTCATATTGTAGCGTTTTCCTCTGAACCAGATGTTGAAGGGTCTCTGGAATGGAAAAGAATAATCAATATTTATAGTAAAACATCCCTAGTTTGTTTTTGTTTGTTTGTTTGTTTTTTTTATTTTTTTTTAAATAAAGTATATAATTAAAAGCACATCAATGCGTGATATACCAGATAAACTTGATTCTTTTGTTTTTATAGAAATGTAAATGTCTTTTTAAAGTGAAGTGGGTCTCAAGTGGCATTTTGCCTCTATGTTTTACACATAGGGTGCGTCAATCTGACATATGGAAATGTGCATGTGTGACCCAATATTTGGACAGTGGAAAAAGAAAAATACTCAGGAGACTATAGAACTTTTTAAAGTTTCTCCACTCGCCACTATTTATTATGCCTTTTCTAGCTCACAATGGATTAAACCTTAAAGGTCGCTTTAAAGATAATTTTAAAACCTCTAACATCTGAAAATATTTGATTAAAAGCTTTGATAGTCACATCTGCTTAAGATGAAAATATTTATTAGCATTTTGAAGAGTAAATGATACTCACGGCTCTTCACACAGAACAGGGTAGAAGTCATCACATTCGATGTTTTTCCAGGCCCAAATGTCTGCCCGGCTTAAAGCGATACAGCCTTCATCTGGATAGGAAAACAACTTATATTAATCTCGGAGACACGTTTTATCTTCGCTCTCTCATGCTGAATATTTTGAATAAATGACATAAGAAAAATATTGATTTTGTTGAAATGTTGAGATAGTGGATTCTAAAATTCTTTGGAGCAGCAAAATAATAAATATGGTGGTAGCTTGAGGACTATGTCTAGGTCAATCACATGATTTTATTTCCTGCTACATCTCAGCTCTACGTGAAATAACTCAAGAAAGTGTAAACTGTTTTTCATTTTTTTAAGGATAAGTCGGAAAAACAAACAAACTGAAGAAGGCCATATATTTTCTTTTGTTTGCCAAGTTTTTCACACAAGTTCAGGTAAGTATGTTCCGTTAATGCTTAGATAGGCCATTTCACTATCAAGTCTTTTATAGAGGCGGTACCTAAAATTTTAGGATTTAGGACTGTGTAACACTGTCCGGTTTAATGAAGATATCTTTATTTGGATTTGTTTAAGTTCTTAATATATCAGTTTAATAAAGTTATTTTCCTACCATTACATTTTCCTGAATCAAAATAGTTATTATTTTATTTTGTTTAAGAGTAAGATAAAGACTAAGGTATGAAAAAAAGTACTAAATCGAACCATGGCCTCGACAACGCTCGCCCTCACACATAGTTTGGAAACTCGCACGGCTTTAGATCGTTTAGGCCTCGGACATTCACCGCAACCGCCTTATAGCCCAGATCTTGCTTCGAGCGATTTCTTCCTTTTTCCAAAACTCAAGGATTACCTCAAGGGCAACCGTTACGAGATGCAGACGAAGATGTGACAAACAGAATGCTGTTCTTTCTTGGTGCAGAGACAAGACTGCTGACTTCTTCGCTGACGGCATCCAACAGGTCGTCCGTCGGTGACGGCTCTGTATCGAACGGGATCCGGTGATTATGTTGAAAAATGATATGTCATCTGGTGCTCAAATAAAATGACCTTTCATTTGGTGTAAGTATCATTTGTTTCTCTTCATTATTTCCAAAGTTATGGACTTGGAGGCAAAACTTATCAATATGCCCTCGTATTATTTTTTTCACTCTCAACAATATAAAGTCGCTATACAGGCCCTATCTCTCACTTTTTTTCCGCTGAACAAAATTTCCAAATTGGATATTACCATCGACATTGACATGGAAATCATGCGAAATGGTCATTCATGATATGAGCTATTGCTTTGCGTATGAGTTTGAATTATTAAATATTTCAATAGTTCTGGAGTAAAGTAACACATGTATCACATGTTCATATACCTCAGGTAATAATGCCAATAGTTAAAAATTTGCAACGGTTTAATAAACATAGTAACAACAATCATTATAGTAATAATGTTACTATTACTATTACTACTACTACTACTACTACTACTACTACTACTACTACTACTACTACTACTACTACTACTACTACTACTACTACTACTACTACTACTACTACTACTACTACTACTACTACTACCACTACAACTACTACTACTACTACTACTACTACTACTACTACTACTACTACTACTACTACTACTACTACTACTACTACTACTACTACTACTACTACTACTACTACTACTACTACTACTACTACTACTACTACTACTACTACTACTACTACTACTACTACTACTACTACCACTACTACTACTGTATGTTTCAGTTATACATACATCAGTTAATTTCGCTTTGTGAAGTGAGCAGCGAAGCGTGTAGCAAAATCCCTGGAAGCATTCCATTGGCTGTTTGCTTTAAAGAAGACAATTAAAGGTATTGTAAATCTTAGTTTGAGAATCTCAGGTTATTTTTCTTTTTCTTTTTTTTTTTTTTTTTTTTTTAATTTTTCGGTCTTTGTGGCTCTCCCTCTCATTTGTTTAAAGTGAGTTCTGTTCTCTCTTTGCCTTATCTCTCTGTTTGTCTTATCTCTCTCTCTGTCTCTCTCTGTCTCTCTCTCTCTCTCTCTCTCTCTCTCTCTCTCTCTCTCTCTCTTTATGTTAATTTATGCTTTCAAGCAACGATGTTGGTATTGAGATTCCCTCTAACACTTATATATTTTTTTTATTTGGAAAAGTGCACTATTCCTCGAACATCTAAATGCATAAGCCATTTAAATTCATAAACATTCGGAATAAAAAAAGGTGTTGCCTTTGCGTCTACTAAGACTGAAAAGTGACAGAAATATTAATAGGAAAAACGCCATCAAATAAAATCATAAAAAAAAACACAGCAAAAAACGTAAATCAAATGATTACACCGCTACAATTCGTTTTTTTTTTTTAAGAAAATGAGGTATTTATTACTATGTTGTGTATTTCTAAATAGTTTTAATGAATATGCCTCACTAACCATAAATCTTGTTCGCATACATATTTCATATGTTTTTTTTTTAGAACAGTCCTCGGGAACCCAAGAAAAGCCAAATTTTGAAGACATGCTCAAACATCTACCACAGATTCCTGAAAAGAGAATGACAATGAATTATGTGATAATAATCAGTGGTGTTTTGTCCGTTTTGACTGCTTTTTATTCATCTATATCATGAAAAAGAACCTTCTTTTCTTTCTCAGCTATCCCCTTAGAACCACACAGAGTACAGTTATGAAGTTTACTAATTTTTAACTTTAAATTTAATTTAAAAGTACACTATGATATATGTAACTTCTCAAAAACCTAAAAAAAAAAATCAAAACTATGTAAGGGGGAGGGGGGGGGGAATATGCCTCTTCATCGTCAAACTGCTCTGGTGCATGGTTTTTCTCACTTTTGAAAATCACCTGACATTTTTTTTCTATAAGTGATGTGTCTTTCATTAATTCACTATCCTGAAATTTTCAATAGAAAGAGTCACAACATTAGTAAAAAGGATATGACGTAGATTCGAATAAGTTGAAAAAGCAATGAAAAAAAAACATTTTCGATTCTAATTAAAACAATGGTTGCAATGTGTTATTATTGTAAAGTTATTCTTTTATTGGTTTATTTAATATATCACAATCACCGTTCTCACATTAATCATCTAATCATCATTTTTCTTCAAATTCGTGTTCTTTCTTTTTCCTCTTCTTGTTCTTGTTCTTGTTCTTGTTCTTGTTCTTGTTCTTGTTCTTGTTCTTGTTCTTGTTCTTGTTCAAATTCTTCTTCTTCTTCTTCTTCTTCTTCTTCTTCTTCTTCTTTTCTCCTTCTTCTTCTTCTATTCAAAGGCAGCAAATTTGCACCCCTCTCTTCGCCCTTTGAGAAAAAGATAAAATAGTGTCCCACACGTACAGTACTTTGAGAGTATCCCATCCCTCACAAGAGTCCTCCTGAAAGATTGAGGTATCATGGGGTTACTTTCCACTCCCTAATGTCCCTCACAATATTGCTCCTGCATTAGGTAGGTATAACTGGATCATCCCTCACTCCCAAACTTTCCTTCTTCTTTAAGAAGGTGTCATTTGGATATCCTCCCTATTCGCAACCATTCATGTCGTCACAAGATCCTTTCTGCATTAGGTAGGTATCACTGGGACATTCCACTATGACCGACCTCTCTTAAAAGAAAGTCTTATGATTTGCCTTAAGAATAGGGTCAGAAATTTACCCTCTCACATCCACGACTTATCTAGCCACTTAGCCCACATACAAAGAGGACTTTCTTTTGGAGCCCAAACACATGCCTACTTTTGATGAAGTCATATATGGGAAGTATGTTTCTTGTAGGGATTGCAACAACTCACGCCTTCTGATGCTCATTGAAGCCCGGTCTCTGTCCAGGCCCTTCCATAACATGATTATTCTGGCCTTCCCATAACATGATTATACTGGCCCTCTCATGCCATAACCCTCCTGTCCAGATCTTCCCATTTCCCCTTGAGGACCCTGGAACCTTCCTATACGGGTACCACAGGTATATCCCACTGTGAACTTTTAGGCACCGGCACAAGAGCCGCTCCTGCTGAGGAACAATGTCGTCCCTGTTTTGAAATATAAACAAACCCCCGTCTTTTTCCAATGATAAACGCTTATAGCTGTTGGGTGCACCCCAATGCAGTCGGTCTGTGCCAACACAGCTGTGCAATTTTGTACATCTTTCCCTGGCCACATCTCCCCCGCCCTCGAAAAAAATATCCCTTCCAAATCAAACATCTCATGCATTGATCGATCAGTGTTAGCACTGTATTTCCACACACCACATTATCCTTAAGCTGCTCACACTGCTTCCCTCAATTAAACGTCCTAGATTTAAAAGAAATGGTTAACAGTTTTGGTCTGCATCGTCCATCGTCATATAAGATGCACACGATTGCATTCACTGGCATCAGGTCGTAGTCCTAGTTTAGGTCTACACATCCCATCCTCTTTGATAAGACCTAGCCCTCCAACCTTATTTGACCGCTCCCCTTTAAATGAAATTTTTAAACTAATTTCACTTTCAGATGAATTGTCCCCCTTTAACTTGTGCCTCAGTGGATTTTTTTCACTCGGTTTTTGTTTGGATCGTAATCTATTGTCCCTGCTACAAAAAAAAACAAAAACAAAAAACTTGACACTCGGCACATCGTGGTCAATGAGCTGAAAGACAGGATTCCCGCAACCGAGACATTTACTTCTCGCAGAGGACGGCAGACACGAATATCTTGATGGTTGATGACCTCCCACCCCCCCCCCCCCCACCCCACCCTTCCAGCTCCCTCACCCTACCTTCTAAAGATTGTAAGCGTAGGTCTATCGAGTCAATCCTCCCCTTCACCTTCCCTAGACGGATATCTATCTTATCTGTCTTTAGCTCAACTCTGTCCAACCTCTTCCTCAACCCCTCCACCTTCCCTAGACTGATATCTATCTTATCTACCTTTAGCTCAACTCTGTCCACCCTCTTCCTCAACCCCTCCACCTTCCCTAGACTGATATCTATCTTATCTGTCTTTAGCTCAACTCTGTCCACCCTCTTCCTCAACCCCTCCACCTTCCCTAGACTGATATCTATCTTATCTGTCTTTAGCTCAACTCTGTCCAACCTCTTCCTCAACCCCTCCACCTTCCCTAGACTGATATCTATCTTATCTGTCCTTACCTCAATTCTGTCCACCCTCTTCCTCAACCCCTTCAACTTCCCTAGACTGATATCTATCTTATCTGTCTTTAGCTCAACTCTGTCCACCCTCTTCCTCAACCCCTCCACCTTCCCTAGACTGATATCTATCTTATCTGTCTTTAGCTCAACTCTGTCCAACCTCTTCCTCAACCCCTCCACCTTCCCTAGACTGATATCTATCTTATCTACCTTTAGCTCAACTCTGTCCACCCTCTTCCTCAACCCCTCCACCTTCCCTAGACTGATATCTATCTTGTCTGTCTTTAGCTCAGCTTTGTCCACCCTCTTCCTCAACCCCTTCACCTCCTGAACTGAGGCAGATACAGTCTTGTTAGGGAGTCAAACGCCCTTTCAACCCCCCTGGATACATACCCTGTCCTGGACTTTACCTTCTCCCCTCTCGGTCTCCATATTCTGGTAATACAGCCCAACGATAAACATTCTCCGCACCCCAAGTATTAAGCTGTGGATATCTTCTCTCTTCAGCGTTTGTTTTGTGCTCCTCCCTCCCTGTACATGTGATAATCCATATCTTCATTGAAATGAGAAGACCCTCCACTCCTTAGATTGTCCCTCTGACTATCACCGTAAAGAGGTCAACCCTAGAGGCTGAGTCTATGTGCTGCAGCCATTGAACCCTTTCAATTGGATAGTGTAAATCCACTGGTGACCCTGTTTCTATGGCCTTGCTTCCCGCCACCAGATCCAGACCTGCTAAGCAGATATGTATGACAAATCTGGGTTCCACATACCCACGTGCACCCCTTTCTCCACGGACGATACGGACACCAATATCTCGCAGATGATATTGCCACTGATGAAGTGACTCCCCGGATATCTGGTAGGCATTGCCTAGCCTATAACCAGGCCACCTCGGTCCCATGGAACATACGGCAGAGGACGTAACATATATCCTTATAACCAAGCCCTCTGTTTTCTGAAACCTGTTCACTACCAGTTTAAGAGCCGGTCCCGCCAAAGCTGACTTAAGTAATTTTCGCCTCTCATCGTTATTCAACAACGATCAGTCCGCACATAGGTTAAACTGATACAGATACAAATCACCAGTCTAAGCCACCATCATATGGCAGATGTTTAGTAGCTGCCCCCATCCAGATTGGTTTCCTGAAGTCTTCATGAAATCACCTATATCGAGACAAGCCGTGTGTATCTCCGAGATAGATTTCTGATTGCCTTTTTATTATTTTTTCCTTGATATTAGTCACTTGATGTTCGAGAGAGATAAAGAGTGAAGGATATATATATATATATATATATATATATATATATAGAGAGAGAGAGAGAGAGAGAGAGAGAGAGAGAAAGAGAGAGAATGAGTAAGAAAGAGAGAGAAAAGGTAAAAAAGGAGTTGATTTAGTGAGTAAACAACTTCTGGCTCTACAAGAGTATACATTGGCTAATGAAATGATTAAATGTGTATTAGTTGTGTTTTGTTTCTTGAACTGAACACGTGAATGAAACGTACTTCCTATATTTTATATAGTTACTGAAGAAGCTAGTAAAGCGAAACATCGTATATGTCTAATATAATTGTTTTCCTTAGTTCAATGTCTCACTTGAGTTCTAGTGGTGACTGCTTTAAATTTTTATAGTTAAATTGGGATTGAACTGAACATTAGTTCACTGTCAATAAACTTGGTTATATAATTTTTTTTTTTTTTTTTTTTTTTTTTTTTTTGGGGGGGGATAGTGCTTTATGCTGCATTCAACAAAAAAAAGCCCAAAAATCAAAAACAAAAAACAAAACAAAACAAAAAATCTCAGAATCCACCTGCGCCAATTGCACAAGGCTATGCAGCGGAGCTAGTCAAGCAATTGGTTCAGACAATGATGGCAATGACCCACAGCTCCGTAGTAAAAAAAAAAACTTGTTTAAGGAAAAATCTTGGTAACTCTCAGGACATGAGTTTAGTACTTGTTACTGAGAAGTTTAAAATAATACACGTATTCTGGAGTTGACTTACATAAAAACCTTGTGTCAAGCAATTGACAGAGCCTTCAAGTGACCCCACTCATGAGCCATAGCTGTATTTATTTGACTAACTAGCTTTAGATTGTTACATTAAAAATTGATGGATTTACTTTGTCAAGTTTAAACGAATAGAAACTTCCTGAACATCACTTACTAAAGTACTAAGTAGTGCCATATGATTTTTACTAGACCTAATATAGATTTAAAATGTAGTCATTCTTGAGGACCTTATAGTAATATCTTATTCTCCTATGTCTTATTTTAAAAAATCTGAAAATCTAATTTATTGCTCCCAAATCGCGGTATTTATTTTTACTTTTTTGTTCTTTCAACCGTTATCCCTCTTCCATTCAAACTACAATTTATTACCCCCCGACGATAGATAAATTTAAGATGTTCAAGGTATACGAATTTTTAATTCACTCTCCTATCAAAAAAAAAAGTCATGAAACTATTCCAATAATTTCAACGTTGTATCATATAAAAATGTTAAAAAGACTCCACCCTGGGCAGGACCACTACTGTGTTTATCTCCATATTGAAAGAGTCCACATTGTTGACCTATATCGCTTGCCGCAGACCAGACCAGAGCTTTATGGTTTTTTTTATTCCTTCAGACGCTTTTCTTTGCTAAGGATAATTCTGGTCAGAAAACCATTGATAATTTTCTCTTGACAGTATTTTTTTTTTGCTTGTCCTTTTATAAAATTAGAAAACAAAAGTGTTTAGAGCTATTTACCGCAACTGCTGCTGCTACTACTACTACTACTACTACTACTACTACTACTACTACTACTACTACTACTACTACTACTACTACTACTACTACTACTACTACTACTACTACTACTACTACTACTACTACTACTACTACTACTACTACTACTACTACTACTACTACTATTACTTTGTTTACCCTATGCTTTCGCTATCTTTCTAATCCAGATACTGTTTAAATAAGTCTGTGAGAATCTAAGTGGAGGAAACTGGTATAACCTTAAAGTCAATGCAGGAAACAATAAAGTGACATCCTCGGTCGGTCTGGTTAATTGCACAAAATAATGTTTTAATCTCCAAAGCATATTTTTTTTCAAAATATAAGCTGATTTACTTCTTTAAACTGATATGGCCTTTTTCAAAGAGAAAAGTAAAAAAAACAAAAAACAAAACAGAATGACCATTTTGGTTTTTATTGTTAGTTTGTTAGGGTTTTAAGTATGAGAACTTATTTGCGAGTGTCTAACCATCTATATAAATACATCTTATAGCCCCTGATTCTCACGTAAGATTAAGTGATGATGTTATCTGAAATTCGTACGATACTGAAATGGCAACAAATATAGACTTCTGTTTCTTACCTATGCATCGAACAAGATCTTTTTGCGAAGAAACAAATCTAAATTTTATTAGACTAATGCAATCTAACATAAAGCAAATCTAAATGATTATATGTATTTACCTATAGATCTTATGTAAGCTTTACTAGACTAGACTTATACTTTTGTTGTTCAATACACGAAGCCGGTGAACGCCTTTAATATTAAGGATGTTTAGTCTATATCCCGATCTAAAGTTCTACTTCTAGATTTAATCTAACTTTAAGTCTAAAATAACGTTACTGACAGTCCGAGTCTCCCAGATTAGCGATATACTTGTTTAATATTGATTTTTTTTTTTAATTTTAGATCTAGATATCTATATCTGGATCTAGACATTGGTTTAGATGTCGTCTTATTCTTTGAAATAGGTAGAATTCTCGAGTTAAAGATTTACAATCCAAAAATATGTATCCGTATTCTAAGGAGTCTACATTCTAAATCTATATCAATATCTAGAATACACTAAAAACAAGATGTAGAAGTTAAGTTGCATTGGATTATTAGTTAAGAAATTGTAATTAGTTCAAATTTATCTAGATCTAATTCGAATTTAAAAATTCACGATCTTTACCTTTTAGTATGGAATTGGTTTTTAGCTTCACATAAAAAATCTCAAGCAATTTTTTCCCCAAGTCACCATTTTTCGTGGAACCCCCAAGAAGTTTCTCAGAAAGAAAAGCATGGTAAACTGAGTATAAAATAAACATCCGGGGCCACGTTAGGTCTCAAGAACAAAACAACACTCATCATTTGACCATTCACTTGATTGAGCGAATGAGAACTCAAAGGAGGCAGCCCATACAAATTATATATAAATATCTTCCTTAAACATTTTTATTTGATTTTTGTGGGTGAATGTAGAGATCATTTTCAAGCTTGCAAACCTCTAGATATTGCGGGGCGAGCATAAGACCCTGCAAACTTTTTGGGCCTAAAAACAAGGACGAATGAAGAAAACCATCCCTTATTATATACATACATAGAACGGGTATGTTTAGACAGAACTATGCAATATTGAAAGCGTGATTATGTAACTGCTTTGTGGGAATTTATAGCAGCTTATTTCATTGGTCTACTTGATAATGAGTCTTCAGAGGGAACTCAAAATAGATTGATGCTTTTAAACACTTCTACTTATTTAAGGTAAAAACAGGTATGCGTGAGGTCTATGTACTTTTCCATCCCTGTCATTTTTATAAAGAGAAACAAAAGCTGTCGAGCAAATCAATACTGTGATACCATACTGCAATAAAGCAGGCCTGAGTTAAAAAAAACAACTTATTGCAATGCAACAATCTAAGAACCGCTGTAAGCATAGAGGCGGTATGTAGATATTCGCAATGACACATACCTCTGTCGGTAGAGTGCTTGGCTGATAGCATAGAAGTCCCACTTCCAAATCGTAGCTTGGACTAAATCAGGATCTCACAGGGAGCCTGGTAGTCTCTGTCACTAGAGAGATTACTGTGACGTTACCATTGGTCGCTCCTTCTGAGGCTGAAAGGAAGTAAATCCAGTTCCTGAGGTACGGCCCCAGATGCGGCCCTAAAAGTTGAAATGCCTTAAAGGAGTTCAACCAGCCAAGCATTAAAATCCTCACAGATCAGTCGGAGTTAAAACCACTCAGCTAGACAGGATCTTGATGGTGAAAGCACAGCCCTAGATGAATCGACTGTTATGTACTCAATTGATTGAGAAATAAAAACACTAGTGTAATCGATCATCTAGTTAATTCTAGGCATGTTTATCTCACATACAAACGAAAAAAGCAACATTAAAAGCAATATGTAGTAAAAAAAAAACAAAAAAAAAAACAGGTTTGTCTGTTCTTTGCTTATTGTTCATATCGAGACCAGTAACAATAGTAGTGGTGGTAGGAGATACTGACTTCATGAAGATACATAGGAATAAAAAAAATAAATAATTGCCTGGAGTCGAATTCATTTTTTATTTATTTTTCATTTCTTTTCATAATATCCCAAACCTAAGCATTTATCATCTGTTTCTCTTCACAATAACATGGTTAAAAGTAAGTTTATTAAAAACAAGGACTCCTTTTTAACTGAAAAATACCTGTTCATTGAAATTCATAATATTGTTTTGGTATTTTTGTTATCATTTTTCTCAAATTTGGAGGTTACCATGCAGTAATGTTGTTACTTTTTAAATACATTATAATTTCGATGTTAGGATAACGCCTTAGTAACAAATGTAACAATCCTCGTTAAAAAAATGTTTTAAGACATTTAAACTACATAATATTTCAATGGAGGACATTTTCATCCGACTTAGTCAGGGACTAGAAATAGACCAAATGCTTTTCGGTGTGATCTTGTCGATACACAGTGAAACCTAATCTGTTTTGATTTGCGTAACAGGTAATGCTAATATAAATGTGCATAGTAATGATGATTCAGGCTCCAATAGAACTCTTTTCTCAAATGGACACACACTCTTGTCTTCATCCACGTAAAAATACGGTAGTGGTCATAAAATATTATCAATTTTTTTTTGGTGTAGGATAACTAGAGTAGAGGCCAGTAATTTATTGTAAATTGAATTGATTCACTCGGTATTGGCTAAACGCAAGGAGTTAGCCAGCCGAAACTGCTCTTTTCCTGCGCTTCTTTAATCAAGCAGAGAAGATAGAGCGTTATGTATACGTGCACCATAGTCTGTGAAAACTCATCCTCTGGCATCTCAGCAATGCCTCTTACATCATATCGCAGAGCCAGGCTTTGATTGTCTCTTCTTTTGAGCAGTTTTTTTTAGCTTTGGCATGACATGAAATTGCATCAGCCAAGTTTCTCAATATCATCTTAGTGCTCTCACTGTTTGTCTATTCTTTCCTTTTGTTTCTCGTTTGGTGAGCACATTGACTGCATTTGCAAAAGCGAAATTAGCTTTGCATATGTTCTTCTTTACTATTCTGAGGCGCATATATATTTTCTTATGCTGGCTTTGCACCTTGCCTCAAATGTCTCTATTTGTTGTCAAACTTGGGGCACATCGCAATTTTATGGTATCATATATTCGCGCTATCTTTTCTTTATATTCTCCCTTCAGCGGAGCTTTAGTGGATTTGACGACGGTGAGTTGACACTGTGAGGCATCAGATTGAACTGTTTTAGCAGCATTCAACAGTATAGACATGGGAATCACAGAAGAGTGATTTTCAAGCATCCAACAATTTGTTCTTCTTTCTACCTATATTTTTGTACCTTGTGTATCCGATCAGCAGTTATGGCAGCTTGCTTCATAGTTGAAAAGACCAACTTTACATTCAGCAATTGATAGCGGCTTATACTCTTGGTGATTATTGTCGTTAACGTTTTGTATGATTGAGGTAAATCCTCAGAAACCTGTACAATCGCTTATATTCTCTTTTACATCAAGCAGAGAAGATGGAGCTGTTTCTGGACGTGCACTATAGTCTTCCACTGAATCATGCTTTCATCCTTTAATGAGAGATGTTAGCTCAGTGTAAGGCATATATTTACGTGCAGCTTCCTTTTGGATGGATAGTTTGGTACGTTGCATTATTTTTAAGAGGATTCCTGTCATTCATTTCTTTACTTAACGGATTGTAACAGAAAGTGAGCAATTGTCCATAACCTGTACCACTTCAGCTAAATCTCTTTCATTCTTTTCTTCGCGTCTACCTAAGTTGTAGCGATCCTCTAAAGAATTGAATAAATCACGGGCGTGGTACTTTATTGAATTTTCACTTCCGAGAGTTCGATTTTTTTTCTTGATTTCCATAAAAAAGAAGCCATAACAGTTTTTGGGCGCATAGCCTGCCAGTTGTCTAGAAATTTTGTTTTACATTTAATAGTACCTTAATGATCAATAGATGTTTGAATTATATGAAACGTAGAAGATTGAGATTTTATAAAAATAAATAAGAATTATAACATTCATTATATACATTTGCTTTTTTATTGCGGGGGAGGGGGGGGAGATTCAGGATTGATAAACATAGAAAGAGGTCAATAAAAGGGAAAGGACTGATCTAACGCAATTATCTAGTTTAAAAATATTACACCTGTACCTCGAATCAATTGAACTTGGATTTTAAGAACACCTTGCATTCAACAAACACACTTAAATCCTTACTTTTTGTTTTTTTTTTTCTTTATGTTGACTCTCTCAAAATACTTTGTATCATACGAACTTATCTCAGTCCCGTCCTCGGGTTCAAAGAACTACAAGTATTGACAAAATCCACTACAGAATGCTTTTCTACTTAGAAACTAAGTTCATGAAATTCAATCAAGATGTCCTCTGTCAGCTGTTAAGAATGCTTGAAGTATATATGTGTTGGGCACCCAGGGTATAGGATACTTTATGTCATAGTACATGTAACACTAGGGGCAGGGGAGAGCAAAGTATTGACATACAGGAGGAGATAATAAAAGAAAGAGGAAAGGAGGCAGGGAGCGGCAACCATTGCATAGGAAAATCATAATACAGGGATTAAAGAGCCAAAGTGGGTGGCGTAACTTTGGGCAATGTTGGGGAGGGTTAAGAGTGGCTTTATAGACCTTTTTTTGTGCTAAAGCAAGTGAGATAATTATGTGGTAAGTTCACTTTCAATAGTTACTTCCTTGAACTGCCGGTATATCTCATGGCTCCAACGAACTTTGCATTAAACGAACTGTACTAGTTCGTTGAGTCCGAAGCTGCATTGTAATAAAAAAAATTAGCTGCTACTTCATTTGATTTAAGAAAACGATGTACTTAT
>JAWDGP010008009.1:0-18915 GCA_033675545.1 Elysia crispata
ATCACCTATCTCAATATCTAGCATTATATGTCGTTCTTGTATCACTGTCACCATCACCTATCTCCATATCTAGCATTATATGTCGTTCTTGTATCACTGTCACCATCATGAATCTCAATATCTAGCATTATATGTCGATCATGTATCACTGTCACCATCACCTATCTCCATATCTAGAATTATATGTCGTTCTTGTATCACTGTCACCATCACCTATCTCCATATCTAGCATTATATGTCGTTCTTGTATCACTGTCACCATCACCTATCTCCATATCTAGCATTATATGTCGTTCTTGTATCACTGTCACCATCACCTATCTCCATATCTAGCATTATATGTCGATCATGTATCACTGTCACCATCACCTATCTCCATATCTAGCATTATATGTCGTTCTTGTATCACTGTCACCATCACCTATCTCCATATCTAGCATTATATGTCGTTCTTGTATCACTGTCACCATCACCTATCTCCATATCTAGCATTATATGTCGTTCATGTATCACTGTCACCATCACCTATCTCCATATCTAGCATTATATGTCGTTCATGTATCACTGTCACCATCACCTATCTCCATATCTAGAATTATATGTCGTTCATGTATCACTGTCACAATCACCTATCTCCATATCTTAAATTATTTGTCGTTCTAGTGTCACTGTCACCATCACTGATCTCCATATATAGCATTATATGTCGTTCATGTATCACTGTCACCATCACCTATCTCCATATCTAGCATTATCTGTCGTTCATGTATCACTGTCACCATCACTTATCTCCATATCTAGCATTATATGTCGTTCATGTATCACTGTCACCATCACCTATCTCCATATCTAGCATTATATGTCGTTCATGTATCACTGTCACCATCACCTATCTCCATATCTAGCATTATATGTCGTTCATGTATCACTGTCACCATCACCTATCTCCATATCTAGCATTATATGTCGTTCTTGTATCACTGTCACCATCACCTATCTCCATATCTAGCATTATATGTCGTTCTTGTATCACTGTCACCATCACCTATCTCCATATCTAGCATTATATGTCGTTCATGTATCACTGTCACCATCACCTATCTCCATATCTAGCATTATATGTCGTTCATGTATCACTGTCACCATCACCTATCTCCATATCTAGCATTATATGTCGTTCTTGTATCACTGTCACCATCACCTATCTCCATATCTAGCATTATATGTCGTTCATGTATCACTGTCACCATCACCTATCTCCATATCTAGCATTATATGTCGTTCATGTATCACTGTCACCATCACCTATCTCCATATCTAGCATTATATGTCGTTCATGTATCACTGTCACCATCACCTATCTCCATATCTAGCATTATATGTCGTTCATGTATCACTGTCACCATCACCTATCTCCATATCTAGCATTATATGTCGTTCATGTATCACTGTCACCATCACCTATCTCCATATCTAGCATTATATGTCGTTCTTGTATCACTGTCACCATCACCTATCTCCATATCTAGCATTATATGTCGTTCTTGTATCACTGTCACCATCACCTATCTCCATATCTAGCATTATATGTCGTTCTTGTATCACTGTCACCATCACCTATCTCCATATCTAGCATTATATGTCGTTCTTGTATCACTGTCACCATCACCTATCTCCATATCTAGCATTATATGTCGTTCTTGTATCACTGTCACCATCACCTATCTCCATATCTAGCATTATATGTCGTTCTTGTATCACTGTCACCATCACCTATCTCCATATCTAGCATTATATGTCGTTCTTGTATCACTGTCACCATCACCTATCTCCATATCTAGCATTATATGTCGTTCTTGTATCACTGTCACCATCACCTATCTCCATATCTAGCATTATATGTCGTTCTTGTATCACTGTCACCATCACCTATCTCCATATCTAGCATTATATGTCGTTCTTGTATCACTGTCACCATCACCTATCTCAATATCTAGCATTATATGTCGATCACGTATCACTGTCACCATCACCTATCTCCATATCTAGCATTATATGTCGTTCTTGTATCACTGTCACCATCACCTATCACCATATCTAGCATTATATGTCGTTCTTGTATCACTGTCACCATCACTTATCTCCATATCTAGCATTATATGTCGATCATGTATCACTGTCACCATCACCTATCTCCATATCTAGCATTATATGTCGTTCTTGTATCACTGTCACCATCACCTATCTCCATATCTAGCATTATATGTCGTTCTTGTATCACTGTCACCATCACCTATCTCCATATCTAGCATTATATGTCGTTCTTGTATCACTGTCACCATCACCTATCTCCATATCTAGCATTATATGTCGTTCTTGTATCACTGTCACCATCACCTATCTCCATATCTAGCATTATATGTCGTTCTTGTATCACTGTCACCATCACCTATCTCCATATCTAGCATTATATGTCGTTCTTGTATCACTGTCACCATCACCTATCTCCATATCTAGCATTATATGTCGTTCTTGTATCACTGTCACCATCACCTATCTCCATATCTAGCATTATATGTCGTTCTTGTATCACTGTCACCATCACCTATCTCCATATCTAGCATTATATGTCGTTCTTGTATCACTGTCACCATCACCTATCTCCATATCTAGCATTATATGTCGTTCTTGTATCACTGTCACCATCACCTATCTCCATATCTAGCATTATATGTCGTTCTTGTATCACTGTCACCATCACCTATCTCCATATCTAGCATTATATGTCGTTCTTGTATCACTGTCACCATCACCTATCTCCATATCTAGCATTATATGTCGTTCTTGTATCACTGTCACCATCACCTATCTCCATATCTAGCATTATATGTCGTTCTTGTATCACTGTCACCATCACCTATCTCCATATCTAGCATTATATGTCGTTCTTGTATCACTGTCACCATCACCTATCTCCATATCTAGCATTATATGTCGTTCTTGTATCACTGTCACCATCACCTATCTCCATATCTAGCATTATATGTCGTTCTTGTATCACTGTCACCATCACCTATCTCCATATCTAGCATTATATGTCGTTCTTGTATCACTGTCACCATCACCTATCTCCATATCTAGCATTATATGTCGTTCTTGTATCACTGTCACCATCACCTATCTCCATATCTAGCATTATATGTCGTTCATGTATCACTGTCACCATCACCTATCTCCATATCTAGCATTATATGTCGTTCATGTATCACTGTCACCATCACCTATCTCCATATCTAGCATTATATGTCGTTCATGTATCACTGTCACCATCACCTATCTCCATATCTAGCATTATATGTCGTTCATGTATCACTGTCACCATCACCTATCTCCATATCTAGCATTATATGTCGTTCATGTATCACTGTCACCATCACCTATCTCCATATCTAGCATTATATGTCGTTCATGTATCACTGTCACCATCACCTATCTCCATATCTAGCATTATATGTCGTTCATGTATCACTGTCACCATCACCTATCTCCATATCTAGCATTATATGTCGTTCATGTATCACTGTCACCATCACCTATCTCCATATCTAGCATTATATGTCGTTCATGTATCACTGTCACCATCACCTATCTCCATATCTAGCATTATATGTCGTTCA
This sequence comes from Elysia crispata, assembly GCA_033675545.1. Classification (NCBI taxonomy): domain Eukaryota; kingdom Metazoa; phylum Mollusca; class Gastropoda; family Plakobranchidae; genus Elysia; species Elysia crispata. The sequence goes on from JAWDGP010008009.1 coordinate 3,678, forward strand.
TGTATCACTGTCACCATCACCTATCTCCATATCTAGCATTATATGTCGTTCATGTATCACTGTCACCATCACCTATCTCCATATCTAGCATTATATGTCGTTCTTGTATCACTGTCACCATCACCTATCTCCATATCTAGCATTATATGTCGTTCTTGTATCACTGTCACCATCACCTATCTCCATATCTAGCATTATATGTCGTTCATGTATCACTGTCACCATCACCTATCTCCATATCTAGCATTATATGTCGTTCATGTATCACTGTCACCATCACCTATCTCCATATCTAGCATTATATGTCGATCATGTATCACTGTCACCATCACCTATCTCCATATCTAGCATTATATGTCGTTCTTGTATCACTGTCACCATCACCTATCTCCATATCTAGCATTATATGTCGTTCTTGTATCACTGTCACCATCACCTATCTCCATATCTAGCATTATATGTCGTTCTTGTATCACTGTCACCATCACCTATCTCCATATCTAGCATTATATGTCGTTCTTGTATCACTGTCACCATCACCTATCTCCATATCTAGCATTATATGTCGTTCTTGTATCACTGTCACCATCACCTATCTCCATATCTAGCATTATATGTCGTTCTTGTATCACTGTCACCATCACCTATCTCCATATCTAGCATTATATGTCGTTCTTGTATCACTGTCACCATCACCTATCTCCATATCTAGCATTATATGTCGTTCTTGTATCACTGTCACCATCACCTATCTCCATATCTAGCATTATATGTCGTTCATGTATCACTGTCACCATCACCTATCTCCATATCTAGCATTATATGTCGTTCATGTATCACTGTCACCATCACCTATCTCCATATCTAGCATTATATGTCGTTCATGTATCACTGTCACCATCACCTATCTCCATATCTAGCATTATATGTCGTTCATGTATCACTGTCACCATCACCTATCTCCATATCTAGCATTATATGTCGTTCTTGTATCACTGTCACCATCACCTATCTCCATATCTAGCATTATATGTCGTTCTTGTATCACTGTCACCATCACCTATCTCCATATCTAGCATTATATGTCGTTCTTGTATCACTGTCACCATCACCTATCTCCATATCTAGCATTATATGTCGTTCTTGTATCACTGTCACCATCACCTATCTCCATATCTAGCATTATATGTCGTTCTTGTATCACTGTCACCATCACCTATCTCCATATCTAGCATTATATGTCGTTCTTGTATCACTGTCACCATCACCTATCTCCATATCTAGCATTATATGTCGTTCTTGTATCACTGTCACCATCACCTATCTCCATATCTAGCATTATATGTCGTTCTTGTATCACTGTCACCATCACCTATCTCCATATCTAGCATTATATGTCGTTCTTGTATCACTGTCACCATCACCTATCTCCATATCTAGCATTATATGTCGTTCTTGTATCACTGTCACCATCACCTATCTCCATATCTAGCATTATATGTCGTTCTTGTATCACTGTCACCATCACCTATCTCCATATCTAGCATAATATGTCGTTCTTGTATCACTGTCACATCACCTATCTCAATATCTAGCATTATATGTCGTTCTTGTATCACTGTCACCATAACTTACTCCCATATCTAGCATTATATATATGTCGACCATGTATCACTGCCACCATCACCTATGTGCATATCTAGCATTATATGTCGTTTTTTTTATCACAGTGACCATCACTTTCCTCCAAATCTAGGATTCTATGTCGTTCTTGTATCACTGTCACCATCACCTATCTCCATATCTAGCATTATATGTCGTTCTTGTATCACTGTCACCATCACCTATCTCCATATCTAGCATTATATGTCGTTCTTGTATCACTGTCACCATCACCTATCTCCATATCTAGCATTATATGTCGTTCATGTATCACTGTCACCATCACCTATCTCCATATCTAGCATTATATGTCGTTCATGTATCACTGTCACCATCACCTATCTCCATATCTAGCATTATATGTCGTTCATGTATCACTGTCACCATCACCTATCTCCATATCTAGCATTATATGTCGTTCATGTATCACTGTCACCATCACCTATCTCCATATCTAGCATTATATGTCGTTCATGTATCACTGTCACCATCACCTATCTCCATATCTAGAATTATATGTCGTTCTTGTAACATTGTCACCATCACCTATGTCCATAATTAGCATTATATGTCGATCATGTATCACTGTCACCATCACCTATCTCCATATCTAGCATTATATGTCGTTCTTGTATCACTGTCACCATCACCTATCTCCATATCTAGCATTATATGTCGTTCTTGTATCACTGTCACCATCACCTATCCCCATATCTAACATAATATGTCGATCATGTATCACTGTCACCATCACCTATCTCCATATCTAGCATTATATGTCGTTCTTGTATCACTGTCACCATCACCTATCTCCATATATAGCATAATATGTCGTTCTTGTATCACTGTCACCATCACCTATCTCCATATCTAGCATTATATGTCGTTCTTGTATCACTGTCACCATCACCTATCTCCATATCTAGCATTATATGTCGTTCTTGTATCACTGTCACCATCACCTATCTCCATATCTAGCATTATATGTCGTTCTTGTATCACTGTCACCATCACCTATCTCCATATCTAGCATTATATGTCGTTCTTGTATCACTGTCACCATCACCTATCTCCATATCTAGCATTATATGTCGTTCTTGTATCACTGTCACCATCACCTATCTCCATATCTAGCATTATATGTCGTTCTTGTATCACTGTCACCATCACCTATCTCCATATCTAGCATTATATGTCGTTCTTGTATCACTGTCACCATCACCTATCTCCATATCTAGCATTATATGTCGTTCTTGTATCACTGTCACCATCACCTATCTCCATATCTGGCATTATATGTCGTTCTTGTATCACTGTCACCATTAAAAATTTCCATATCTATCATAATATGTCGTTCTTGTATCACTGTCACATCACCTATCTCCATATCCAGCATTATATGTCGTTCTTGTATCACTGTCACCATAACTTACTCCCATATCTAGCATTATATGTCCATCATGTATCACTGTCACCATCACCTATCTCCATATCTAGCATTATATGTCAACCATATATCACTGCCACCATCACCTATGTCCATATCTAGCATTATATGTCGTTTTTTTATCACAGTGACCATCACTTTCCTCAAAATCTAGGATTATATGTCGTTCTTGTATCACTGTCACCATCACCTATTTCCATATCCAGCATTATATCTCGTTCTTGTATCACTGTCACCATCACCTATCTCCATATCTAGCATTATATGTCGTTCTTGTATCACTGTCACCATCACCTATCTCCATATCTAGCATTATATGTCGTTCTTGTATCACTGTCACCATCACCTATCTCCATATCTATCATTATATGTCAATCATGTATCACTGTCAGCATCACTTATCTCCATACTACCATTATATGTCGTTCTTGTATCATTGTCACCATCACCTATCTCCATATTACCATTATATATCGTTCTTGTATCATTGTAACCATCACCTATCTACATATCTAGCATTATATGTCGTTCTTGTATTACTATCACCATCACCTATCTCCATATCTAGCATTATATGTCGTTCTTGTATCACTGTCACCATCACCTATCTCCATATCTAGCATTATATGTCGACCATGTATCACTGTCACCATCACCTATCTCCATATCTAGCATTATATGTCTTTTTTTATCACTGGCACCATCACCTATCTCCATATCTGGCATATTATGTCGTTCTTGTATCACTGTCACCATCACATATCTCCACATCCAGCATTATATGTCGTTCTTGTATCACTGTCACCATGAAATATCTCCATTTTGAGCATTTTATGTCGTTCTTATAACATTGTCACCATCACCTATGTCCATATCTAGCATTATATGTCGTTCTTGTATCACTGTCACCATCACCTATCTCCATATCTAGTATTATATGTCGTTCTTGTATCACTGTCACCATCACCTATCTCAATATCTAGCATTATATGTCGTTCTTGTATCACTGTCACCATCACCTATCTCCATATCTAGCATTATATGTCGTTCTTGTATCACTGTCACCATCACCTATCTCCATATCTAGCATTATATGTCGTTCTTGTATAACTGTCACCATCATGAATATCAATATCTAGCATTATATGTCGATCATGTATCACTGTCACCATCACCTATGTCCACATCTAGCATTATATGTCGATCATGTATCACTGTCACCATCACCTATCTCCATATCTAGCATTATATGTCGTTCTTGTATCATTGTCACCATCACTTATCTCCATATCTAGCATTATATGTCGATCATGTATCACTGTCACCATCACCTATCTCTATATCTAACATTATATGTCGTTCTTGTATCACTGCCACCATAACCTATATCCATATCTAACATTATATGTCGTTCTTGTATCACTGTCACCATCACCTATCTCCATATCTAACATTATATGTCGTTCTTGTATCACTGTCACCATCACCTATCTCCATATCTGGCATTGTATGTCGTTCTTGTATCACTGTCACCATCATGAATCTCCATATCTAGCATTATATGTCGTTCTTGTATCACTGTCACCATCACCTATCTCCATATCTATCATAATATGTCTTTCTTGTATCACTTTCACCATGACCTATCTCCATATCTAGCATGATATGTCGTTCTTTTTTCACTGATACCATCACCTATCTCCATATCCAGAATTATATATCGTTCTTCTATCACTGTCACCATGACCTATCTTCATATCTAGCATTATATGTCGTTCTTATATCTCTGTCACCATCACCTATCTCCATATCCAGCATTATATATCGTTCTTCTATCACTGTCACCATCACCTATCTCCATATCCAGCATTATATGTCGTTCTTGTATTACTGTCACCATAACTTACCTCCATATCTAAAATTATATGACGACCATGTATCACTGGCACCATCACCTATCTCCATATCTGGCATTGTATGTTGTTTTTGTATCACTGTCACCATCACCTATCTCCATATCTATCATAATATGTCGTTCTTGTATCACTGCCACCATCACCTATCTCCATATCTGGCATTGTATGTTGTTCTTGTATCACTGTCACCATTGAAAATTTCCATATCTAGCATAACATGTCGTTCTTTTTTAACTGTTACCATCACCTATCTTCAATCTAGCATTATATGTCGTTATTATATCAATGTCACCATGACTTACCTCCATATCTAGCATAATATGTCGATCATGTATCACTGTCACCATCACCTATCTCCATATCTAGCAATAAATGTCGTTCTTGTATCACTGTCACCATCACCTATCTCCATATCTAGCAATATATGTCGTTCTTGTATTACTGTCACCATAACTTCCCTCCATATCTAGCACTATATGTCGTTCTTGTATTACTGTCACCATAACTTACCTCCATATCTAGCATTATATGTCCATCATATATCACTGTTCCCATCACCTATCTCCATATCTAGCATTAAATGTCGTTCTTGTATCACTGTCACCATCACATATCTCCATATCTAGCATTATATGTCGTCTTTGTATCACTGTCACCATCACCTATCTTTATATCTAACCTTATATGTCGATTCTGTATCATTGCCTCCATCACCTATCTCCATATCTGGCATTATGTGTCGTTCTTTTATCACAGTCACCATCACTTTCCTCAAAATCTAGCATTATATGTCGTTCTTGTATCACTGTCACCATCACCTATCTCCATATCCAGCATTATATATCGTTCTTCTATCACTGTCACCATGACCTATCTCCATATCCAGCATTATGTGTCGTTCTTGTATCACTGTCTTTATCACCTATCTCCAAATCTAGCATTATATGTCGTTCTTGTATCACTGCCACCATCACCTATCTCCATATTTGGCTTTGTATGTTGTTCTTGTATAACTGTCACCATTGAAAATCTCCATATCTAGCATAATATGTCGATCGCTTATCACTGTTACCGTCACCTATCTTCATATCTAGCATTATATGTCGTTTTTGTATCAATGTCACATTGACCTATCTCCATTTTTAGGATTTTATGTCGTCCTTGTATCACTGTCACGATCACATATGTCGATATCTAGCATTATTTGTCGTTCTTGTCTCACCCTCACCATCACCTATCTCCATATCTAGCAATATATCTCGTTCTTGTATCGCTGTCACCATCACCTATCTCAATACCTAGCATTATATGTCGTTCATGTATCACTGTCACAATCACATATCTGAACTTTTAGAATTCTATCACATTTTTAGATCACTCACACAATCTCCTATCCCCATATCTAGCTTAATGTGTCGTTCATATCACACTAACACCATCTTCTTTCTCCATATCTAGCTTTATGTGTCGTTCATGTCATACTAAAACCATCTTCTTTCTCCATATCTAGCTTTATGTGTCGTTCATGTCACACTAACACCATCTTTTTTCTCTATATCTAGCACTGTATGTCGTTCATGAAACACTAACATCATCTCCTATCTCCATATCCATATCTAGCATTTTATTTCGATTTTGTACCACACACACACAGTCTCCTATCTCCTAACAAAACCTTCTTTCAATGTCATCAACATTCACACAATGTCCTATCTCTGTATCTAATATTCTATCACAGCTTATTATCACTCACAGCACCTCCTATATCTGTATCTATATATTCTATATACAGCTATATATAACTCACACCATCTCCTATCTCCACATCTTGTGTTTTATCACAGCTATATATCACTCACACCCTCTCCTCTCTCGATATCTAGCCTTGTATAACATCCATGTATCAACTCTCAGCATCTCTATCTTCATGTCTAAATTTATATGACGTTTATGTATCATCTCACACTATCTAATATCTCAACATCTAGCACTATATGACGTTTAAATATAAATACACACCACCTCATATTTCCACAACTAGCATTCCATAACATGTGTATCAACTCTAAACCTAGCATTCCATAACATGCATGTATCAACTCACACCATTTCCTTTCTCCACATCTAGCATTATATGTCGTTTATCTATCAACTCACACCATTTTCTATCTCCATATCAATCATTACTTGACATCCATGTATCAACTCATACCATCTCCTATCTCTATATGTAGCATTAACTTCTATGTATTAACTCACAGCATTTCCTATCTCCATTCTATTATTACATGACTTCCATGTATTAACTCGCAGCATTTCCTATCTCCATATCTAGCATTACATGACATCCATGTATTAACTCACATCATCTCCTATCTCGATTCTAGCATTACATGACATCCATGTATTAACTCACAGCATCTCATATCCCCATATCTAGCATTACATGACATCTATGTATTAAGTCACAGCATTTCCTATGTCCATATCTAGCATGACATGACATCCATGTATTAAGTCACAGCATTTCCTATGTCCATATCTAGCATGACATGACATCCATGTATTAACTCACAACATATCATATCTCCATATCGATCATTATATGACGTTTATGCATCAACTCACATCATTTCATACATCGAAATCTAGCATTTTATGAAGTTATGTATTAACTCAAAAAATATCATACCTGAATATCGAACATTATATGACGTTTATGTATCAAATTACAAAATCTCTTTCATTATAACATTTTTTGCTTTGTCTTAAAAGTCAAGAGTTCCAATTTTAAATTCAAACAATGCTTAGCCTAAATCTATCCAATAAATTTTACATTTTCATTTTAATCATTAACGTATTGTTAGCATAGATTCCAAGTTGTAGCAGTTATCAGTCTTATGTGTAACCTTGAAATTGTATTCCAAATTTTAAAGAATGTAACAAAATATATAATAAAATCATATTTTTGAACGTGGTAGATATTTGAAGCTTAATGGTAGCTCCTTTGAAAAAAGGAGGTTATTGATTTTTTGTAAATAATGATATTGAATTTGATCAAGTCTGCAGAGAACACCACACTATATGGCGGTATTTTATACCTAATCCAGTGTGTAGAGTATAGCGCACTATATGGTGGTGTTTTACACTTGATCCAGTCTTTTGAGACTACCACACTATATGGCGGTGTTTTACACCTGATCCAGTCTGCAGAGAATACCACACTATATTGCGGTGTTTTACACCTGATCTAGTCGGCAGAGAATACCATACTATATGGCGGTGTTTTACACCTGATCCAGTCTGCAGTGAATACCACACTATATAACGGTGTTTTACACCTGATCCAGTCTTTTGAGAATACTGCACTATATGGCGGTCTTTTACACCTGATCTTTTCTGCAGAGAATACCACACTATATGGCGGTATTTTATACCTGATTCAGTCTGCAGAGTATAGCGCACTATATGGCGGTGCTTTACACCTGATCCAGTCTTTTGAGACTACCACACTATATGGCGGTGTTTTACACCTGATCCAGTCTGCAGTGAATATCACACTGTATGGCGGTGTTTTACACCTGATCCAGTCTGAAGAGTATAGCGCACTATATGGCGGTGTTTTACACGTGATCTAGTCTGCAAAAATTACTATACACATTTGCAGTGTTGTATACCTGTTCCAGTCTGCAGAGAGTTCCACATACCAAGGTGGTTTTTGACACCTCTCTTAGACTATAAAGAATACCACACACTGTATTAGGTTTTTATATCTGTTCCAGTCTCTAGAGAATACCACAAAACTGAAGCGGTGTTATACACCTCTTTTAGTCTCTAAAAAAAAATCACACACTGTAACGTATTTTACAACTGTTCCAGTATGTGGAGAATACCACACACTGCGTTGGGATTTTACACCTGTTCAAGTATATATAGAGAATACCACACACCATGGTGGTGTCTCAGTCTATAGAGAATACTACACACTGTTGCGGTGTTTTACACCTGTCTCAGTCTATAGAGAATACTACATACTGTGGCGGTGTTTGGCACTTGTCCCACTCTATAGATAATACTACACACTGTTGCAGTGTTTTACATCTGTCTCAGTCTATAGAGAATGCTACACACTGTTGAAGTGTTTTACACCTGTCCCTGTCAATAGAGATTACTACATACTGTTGCGGTGTCTCAGGCCGTTGTGATATGTTACTAAAGTACCACACTAAGTTAGTGCCACGCAATGTACGCATTGGCAGTCTTTCTGAAAAGTACACACGATTTGTTAATTAATTTAACCAGTCATACTTTGAACGATAAAACAGAGCTATTTTTACACCTGTCATGATCTCTGCAGATTACCAGAGACTGATGACTTTACACCTGGTGCAGATCCTACAGATTTTTGAAGAGTCTGTTTTTTTTTTTCCAATCTGTAGATATTACCACTGTCTGGTGTTTACATATGGCCCAAAACGGTACAGGGGTTTGGAGTTATACACCCCTCCTATTCTACTAACATATCACATCTTACAAAAACAGTATCACGTTTGTTTCAGTACAAGATAGTCACGTCCCATCAGTCCTCTAAAAATGTTAAAGATTTACAATAATTAGGAAAACATACACTTTTATGTTCTTCTATTTTGAGATTTCTTGCAGCAGGAGCCAAATCATCATCTATCAAATCTTTCATCTTTATCTCGACTGACCAAACTTCAAATATTTAAGGTGGCCACATAATGCAGAGACCGACAAAACTCATTACTGTGCTTAAGAAATATTAAAGATTTAAAGTAACTACATAACCCAGAGACAGACACGACTCAGTACTGTGCTGAAGAAACATTAAAGATTTAAAGTAACTAAATAAGGCCAAGACAGACACGACTCATTACTGTGCTGACGAAACATTAAAGATTTAAAGTGGCTACAGAAGGACAAGACAGACACAACTCATTACTGCGCTGACAAAACATTAAAGTTTTAAAGTAACTCCATAAGGCCAAGACAGACACAACTCATTACTGTGCTGAAGAAACATTAAAGATTTAAAGTGGCTACATAAGGCCAAGACAGACACGACTCGTTACTGTGCGGAAGAAACATTAAAGATTTAAAGTAACTACAGAAGGACAAGACAGACACGGCTCATTACTGTGCTGAAGAAACATTATAGATTTAAAGTGGCTACAGAAGGACAAGACAGACATGACTCATTATTGTGCTGAAGAAACATTACAGATTTAAAGTGGCTACATAAGGCATAGACAAACACGACTCATTACTGTGCTGACGAAACATTAAAGATTTATTGGCTACATAATTGCAAGACAGACAAGACTCATTACTGTGCTGAAGAAACATTAAAGATTTAAAGTGGCTACATTAGACCAAGACAGACAAGACTCATTACTGTGCTGAAGAAACATTAAAGATTTAAAGTGGCTACATTAGACCAAGACAGACACGACTCATTACTGTGCTGACGAAACATTAAATATTAAAAATAACTACATAAGGCCAAGACAGACACGACTCATTACTGTGCTGAAGAAACATTAAAGATTTAAAGTAGCTACAGAAGGAAAAGACAGACACGACTCATTACCGCACTCATGAAACTTAAGATATTTAAGGTGCCTACAGAAGGACAATACAGACTCTTCCCATCACTGTGCAGACGAAACTTCAAATATATAAGGTGCTTGTAGAAGGGCAAGTTAGGCATAGCTGCAGTGACGACAGGCTTAAAAATATCTACAACTCTAGAAGCCTTTGCACTAAATGTAAAAAAGTTTGAAACACGGAGACAACATTTGTCTTTATTCTTGCGGGTGTTAAAGACATTCTTTTCAGAATAAAAGAATAAAACGTTCTGGGGGAATATTTGAGGAGAAAGAAATCTAGAGAGAACAAATTCCGAGATATAAAAAATAAAAGAAAACAGAACTAAACATAAAATAGATTATAAAAGAAAACGATAAGAAGAGGAAACAGACATTAGGACAAATGGATAAACGGTTTTTGTCGATTAATGCACAATAAAGAAGAGAGTACATAAAAATAATGAATCCAATATTTTCTTTTAATCATCATAACTTGAAATGTTCTGAACAATCGTTAAAATCAGAGAATAACTACAAGCAGCATCGTCCTGCTAGCGACATGCAAGGTCTAGTTGTAATGTTGCATATGTAAAAAGAGATGTGTGATCTTTTGATGGAACCATACAGTGAGGTTGGATCATACAAGCTGAGACAGGAGCAAGAGTCTAGACCTGATACAAGAAGATATTAAGGACGCGATTAAAGGTCCACTTGTAGTGCTGAGATCTTTTGATGAAACTAGACAGTAATGTTGGGTCCTACAATCTAAGACAGAAGCAAGAGTCTAGACCTGATACAAGAATATATTATGGAAGGATCCGATTTAAGGTCCACTTGTGGTGCTGAGATCTTTTGATGAAACTAGACGGTAATGTTGGGTTCTACAATCTAAGACAGAAGCAAGAGTCTAGACCTGATACAAGAATATATTATGGAAGGATCCGATTTAAGGTCCACTTGTGGTGCGATTCAAGGCCCTACAATCTAAGACTGGTGCTTAAGCTAGATGCTGAGATTGTTGGATGGAACTAGACAGTATTGTTGGGTCCTATAAGCTAAGAGAGGAGCAAGAATCTAGACCAAATGGAAAACGATATTAAAGATGCGATTCAAGGCCCACTTGTGGTGCTTAAGCTAGATGTTAGATTGTTGGATGGAACTAGACAGTATTGTTGGGTCTTATAAGCTGAGAGAGTAGCAAGAGTCTAGACCTGATGGAAAACGATATTAAGAACGCAATTCCAGGCCCACTTATGGTGCTGAAGCTAGATGTTAGATTTTTGGATGGAACTAGACAGTTTTGTTGGGTCCTATAAGCTAAGATAGGAGCAAGAATCTAGACCTGATGGAAGTCGATATTAAAAGCGCAATTCAAAGGTCAGTTGTGGTGCTGAGATCTTTTGATGGAATTAGACAGTAAAGAGCGGTCATTTAATTTCACACAGGACCAAGAGTCTTGACCTAATGCAACACGAAATTAAGCACGTAATTCAACGTCCACTTGAAATGCTCAAGCTGGAGATATGATCTTTAAATTGAAGGATCTAGACATTCATGTTGGGTCTTACAAGCTGAGACAGGATTAAGAGTGTAGACCTGACGCAAGACGCTATTAATAACGCGACTTAAGGTCCAGTTGTGGTACTTAGAACCTTGATGGAGCCAGAATCTAATGGTTATTCCTACAAGCTAAGATAAGAGCAACAGTCTAGACCTGACGGAAGACGATATATAGGACGCGACCTAAGGTCCAGTTGTAGAACTTATTTCCTTTGATGAAACTAGGGAGTAACGTTTAGTCCTATAAGGTGAGACAGACTGAAAAGTCTTGACCTGATGAAAGACGATATCTAGGACACTATTCAAGATCCAGTTCAAATGCTGAGATCTTTTGATGGAACTAGACAGTAATATTGAGTCCTTTAAGCTGATATAGGAGCAGGAGTCTAGAACTGATGGAAGGCGATATAAAACACGCGATTCAAGGTCTGATTGATGTGACATATGGGTATCGAGAGATGTGATGTTTTGATGAAACTAGACAGGAATGTTGGGTCTTATAAGGTGAGACAAGCAAGAGTCTAGAGCTGATGAAAAACTTTCTCATGGACGCGATAAAAAGTCCGGATAGAGTGCTGACATATTTTCATGGAACCAATTATTAATGTTGGGTACTACAAGCAAGAATCTAGACCTGATGGAAGACGATATCAATGACGCGACTAAAGGTCTAGTTGATGTGCTGAGATTATTTGAAGAATCTAGACAGTTAGGTTGGGTCCTATAAGCTGAGAAGGGAACAAGTTTTTAGACCTAATTAAAGACGATATTAAGAACGAGATTCACAGTCTAGATGTGGTGCTTAGAAGTTTGATGGAGCCAGAATGTAATGGTTATTTCTACAAGCTAAGATAAGAGCAACAGTCTAGACCTAAAGGAAGACGATATTAAGGACACGACTCAAGGTCCAGTTGGAGTGCTTATATCCTTTGATGGAATCAGAGAGTAAATTTTATTCCTGCAAGCTGAAGCAAGAGCATGAGTGTAGATCTGATAGAAGGCGATTTTAAGGACGCGATTCAAGATCCAGTTCTGGTGCTGAGATGTGTAACGAGAGATGTGTTGTTTGGATTTATCCAGACAGGAATGTGGGGTCCTACAAAGCTTAGACAGAAGCAAGAGTCTTGACCTGATGAAAGACGATATTAAGGACGCGATTCAAGATCCAGTTCTGGTGCGATATATGATGTTCTGAGATCTTTTGAAGGATCTAGACAGTTATGTTGGGTCCTACAAGCTGAGACAGAAGCAAGAATCTAGACCTGTTACAGATGGAAGACGATATTAAGGACGCGATTCAAAGTCCAGTTGTGGTGCGATACATGATGTTCTGAGATCTTTTGAAGGATCTAGACAGTTATGTTGTGTCTTAAAAGCTGAGACAGAAGCAAGAGTTTAGACCTGATGGAGGACACGATTGAAGGTCCAGTTGTATTTCTGAAGCCGGATATGTAAATCGTGTGTAGAATTAGACAAATATTTCCTACATAAGGAAAAGCCTACACCAGCTAATGGAATATCTGATAAATCAATATTTAGATCATTTGTGTTTCACATTTACTTTTGATGTTTATGCGTGTAAAAGACGTCATTACAGAATAGACGATTATAAAACGCTCCGCATGTGTTATCCGCGTGACTCTTGTATAATAAGATTGGTGTGAAAACCTGTTTTGTCAGAGCCCACTCCGCTGTCGATATCTCCAGCGCGACAAGTAAACAAAACACTAAAACTAATCTCAAGGTGAATGTTTAACTTAAGGACAATATTCGTTCAAAACGTATCTTTTCACCTTTATAAATATAAATGTACAGTGGCTCTTCAATAATGAGCCTAGAGTAGATTTTTACCGCCGTACCAGACATGAAATTAGACAGGAACCTGGAGATGGACAAGCAGGGGTACAGTATGCAACCGAACATAACAGAGAGAGAGAGAGTGAGAGTGAGACGGAGAGGGATAAAGAGAGAGAGAGAGCGAGAGAGAGAGAGAGAGAGACATTGACAGGAGGAAAAAAGGACAGATGAAGAGTACATTGTTTGGGAGGAAAGAGGTATGTTAAAACAACATTTGTCATAGCAGAATTAAAAAGATTAACAGAATAAATTAAAACGAATCAGAGCAGAGACATAGAACGGACATAATAATTCACATTCATAAAATACTAAAAAGAAAACGTCTTGTCTCCTCCATGCGAGTTTCGACTCGAGCTGCTTCAATTCTTCTGTCACAATCCGGTATGGACGTTTTCTGTTCAATATGGATTTCCCTGGCTGATTTCTCTAGGACGATAATAAACAAACAAAAAGGCAAGTGCATAAGAATTTTTTTCTGTACATATATCTGTTCAGCTATTTTTAATCTAACATAACTATAACATAAATGCATGCTACAGAAAATAAAAGACTATAACAAGTAAATCTCCATCTGCAGGAGATGAAGAGAGAGGCAGAGAGTAAGATTACAAATCAAAAAAATTCTTAAAAAAATACAAAAACAATAATCAAGAAATGAGAAATGGCAACAGACTTGGAGAAAGCTTTAGGATGGAAATAAAAATTTTAAAAAAAATTAGGCAACCATAGGTGAAGAAAAAAGGGGTGGGGGGGGGGGGGGGGGGGGGGGGCGGGGTGACCAAAAGGAGAAAACGAGAAAAATCGTTAGTAGAGGGAAAAAAAGGAAAAGGACAGGAGAAAATAAAAAAAAAGTGACAGGTAGAGAGATAGAGATAGCGAGGAAAAAAAAAAAAAGAGAGAGAGAGAGAGAGAGCGAGAGAGAGAGAGGGGGGGGGGAAGAATAATGAATAAATGTGTCATTTACTGTGAAGTGTAAGGCCTTTTTATGCGGTCATAAATAAAGCAAAACAAAAAAAAAAAAAAACGTGACGTTAACCGATTTTCCTCCTCTCTCTGTTTCTGTCAATCTCTTTCTGTATTAACTTCTCTCTCTCTCTCTCTTTTTCTCTCTCTCTCTATCTGTCTGTCTCTTTCTCTCTCACTGTTTCTCTGTCTCTCTCTCTTTCTCTCTCCCTCTTTCTCTGTCT
>JAWDGP010008010.1:0-227500 GCA_033675545.1 Elysia crispata
CTAATATCATGGCTTGATGAATTTGCAATATAAATTTACAATTAAAATAGTAATCAGGGTAGCTGGGGCTTGAGTAAAGCTGACATCCCAGTGATGTTTACTTGCAATCATTTCTTTGATAGCTAGCTCCACAATCACAATGATGGCTTGAAATTAAAAAAGCCACTTCAAAATAAGAGAATAAAGATGAAACATAACGACTTCTCAAGCTATGAGAACGCTGATTGTATGCTCTCTCTCTCTCTCTCTCTCTCTCTCTCTCTCTCTCTCTCTCTCTCTCTCTCTCTCTCTCTCTCTCTCTCATTCACAAGAAGGAAAGATGATTATTTTTTGTGTTTATTTCCTAATGTTGCAATAGCTGGAACAAACTGATAATTTCATATAATGGCACACACGACTTAAGAAGGAAAAAAAGTAGTCTGAATCTTTCTATTTTTTTAGTAACCTTTAAAAGGCGTTCCTGTTGGTAAGCTTATACTGTACGGCGATACGTTATTCCTCTTTCAACCTGAAATTTCAAGGTATTTTATTGATATCAGATCTTATATCTTGTCTCTCCTTACAGAAGGAGGTGACACGATATATTATCGTCATCGCTGCGATATCATTATTCCTAACACTTGGTCCCTGACACAGGTTATTCTGTGATCACTGGAAGCTAGATTTTGACAAATTTAGGTGCAGACTTTGTGTTCCCATCATTAGGCCAAAATTTAAAGAGTACAGGCCAAGGAAAGGGCACAATGTTTACCAATCCAATACCGATATCATTAATCGTTAATAGAAGTTTGAATCGAAACATTTTTATACGATAATTACTTTGATTGATTGTCTTTGATCGTCGGCGGTGCTCAGTAATTCGCAAAAGTTACTTTCAACTTAAGTTAGATTAAATCTGTGGGCTAATCATGCAATGTCAGGTGAAGAAAATCTAGGTTTGCGAGTACTATGCAAATGTTACAGCCAAATTAATGAACACATTATAGTTAGAATTTGGTATTGTTAGCTTTGTGCCTGTCAATACAGGTCTCAGGGTGCATATTACATTCTAGAACTTAGCTGATCATTGGGCCTATATCTTTTTCATAGAATTTATGCATACTTCAGATTCAATCCACACAAAAGAGGGCATCCCATTTGAAGGGTACCATGTAATTTACACTACCTCTAGATATATTTCTATAATTGTAAGATAATGTTCAAGATCTAGAATTTCGCTATGTATCGGGACTAATTAAAAGTCATTATAACTAATTAGCTAGGTTTTTAAGTTTGATTACTTCCGAGATATCTACACTCCATATAGTCTACAATCTAATCTTATTCTAGATCTACAGAATCTTGAAGTTTTAACTGAAAGTAGGGTTATGCAAATGCAGTACCATAGTTATTGTATATCGATGTGGATGAACTTCCGGTTTTGATGGCAATCCGGTAGCTCGCTGTGTCCCTGTACTTAGGATTTATAATCTCACAATCGGTCACTTTTGATTTGGGATTATTCAGTTTATACTGTTGTGTATTTATTTACTTAAAGCAGGCAACGCCCAAAACTTCCTAGGTATTTGTTTAGACCTACTCATTTTATTTTAGTTTTAAGCTTCAAAAGTTGCTAAAGAGTAGCTTTGGTTTCATTTTGTGTTTTATTTGTATTTGCTTTTTGTTGCTTTTTTTCCCTCCTCCTTTTTCTTTTTTTTTTTAGGTGGCGATGTGTCTTTATTCTGCTTGTCTGTTAAATTTTTTTTTTCGGTTCTGTTCTTTTAATGTTAGGAAGTTGCGGTATTATTCCTTTTATTTCATTTCATTTTATTGTATTTTTTGTGCTTTCGGTTTTCTACTCTCTCTCTCTCTCTCTCTCTCTCTCTCTCTCTCTCTCTCTCTCTCTCTCTCTCTCTCTCTCTCTCTCTCTCTCTTTTGAGCATTTTCTTCCCACTTTTAGCGCTTTAAGTTTCTTTAATTTAAGTCCATATTTTTCTCTGCAACGCATAGCTGTTAAATCTGCTCCTTCCCTTTTCTTGTTAACTTTTATCATTACTTTTTTTTTAATTCATTGCCAGCTTCTTTTCTCATCCTGTTCCCTGTTTATCCCTTACTCTCCCATCCTCCTTTATAAACTTTAGCTCGGAGCCTGTCATACAAATTTATCGATGCCGTTCCCTATTATTTATGTAAAACACTTCTACACAGTTAACGAGTTTTCTTTACCTTTCTGCTTATTATCATTGCCGTATCACATTTCAACTGACCTGTGATTTTTTACCTAAAAAGAAACTTTACTAAGGCAAACAATGTTGTTTAGATAATTTTTATCGCTTTCTTAGTTTCTGATATCATTCTCCAAGATGTCAGCGTCCCACATAAATCAATGTTCGGTTGTAGAGACCAGAGTATGGTGCAGCGATTGGAGCTCACTGCTTTAATTATCTCATAAATTCATAAAGGAAAACAGTTAGAAAAACGCTTGAAAACTGCAGACCTGATATTGATTTAACTTTATTACGGCCTACAAAATAATAGTAAAAGTTTCAGCTCTGAGACCACAGATTGCTGTGAACCCTCTGTGATGGCGGAAAATTAAACCTAGATTATCTCTGGAAGATACATAGCGCATATGTTGACACATACAGATGACATATAATAATTTGGTCTTCGTTTAAGACCAGAAAAGGCTTTTGATAGAATTTCAGCCTTAGACATTTTAAGCGCTTTCGAAACACAGGGCATTGAGAAATGCTTCATAAGCTGGTTAAAAAATTTCATGACAGAGAGGAGGTGTGGCATTCCGAATGAGGACCACGTCTCAAAAGACTTCCAAATGTCACGTGGTGTAAGGCAAGGACGCTTCATTTTACCTTTTTTTTTTAGCAGCAGAGCTTTTGGCAATTAAGATTTTGCGAGATGAGAAAATGAAAGGTACAGTAATTTTAAATCAATTATGTAAAGTGATAATTCTATAGTAGACTGACCACAATAATTTTCAAAGACTCAGTGGACTTCAAGAGGGTTTGGTTGAAACTAAAAGAATATTTCATGTATGATCAGGTTTGGATGTCAATCAATGAAAGTCAACCTTTATGTCGATTCACAAACATCATGGATTGAGAGATACTTATGAAGAAATAAATGGTGTAAAGAAATTCAATCGACTTGGAGTCTTTTTCAGTAAACGAGAGAATGCGGGATGCTAAAAATTGAAAGAGCAAAATAGAGTCACTACAGGTTTTAGTTACCAAAGGAAGCAAAGGAAATTTCTCGGTTTATCAAAATTTATTCCTACGCATTATACAAGTATATCTCTTATAAGTTTTACGAAATATTGACAAAATTATGTATAAGTTTATATAGGAGGCAAATTGCAATAGCTTTAAAGTATTTGTAAAGGTTAAGAGGCAGTCAACATCATTCACTTGCAATGAAGAACAATTTGTTAAGTATTGAAAATAATGCAAGAATTTTTTATTTTAGAAAGGATGAGCAACTTGGAAAAAACAAAGTACAGCTATTACTCTATCACTCTCTCAACTTGGAAAAATTGGGGAGGTTGAAGCCTTTATGGATCCTATTAAACCAGAAGATTGCAGCGGCTACCAGCTAAACGCCAGCCGATGTTGGAAAGGAACCCTTCGTTTATATCTAGAACAATTTTACTAGGAATAGAATGGAATACCCAACATTATTTAACAATAATGGCATGGGAATTAAAGATAAAACTTATTTGTAACCCTTATATCTATAGAAACATTACTTATACCAAAGCTCTGCAAAGGTAGCGGAGTAAAATGTCATTTGACGAATTTCGACCTCAGTGTGGAAATTACACAAGAAGACCTTTGGGTTACAATCTTATAATTATCACACTGAAAGGCTGCACCGTCAGAACAACCGAAATATCTAAGGGAGTTTTAGTTCCATTATGTGCACAAGAAACTGTTGAGCCCATGGACAGAAAAACATTGAGTTAGAGATCTCTTACTTTACTTCAGGAACCATTTATTAACAAACTGGCATAGCGAGAGTACAAATGTGACTTTTGGTATTGAAATCTAGCTGCTGACTGCGCTAAAGATAACACGGTTACTAGTCACGCAGTGGAAAATATTGTACATATTTTTTGGCTTTACAAATTTCTTACTGTAGAGAATGGGCATTGTAGAGACTGCGAACTCTTCAGCTGCGAAAAAATAACTATACTAAACATTTCTGCTATTATTATTATTATTATTATTATTATTATTATTATTATTATTATTATTATTATTATTATTATTATTATTATTATTATTATTATTATTATTATTATTATTATTATTATTATTATCATTATTATTATTTTTATTTTTATTATATTGTTGTTGTTTTAGTAGTAGTAGTAGTAGTAGTAGTAGTAGTAGTAGTAGTAGTAGTAGTAGTAGTAGTAGTAGTAGTAGTAGTAGTAGTAGTAGTAGTAGTAGTAGTAGTAGTAGTAGTAGTAGTAGTAGTAGTAGTAGTAGTAGTAGTAGTAGTAGTAGTAGTAGTAGTAGTAGTAGTAGTAGTAGTAGTAGTAGTAGTAGTAGTAGTAGTAGTAGTAGTAGTAGTAGTAGTAGAAGAGTCATTTTTCTCGTTTAGAACTGACAACTTCAAACAGCGCCTTAAATATCGAAGTGTTCTCGAGACTCTTATTATATGTTTGTCTCAATACCTAAGTGTCGGCAGTAGAGTATTAAAGGTAAATTAACAACATTGCAGTCACCATAGCTGTACAATCGAAAATTTTGGTCCGATGGTTATATATGGCGTTTCCGTTTCTTATGGACTAGGCTTATGTCTCTGTTGAGCAAAAGGCTCTGGTTTGTTTACCAGAATTAGTAAAACAAAACAGTCATAATTATAGGTTAGATATGTCACTTAAGTCTTTCTCCCCCATTTTGTACTTACCAATTAATGAGCTTACCAACCTGTGTCACACTGAACAAACAAAAAAAAGGGGGAAATGAAAAAGGATTTTGTGTTCATTGCGTAGCAGTCTTTATTTTGCATAGACCTTTCCTCATAATTACGGGGCCTTCTAAGTCATAACGTGACCCTTATGCAGAGATTTTTCCTATTATGGTGCCTTCAAAGTCATAAAGTGACCCTTTTATAGAGGTTCTCTTTCCTCTATATAGGCCTGCTATGTTACGCATTAATTTTATCCGAGATGTAATCACGATTTTCTCTCTACCACTGGCATTGCACACGACAGAACGATATCATTACATCATGAAATCACTGTTGCTCAAACTTGAAAGCTCTAACATACGACCACATACCTGTCTATGGTTCAATTAGGAATTAGAAAAAGTAGAAATGGCAGACGCTTCCCTCAAGACGTTTTATCTCAATTAATGCCCATCGGAAAAAAGCTGTGTTGCTATTAGTGTAATTGGAGACGTCCTGGTTCCTAAAGGTCAGACTAAATTTCAAGATTGATTTTCTTCACCAAGCTTATTACTAAAGAAGGATAAACAAGAATGAGATATTCCTAATAGGTTGTAATTATCACCAGAACTTCTCTCCCACTTCCATCAATCGGGAGTTTCTTAACTCCTGGGTTGCTAGAACTATCGAACTTCCACACAACCCCAAATACCTCTCTATATGCCATCTTTTTCTATTGATGTTTTAAACATTTCTTTGTAAACTCACTCACTCACTCACTCTCTCTCTCTCTCTCTCTCTCTCTCTCTCTCTCTCTCTCTCTCTCTCTCTCTCTCTCTCTCTCTCTCTCTCTCTCTCTCTCTCTCCTTCTCTCTCTCTTATGTTCTTTCTTTATTATTATTGTTGTTGTCGTCGTCGTGTTGTTTTTGTTGTTGTTGTTGTTATTGTTATTATTATTATTATTATTATTATTATTATTATTATTACCACCGCACTTTTTTAAATTACTGTCATCATCAAAGCAGTCTTTATCTTTCCACAGAGAAACAATATAGTGATTGGTTGAAAAGAGATCCATGTAATTTCATTAAGCAACATGCATTAGTTCAGAAATAGTTTCACAGCCAACATACCTACGGCGTATCTTATAATTAGATAAAAACCTTCATTTTCATTAATCTTATCTTTATTTTTAACGAGGAAGAAATGCTAGTCGTTATATGTCATATGTTTTTACTCTAGCGGATTAAGTCCCAGTAACGCTGCAGGCTCGGATCAAATTACAACCAACTGCTCATGGATGCTCGGGGTCGACTACGTCATTCTTGAGGGAGCTGAGAATATTTTGATAAATTTAAACACTATCGCTCTCCAGTTTTTCCTTGATTTTTGCTGGGGTTTTTTTTCCCTTTCTTTGATGACACTTGAGAATTTATAAATTGTTTAGCAACTCCCAAAGCTCAAATACTAATAATAAAGACACAAGTGACGAGCTTCGTGATATTGACGTCACGTTAGTAAATTAAAAACAAAACATATTGGACAGCATTTTAAAACTTGCCATAGTGGTAACCATTCTCATATTCAACTTTACACAGGTCGTGCATTTCTCTAAAAATTATATGAAGGGTATTATTTACTTAATAATTTAACTTGCGTGTAGTACTTAATTATACTCTCTCTCTCTCTCTCTCTCTCTCTCTCTCTCTCTCTCTCTCTCTCTCTCTCTCTCTCTCTCCGTGTTTTTTTTTTCTTTTCTAGCACTCACGGAGATGAATTGAGTTTCTCCAAACGTTTTCAATCACCCTAATATAGTTAAAATTATGCCCATGTTGATCACATTTTGAAGACCTGTGAGGTTAAGATGGAAACATAAGAACCAAACAAGGTATTATACACACATTTTGGGGGAGTTTTATTCGTTTATATTCGTTTAAATCTTTGACTTAAAAAAGACACAAGTTATTGAAAGTATTTAAAATTTGTGATTGAATTAAATTTTTGACACTTTCGGTACAAGCACATTGCTTTCGTTGTGTCAGTACTGTTTATAATGATGCATAAAGATGTCACCGGGAAAAAGTTGAAACTTTTCAATGTTTACTGCGTATGAAAATAAGCAAAGCACCACAAGCTTTTTAAAAGTTGCATTACAAATGTGTCTGGTTGTTTACTTTAGAGAGAAAAAAATTATGTACAGGAAAGTTTTCTTCAAAATATTTTAAAACGTGTCTAAGGACAGGCACTATTTTAATTTAGAATGGGTTTATGGATGAAAATTGCAAAAATATGACATTGTGTAACACACCAATCCTTTGCATTTAAAGAGTTTTTCGAGCATTTTAAGTCATACAAGTTTATTATCTGTTATCTGCAAATCACCTTGTTAAATCTGTCTGAAAGGTAACTAAGATGTGAGAAAAGTCTGTCCACCTTAAATGCAGCCCTAATTTCAAAGATTGACTAAATTTATATGAAAAGAGTAATTTTTTTCTAAAAGATTATGCAAGGTAATCCCATAAGCAGGTGATAATTGTAATAGTGAAATTTTAAGAACAAAAATTCTGCATAGTAAGTCATATACACATATAGGTGTAAAACAATCATGTACCCTTATACGATTTACATAGATAAATTCCTTATTTTTTTTTCTAAATCTAGTCATATTGAAGAATCCATCAGCTTGAGATATTATTTAAACAATCAATTCGAAAAGATATTTTACTAATTATTGAAATTAATGCTGTGATTACTGGACGTATGGCAATAGTGAAGATTATTTTAGCATGCACAGTTGACATATGTGTGCAAATAAATCTGAATACCTAAACACCTATTTGAAACATGCGCTTAGAATGATAGTAATTTTGCAAATGACATAAAATAGTTTTTTTCTATTTAAATCCTATTAAAAGTCTATTTGAAAATGTTACAGTCTTAAATTAGTGCAAAAGGAATTGAGTTAAAATATTCTTCTTCAATGCATGTTTGTGCTTTACATTGTTTTACGAAATTAACTTCATTTTGTGATATTGTGAAAACAAACAAAAAATAGCCAGTTTTCTTAACAGTAAACATAAGAATTATCAAAAAGATAAAATTTTTGCACCGGCATAAAAAGAGCGATACACAAAGGATTAATCATGATTATATTTCTACTCTGATCTTTCCTTCTGTAAAACAGGGGAGGAAACACAGAAAGTCATTCTTAAGTTTTTCACAATTGCAATTCCTAGGGAGGTAAATACAGTTGTTTTTTATTTTGCCATTTAAGTTACACTCTTTTATAGTACGTTCTGTACTCCACATTAGCTGGTCTCCACTCAGACGTAGGTCGTAGTGACTTTCGTATCCGCTGGAAGAAGGAAAAAAGTAAAAAGAAACAATCCCATTTTTAAGGCATATGATTTCGTTTCTGTTTTTTTTTTCAACATATTCAGTCCCAAGGGACTTCTGAGATAGTATTTCTTGCAGATTTAAGGAAAGTAAGAATAAATTGGAGCTATTTTTTTTTATCAAAACTCAGAGTAGAGTGTCTTGAAAGTGAGTGGGCTTTACCTGTTCATAAAATAAGTTTTAAGGGCAACTTTATTACAATTTAAGGATAATTATTTAATATTTCACTTTTTTCAATCCCTTAAACAGAATTGAGTTAGAATTTCTATTACAAAAAAAAAAAGCATAAATGAATTGGACAGATATTTACACGGTCTCTAATAATAGAGATCTAGATTAAATCAGGCAAGGTTGTGATCCCTAAATTTTTTTTTAGTTTTTTGAGTCAGTGAAAAGATATCAGTTCATTTTCTAACTTTAGAAGGGTTTGGCTCAATACAAATTTACTTCCTGAATTGTCCTGAATATCTCTTATGCTTGCCAATCTTACCTCAACTTAATAGAAAATGATTGGTTGGGATTTTGCACCACCCATCACCTCTGAGTTTTAAAGTAGGCTATCAAGCATTTACCTCCATTAGCGAATCTCCCCTCGTCTTCCAGACTTGGTGGACTGCCATCACTGGGACTGGTACAAAGGAGACGCTGGCCATGAACCAGCCAAGAGCCTCGCCCCACGCTTTGTAATGGTAACCCTCATAGGTAGGAGGCTTGTACACCAGAACAATCGACACAAACACCAGCTGGGTAAGACAGAAGACAGGAGCACAAACATAAAGTGATAAGAGGTTTGTACACCAGAACAATCGACACAAACACCAGCTGGGTAAGACAGAAGACAGGAGCACAAACATAAAGTGATAGGAGGTTTGTACACCAGAACAATCGACACAAACACCAGCTGGGTAAGACAGAAGACAGGAGCACAAACATAAAGTGATAGGAGGTTTGTACACTAGAACAATCGACACAAACACCAGCTGGGTAAGACAGAGGACAGGAGCACAAACATAAAGTGATAGGAGGTTTGTACACCAGAACAATCGACACAAACACCAGCTGGGTAAGACAGAAGACAGGAGCACAAACATAAACTGATAGGAGGTTTGTACACCAGAACAATCGACACAAACACCAGCTGGGTAAGACAGAAGACAGGAGCACAAACATAAAGTGATAGGAGGTTTGTACACTAGAACAATCGACACAAACACCAGCTGGGTAAGACAGAAGACAGGAGCACAAACATAAAAGTGATAGGAGGTTTGTACACCAGAACAATCGACACAAACACCAGCTGGGTAAGACAGAAGACAGGAGCACAAACATAAAGTGATAGGAGGTTTGTACACCAGAACAATCGACACAAACACCAGCTGGGTAAGACAGAAGACAGGAGCACAAACATAAAGTGATAGGAGGTTTGTACACCAGAACAATCGACACAAACACCAGCTGGGTAAGACAGAAGACAGGAGCACAAACATAAAGTTATAGGAGGTTTGTACACCAGAACAATCGACACAAACACCAGCTGGGTAAGACAGAAGACAGGAGCACAAACATAAAGTGATAGGAGGTTTGCAAAAACTAGAGGAGACTGAGAAGCATAGAGAAAGGAGGAGAATTAAGCACTCAGGATAAGTCAGAGAGAGACAGAGGAGAAAGCAAAAAGAGAGTCAAACTCAGGGAAAGGCAAGCTATTTTTCCCTTGTCAAGACACATGTTGAACAATTTTGTAAAAGGGGTTGTAACAAAGGAAAGTAAAGCAAATAAAAAATGAAGGGGACAGAGCAAAGAGAGTGAAAGATAGCAAATAGAAAATCTTAAACACATATTAAATAGAAAGAAAAATTTCAACTTCATCCATATAATTAGCAAAGAATTTATTGAAAGAAAAGCAGCAGGCAAGTGTGTATATACTTAAAGGCAGAAAACCAGGCAGAAAGGTAGGCAGAAGGGCAGAAAGGACAATGGTTATAAAAGGTAAAAAAATGAGCAAACAAAAATTAGCATGAATGGCAGGGAAAGGCAGATTAATATAGTCACAATGTAAATGTTAAACTATGCCAAGAGTTTTTCCATTAGTTGTTTACGTTTTAGTTTCTTGTACTCTTTACCAAAGGCTAGGTGCACACTATAGTAAAATTGTGCAGGGGCAAAACAGCTTTTTTCCATTGGGGTCTACTGTGGTTTAGCAGGATACTGAACAGTGCTGCACGTTGTCAGGGCGCACCAAGCCTAACCTAGCTCCTGTCCTCTGTCAATGAATCTATTTAAGAATTAATTTATCTGTCATTTAGTCAAATATCGATCTCACTGTTCATACTTTTGTTCTTTGAATTCAATATACTCATTTCATATTACGCTTACTAGATCTAGCTTATCCAGTTATCTCATAGGCTTAGAAAAACAGTGGCAAATTAAGCTTAGACTGGGCAGTTAAAAGTGATGGATGAGGCGAGCAGTGGAGAGATTTAGGATAGATGGTTCGCGTCTGTTGTGCGGGAGGATCTTCTAAATTTCTGGTCCGCTTGCTGCGGTGATTTGACTGATGTCTGCACTGCCAACAGCGACAAGATGGGCTGGGTGGTGAGCCTGTGAAATAAGCTTATACATCTCGTATTTGGGCTCAAAGTATTATCTGTGAGACAAAAGGTATCACTTGACCCCTATACTGTCAGATCATTTAAATTGAATGTTTTTTATTTGCATGTTAGGATATTCCAACATTGTTAGATGATTTAAACATTGCAACATCAATGTCATCCATGATAATTGTTGTTGTTGTTGTTGTTGTTGTTGTTGTTGTTCATTTTTCACTGTTTCTTGTTGAAAGCCGTCTACATCTTATTTTTTATTCATATTATTTATTTAAAAGATGAAATATAAACACTGCATTAGATACGGTACCTATTATTTTGGTTCACCCTAGAAAAGATAAATGATCGAACCTAAGATATAAATACTGAAATATTTTCTCCTATCGTCTCCATGACCTTTGTGCATGCTTCTCATCTTCATCTGTGTTTCCAATAAACCACAAATCTCTGACAGCAGAAAGCATTTTTCTGCTTGAGCCCTTATATAGTACACCATCCGTAGTTTTCTTCTGTTCTCTACCACTGTCTCTCAACATCCATATTCCTTTGCAGTGGCAGGTGTGAGTTTACACCACTTTGAAAATATTCATCAACTGAATTACAGAGTAACGGTGGTGGAATTTTTACAAAAGATGAGCATAATTAAAAAGGGAAAAAGAATATCAAGCTTCCATTCCTTCCATAGAATTTGAGCTAGATTTATTTAGTGATGCTGGGTGATTATATCTATTTAATGGAATTGATAGTAGTCAAAGGAAAAGAGCACTGCAAGGAACCAGAAGGCTGTTGCTTCAACATGTCCCATAAAATCTTTTCAGTAAGTCATCTGGACTGGGCAGTGTGAATCAAACTTCTCTTCAGCTACACAGTAAAAATCATGTGATTTAACGCCAACATTATTTTGCTTTCCTTGTTTACAAACTTTTGACCTTTATATATATATATATATATATATATATATATATATATATAATAATAATAATAATAATAATAATAATAATAATAATAATAAAGTTATTTCCTAGCGCCTCTTCCTACTTGTAGGCTCGAAGCTCTTTACAATAGTCTATTTACAAACGTTTAACTAGTCTATAGTCTAAAACATAGTCCATTAACAATTCAAACAAACAGAAGAGGAAAAAATAAATAAGTTACATGTACAAAGAAAATAAGAAAAGACATTGACAATAAGACAAATTTCTCAGACTAATTAAGGTCTTCATGTGCAGTAAACAAATGGGTTTTCAATAGGGTCTTAAACTGACTTATAGAACTCGCCTCCCTGATGTAAAAGGGGAAGGGCATTCCAGACAACTGGTGCACATTGTACAAATGCTCTATGGCCGTCTTTTCTTGATGATTTGCATGGAACTGACAGCAAAGCTTTGTTACCTGATCGTAAGCTACGAGTGGGGACGTACATACCGACAAGGTTTACAAGATAATTAGGGGCATAGCCGTGAACACATTTGAAGCATAAGACAGCAATCTTATATTTTATCCTAGTTTGTACAGGAAGCCAGTGTAAATGCCTAAACATGGGTGTTAAGTGATCTCTTTTACGTTTTTTCAAAATGAGACGAGCAGCGTTGTTCTGAATCAATTGAAGCCTCTTTAGTGTGTCCATGGGTAAGCCATATAGTAAGGAATTACAGTAGTCTAGTCTTGATAGAATGAAAGAGGACACAAGAGTTTTCACAGCCCCTTCATTTAAAAAAGATCTAATCTGTTTAACTCTGCGTAGCTCTAAGAACATAATTTGGGCCAAATGATTGATATGAGGGGTCATTGACAACTTTGAATCAAAATAAACACCAAGATTTTTAGCTTTTGAAGAGAACAGTATCTGATCACTATCAATGTACATGTGGTCAACAACATATGGAGAATTAGCTTTTCTATCAATGCTACATGCTAGAAGCTCTGTTTTGTCTTCATTCATCTTAAGTTTGTTAACAATCATCCAATTTTTAACATGTGATATACAACTCTCAAATTTCTTTACTAAGGTAGTAAAGTTTTCTGGACGAGAAGAGGAGTACACTTGGGTGTCGTCAGCGTACATGTGATAACATAAATCAAAACTTTCAATTAGTGTGCCTAATGGTTTTGTATATATGGTGTAGAGGACAGGTCCTAATACAGATCCTTGGGGAACTCCATAGTTAAGGTCAAATACAGGAGAAGTTTGGTTGTTTATCATTATACACTGAGTACGCCCACTGACATAAGACGAAAACCACTTTAAGACAACCCCTGATAATCCAAACGTTTTAGACAATCTTTCTAACAAAATACTGTGATCAATTGTGTCAAATGCTGCGCTTAGGTCTAACAAAGCAACAATAGATGTATGGCCTTTCTCTGCAGCACATATGAGGTCATTTTGAACTTTTAGAAGAGCAGTTTCTGTGTTGTGAAATTCTCTATATGCAGACTGAAAGTTATCTAAAAGGTTGTTCTTTGTCAAGTGTTTTTTCAATTGCAAAAGGACCACTTTTCCTAAAATCTTGGAAAGGAAAGGGAGATTTGACACAGGTCTAAAATTGCTCAGCTCTTCAGGGGATAAATTTGGCTTTTTTAACAGAGGTAAAACGACAGCATGTTTGAATGAGACCGGCACTATCCCAGAAAGAAGAGACTGATTTATCATGGCAGTTATTGGCTCAATAAGGTGTTCAAGGTGGATAACTAACAATGGTGTGGGGATGGGATCTAAACAGCAAGATTTGGGTGGTGACGTCTTAATGATTTTCATAACATCTTCTTTTTTCACAGGTTCAAACATCATCATACAATCTCCATCAAAACAATCAAAAGAGGGAAGGGAAGAGGATGCAGCATCCATGGGTTTCCTAATTTTTGCAATCTTTTCAATGAAGAAATTACCAAATCTCTCAGCAAGTTTGTCTGCTGGAATTGTTTTAGGAATAGAACCCTGGCTGTTACCTCCTTTTCCAGACAATGTGTTTGCAACATTATAAAGAGCTTTAGATGTGAGACACTCCTCTATCTTATGGCAATAGTAATATTTCTTTGCTGTTTCGATGGCATTTTTCAATTTTCTATTTAAGTCTCTATAAATGTCTCTATGGACACACAAGCTTGTTGAGTGCCACTTTCTTTCTGCTCTCCTTCGTTCAGTTTTCAAGTTCTTGATGTGTGATGTCATCCAAGGTGCGGATGGCCGATCGGTAACTATACGGGTCTTTAATGGGGCGTAGATGTCCAGCAATTCTTTCAATTTTCTGTTGTAAATGTCTACTAGGTTCTTGTTATAGTCCTTTTTCATCTCTTCCGCTACACCCTGAATGGCTGTACCGAGTTTTTGATTGTCAATGTTCTTATTCCTGCATGTGATTGTGCGTTTCACTGGTTTAGGTTTGCAAAAGGGCAGATCGAAAACAATTACTTTATGGTCTGATATACATTTGTCCATAACCTGCAGATTGCTGATGAAGCTAATATCAGGAGTGACTACCCAGTCAAGAATATGGTTTTTCTTTTGTGTAGGTAAGTTCACAACTTGTGTTAAGAGGTGGGTTCGTAGTATGTCTCTCATTTGACAAACATAGGTCTCAGTTTGATTGTCAAAGTGTAGATTGAAATCTCCAATAATAATGGGAAGGTGGACATTTAGTGAGAATTCATCCAAGAAAGTCTCAAATTCAGCAAGAAATTGTTTTGGTGTGAACTTGTTTTTGGGGCTTGGGGGAGGACGATAGACACAGATGAGAAGAACTGATCGTCCATTGATGTAAAGTTTACATTCACAGCATTCAAATTGTGTCATGCTGGTCAACACGGTGCACTTGGCGTCAAGTGATTCTCGATGTATGACGCAGATCCCGCCGCCATATATATATAAATATATATCTTTATATGCTATCTTTCTGAAACCATCTAAATTCATATTGAATAAGACTTTTAAAGAAGAACATGTTCTATTTCTTTGCAGTGCCCCTAAATACTTTTTATTCAACTTTCATCAAATCCTCTTATCTGGCTCCCATAAAATAATGTTGGACTCTATAATACAGTTTTGGTATTCTCTTCATGACATCTTACCCATGAGCCAGCAAAGCCACATTGCGTGCAGCTCAGTTCATTCAGGAAACTCTACAGAACTCAATGCTTACATCACCTCAAGATGATAATAATATAAATATGTTAGTTTGCTTTATGACTAGTGGTAATCTTGCCAAAGAAGAGCTCCCAAGTCCTAACAAATGAAAAGGTTGTAACTTGCTTGAAGAAAAAAATCCTAAAGGATATTTACAGGTGCCGATTGTTTGCTTTTGCAAAAAAAAAATTTTTAAAGAGTTATAAACATTGGCCAAAGAATTTTCATAGAAGAATATAGAAAAACCAATAAAGATTATAGATAACCAGCAATGTTACTTTCAAAATGAATAATGGTTAACGATAACAGTGATCAAAATATATTAAACTATTATTGGAAAATATCAAGGCACAAAAAGGGAATTGTTAGTGGAAGAAATGATTTTCATTTAAGTTAAAGAGATAACAGCAACAATTCTAACGATGTATACAGAAATAACGAAACTGATATTATGATGGCAGAGGTGGTAATTTGAACAATAATTAATACTAATTTTTGCATTTTATTCCCTCTTGCTATTATAAAAATTGATTTATACTAAAATTCAGTGAAAGAACTCAAACTTTAAATAAAAACCATTTTGCATAATATGCAAATCATGATGCTTGATTAGGAGACAATGATTATTATCAACAATCAGAAGAAAGAACAATAGAATGAACAGTTAAGTAGAAACCACAAAAATATTTAATAATAGTAATGTTTAAGTAATCCCTTAATTTTTATCCATAACTTTGCCAATCTGAACACTTCAAAGCATATTAAAACATGCAGCTTTAAGCTATTAATTTTTTTTCCTAAGGAAAAACCTAATTAACTGCTTATGGCTTTCCCTCTGAGTCTGACATTTGTTTCAACATTTAAAAGGGAAATCTTGCATATCTGGGGTGGTGACATTGTGTTATGATTTCACACAATGCTGATTCAGATTGGCTTTCCTTATTTTTAATTTTAAAAAGTCAATACTGTTGATCTCATGTTACTTTACATACAAAAATTATCTTCCAAAACCAATTGAACTAGATAGCTTTAAATTGATCTCTGACATTGTTTTTAGAGATTATTTTAGATTCAGAAATCATTACAACTGACTCATAACTTACTGAAAATATATTTGGCACAAACTAACTCGCCTTTTATCTGGCAAATTTCTCCTAAAATGGTATTTTGCTTGGTAGACAAAAAATATGATCATGCCAGAAACTATTCTCTCATATTGCCCCTTCCTCTCCCCCTCACCTCAATTCAACTCACCGTGAGAAGAAGAGGTGTCACAAACTTCCATAGAAGTGTGAAAATGTGTTTCTTACTTCCAAGCATCATTTCCAGGTCTTTTTGAATGTAATCTGTGCCTGAACAACAGACATTAAGAAAATAGTGTGTTTCGATCAAGGTAGAATTGTTGAGCTCAAGTTTTAGATAGTGGTTAGACATAGAACTGAAGTGAAAATGCCTGAAAGAGATGCTCACCTTTGTGGGATATAATATATATATTAAATTGCCACTTAACTCGTATAAAAAAGTTTCACAGCAAAGGTATACACGCATCATCCCAGAGTCTCCTGATAATTTGGACTAAGTGAAACATCCACCCTCTTCAAGATTTTGGAAAAATGTTTCATACCTTGTATTTCATTTTGTCATTAAATAGTCTGTTCAAGATTAACATTGATGTGGCTACCTTGAGTTACATCTAATCCTTTGCTTGAATTCACAACCAATATAACTAACTATAGTTCCCAACATTGAAGATGAGTCGGATTAATTCATCAGGTCACCTGAACACAGAAGTTTGGGCAAGGATTAATGGAGTGTGAACATTTGTTCAAAAGATGTGTGTGCTTTGTTCAAAAAAGAGTATAAAGGAGGGGAAGGTAAGGGGATAGACTGATGACTCATATATGAGTTTACAATATTGGCAGAAGTTTACACTTGTTTGCCCATAATAACAGACATAAAGTTTTATGAGTACAGAAAAGGCATTTAATGTGAACTCTATATCTGTGGTTTTGCATATCATTTTCAGTTTAGCAACAGAATTCATAAATTTTTACTACAACTTCATATTGACTACCTGAGGGACTTGCAAACAATTTTATTTACTCTTCAATATCTTACCATAGATCCATCCCACTATTATACATTCCAAGATGCCAACCATGATGACTGTGTAAGCTGCTATGTACCAGTCCACCAGTTGAAAGAGATATACTCCACCCCTAAATAGAAATTATATCCAGTGCCTTTTTTAAAGGTTAAATTGTTTTTTAAAAATAGTTTTCTTAGGAGAAGAGTATCAAATATGTTGTAATTTGTGAATGAACTATCACACAAAATTGATTCAATAACAAGGGAAAAAGTATAGATATTCATATGAAAATAAAGCATATCAGTTTTGTTTATTACAAGTCAGAAAAATATATCAAAATGTTTTGTTTTGATTTTTTTAGAAAAAAAGTGTGCAAATCCCTTTGATAAAAATTCACAGTAAGTGCCTGTGGTCAGAAAAAGTAAAGCATATTGTGTCTGACAACATGATTGTATCAAAAATTTTCTTATAAGAGAAAATTACAACATTTGCTCTGAAGTAGATAAATCATACTAAGTGTATTTTACAATAAAATTATTACCTAAAATGTGTTCTCAACTAAAATTATGCTCCCCACTCAATCATCCGCTCTTTTTTACTCAATGTTTTGTGTATCTGTGTGTTTGGAGCTTTTACAGAGTTATTAGTTTAAGCCATAAACAATTTCAAGACTATACAACCTGCTTCTTAATTGGAAAGCAATGCTGTCACAAAAAAAACAAAAATTCAATCATGTAGGGAGACGAGGGATAGTGGTCAAGATGATAAACAGAAAGCAGAAGCAAATGGATCTTATTGTGTGTGAAACTTACCCTAGCAGCAAAAGGTACTGATAGGAGGAACACAAAAGTCATGACAGCTGCAGTAAGTAATATCCTCCACCTTGAGAATAGTCTGGGATTAAGATCAACTATGTCTGTTAGCAGCGTCTCCATAACATTGAACTGGGAAGATAATCATTGAGTGATAGATTCATTGATAACAACCATCCAGATCTTTGCTTCTTCTCAAAACAAAGAGGTCAGTTTAAATCACAAGATAGACACCATCCACAAACAAAATAAACAATAACAGACACAAATTTTCTACTTTTCCTCTTAAAGACTTAATAAAAAACTAATAGCCAAGCATAACCATTACTTATCTGCCAAGATACACAAATGCAAGCATTGGCATTTAAAAATTGTTTTGGTTGGTTGGTTTTTTTAGTGTTTGTAGTGTTTGTCTATTGCATCTAATTCCTTCTTTCTTTATTTGTTAACTTTGTGTGTTATCATTTTTTAGAAAACTATAAACAACTAATGTTTCTCCCTTACATAATCCAGCTTAGCTGCTCTAGTTTTCCTTTGGGTGAGCTGAATCAAAAAACCCACGAAGTTGTAATATGGTACATGTAATTCATTGACTCATGTCAAGTTTTTGTCATACCTGGACACCAGACAGCCCAGGGCTAGGCTCCATCAAGATTTACTGAATCAATTGCTCACACATGCATTTTACTAATAAATTAGGCAAAACAGTAAGTTACCTGGGAGTCTAAGCCTAATGTGAAAAGCATGAGGAAGAAGAGAAGTCCCCAGAATTGGGGAAACGGCAACTGGGCAATGGCTTCAGGGTAAACCACAAATGCTAGTCCAGGACCTGGTGACAAATAATACATCATTGAACTTGAAAAGAACGTAAAGATCTTTAAAGCTGGAAATAGGTCAAAGATGATGTGTCAATCTGACTTGTGACACACTTCAAAAGATACTATCTTTATTCTTTAAGTCTAACTTTCTTCTTTCCTCTTTTTGTTGAAGAATAGATGCGAAATTGGTAGTTCAACTGTAAATGTAAATATTCAGTTTAACAGTAATTAGTGAAAAGGTGATGTCATTATGTCATGCACCATTACTATTAATGAATGATGTGGTTAGATCTATCTTTCTTGAAGCACAACAGTTTCTGAGCAACATTGCATCAACCTGATCATAAGATGCATGTGGCACCCAAATACATGTACTAGATTTTGCATTGTATGCCTGTATGACTGCTATCTCTTAAGTCAAAATGATACATGTCAGCCATCCTTTTCCTGTTCCACACCACTGCTTTGAAATAATAATAGCTAAGCCAGAATATTGACTGCCTTCATCTTAATAACTTCACCTAAAAAAAGTGAAAGTAATGATTGTAAAATAGCAATATTCTCAATTGCAAAAAGATAAAATTTGGAAATCCACCAATAGAACACAACTGAAACTGTATATAGATGATAAGGGACTAAATTAGGGACTAAATTAAAAATGTGTTGAAGAGTGAATTAAGCCGCCTAGTATGATATGTAATGTTCCTATTTGTCTAGCAAGAAAAGGTCCTAATTCTAACTTATAGCAGTGACCATTTAGTTTGAAAGTAACAAATTTTATACAGAACCATCGCATGGTCAATATCTATAAAGTCTATTAATCATTCTAATAAAGAGCAAAAGGTGATTATATTTATCATTTTATAGGTTGTGATATTGGTAGGATGACAATGATATTGGCTATGACACTGATTTGGGGGGAAGAAAGAATAGGAGGATAAAAACCTGAACGGGCATATGTTTCCACTGGCTGATCATAGATGTGCGCCATGTGTCCAAGAACCATGAAGATGGCAAAACCGCCATACACACTGGTACACTCACCCACCAGACACACAATTATGGAGTCCCTGAGGAAGAGAGGTATTTGATTTATGACAAGGTGATCTATTTTGTCTATGACAAGGTAATCTCAAGAATTTTCAAACCATCAAAAAAACTTCCATCATGCATTATCAAAATCATTCACCACTAATAAAGAACTTGAACCTGCGGTATAAAACCATATGGTTTCTAAATATGAGCACTTTATTTCTAGGCTGTTTAGATCCTTTATAATAAGAAGAAAATCAGTGAACAAGTGATATCTTTTCAATACCACTGGGTAAGATGGAACCCCTGTTTCCTAACAATATGGGTGCCTAAGTATGCTGTGAAGGATTTTAAGTCATTACTTAACTCTTAGTATATGGAAGCAAAATCCGAAAAAAACTGAGCTGAGCTTACCTCAGGCAGTTGTTCTTAAACTTGTTAAAGCTGGCCATTGTGATGAGAGACCCGTAAGAGACGCCGAGAGAGAAGAAAACCTGAATTGCAGCTTCTACCCAAGCCTCCATGTGGAGTAGCTTGCTGGATGGTGGACAGCAGACGTCATGCCCAGGCAGCCAAAGATAGTGGATTAGAACAAGTCACATGATGATGGTCGTGTGCAATTATATGGTTATGAATTAATCCAAGGAGAGCAAGAAAATAGAAGTTATTTTTTTAGATGATTTTTCTTAACCTGAAAAAGAAATCATGAGAGAGAAAGATAGATTGAGGAAGGGAGGGGTGGAAGGACCGTTGAGAAAAGAGTTTAAAGTATTCAGGTTAGTAAAAAGAATGAAACATAAAAATAGTTTTACAAGAAAAAAAAATTCACGTTTTCAGTGATGCTGTAATTCTTAAAATTTTAGTCCACATAGCTCCATAGAGGCAAATAACAGGTAAGGAAACTTATTGAACTCTAAGTGTTTTATTGTCTTAATCTGCTCATGAAAAAAATCTATCTTTTTTTTATATACATACTTTTCAAGCATATCTTACAAAAATATTTCCAGATTTTTTTTTAGAATAAAATTAAAAAATTCTGGATACAGTTAGTTGGGACGGATAGCAGTCACAACTATATTAGGTGGTAACAGTTCCTTTAGTTATACCTGAAGTCAGGTTTTACGTAGAAAGTAACTCCCTTGGATGCACCAGGAAGAGTAGCACCCTTGATAAGTAGCACAGTCAGCAAGATGTATGGCAGTGTAGCTGTTATATACACAACCTAAGTGAGATGTCACCAGCAAAGGTAAATTTGTTTATGAATTAAAGATGAAAGATAAATTAATTAATTGAAATATTCATTGATTGATAGGATGATTACTCCGATGACAAAAACCCCATTAAAAATTAAAAATGACTCTAAAGAAATTCTGAAAATATTTCACTTATTGCCAACACAAAAAAGAGTAGATTTAACAGTTTTTGTTATGTTTTAGGTCATTAGATAATTAGTCATTATTATACACGATGTTATTGAGCTATACAGATCTGCAAACCAATATTTTTTCAAAATTATCATTAAATTGTATACCATTCAACTCTTTTGAA
This sequence comes from Elysia crispata, assembly GCA_033675545.1. NCBI lineage: Eukaryota > Metazoa > Mollusca > Gastropoda > Plakobranchidae > Elysia > Elysia crispata. The sequence continues at coordinate 21,318 of JAWDGP010008010.1, forward strand.
GGAAGAGTTTATTTTTCTCATTTAATGCTCCGAGAATTGTGAAAAACCTGTTTCTTGAAACAAGGATTTAAAAGCTATGCAATGTTTAGTAAGAATGTTTAGAAACATTTTTATAATTATAGCTTTTGATATTATAGTATGTCCTTGATTTTCACTGCATATTTTTTTTTAAATATTTATTTGGCAAATTCACAATAGTATATCTGCATATATTGAGATGGAAGCATATATATGTTGTTGTTTTTTTCATTGATATCTACAACTTTATTATTTCCCCTCTCAACTGATCAGTTATGCATTGTTTGAAATCGGTATTCTACATGAAAGTTTTTAATGAAACAATTATTCAAGTCCATAGGCAGTTCAACAGAGTACTTGTATAAGTAGATTTTACAAATTACAAGCATGATTGCTGAATCAAATGAACACATGCATGAGGAAGACAACTACTATTAAGAAATGCAAACTTAACAAAAATAAAACACATATTCTCTACGACTATACAATGCACTGTAGAAAAGCAAACTTTACAACAAAGAACAGATGGGAAAGACTACTAAAATAAAGAAAATCAAATTTACAACAATAATAGATATATCTGCACCAAAGCCATGGAACTACATTAAAGAAAAACAAACTTAAAATCAATAATAGATATCTCGACCAGAGCCACTCACAGTGCAGCTTTAAAATACATACATTAAGAACCTTGAGACATTGGAATTCTTCTCACGGTGTCATGAAGACATTCTTTAAATGTAAGAGAGATGTCAAGTAAAAAAGTAAACTAAATCTGGGTGCAATCTTTTAAGCAGCATCCTTTTCTATTTATACCTACACCTACACTATACTGAGGTGCTTATGGCCTATTTCAGATACATGTACAATATAGTCCCCAACCTGATGTGGTGAAAAAGCGCTCTCTGATTCATAGTAAAAACATGCTAAGACAATAATGTACAATAAAAAATTTATTGGGTTACCCTGAATTGCTAAAGCTTATAATTATTCTAGAGCTAGTCACAATCTGTTTAACTCGTGCAAGAGAATTGGCTGTGGTTCCTTGTTGACATTTTGTGGATCTGGTTGATATCTTAAAATAAAACAGAACAGAAGTACAAAACACAGAAGCAGAAGTGGTGTTTACATTTGCAGCCCCCGCACCAGAAAAAGGGTGATGACAATTGTTCTTAAAATACTGACCAATCAAATTACTTCTTTCCTGCACAGAACGGCACATTTTCAATTATAATTTTGTCTTTACACTGGAGTAGGCCAAAGTTTCACATAACTTTTTTTTATTTTTTGTTTCAGTTTTTCACGCCATCAAAATAAATTATCATGGTTTTTTTTCACAGAGTCATGTTACAAAATAATAATCATTTGTTTTTAAAGCATCATCTGCTTTGAAATTTTAACAACTGAGAACAGTGTTTTAAATGTTATTTGATTCATTATAAGAAATTTGGTTAAAGCTTTTGATGAATAATAGCAATAAAAATATTATGAACTTTCAAGAGGATTTATTTAGCCCAAATCCATAACTTTTATTTATTTTTTTTTGTACCATATGGATCAATGGTTTTGACAGATAAAAATTCAGTAAACTTCATCATTGCTTTTGAAGGAAATAGTGGAGAAAGAAATCAAAGCTTTTGACAATATAGATTCAGATGTATTATTATTGTTATTATCATTATTATTATTAAAATTTTACTACTACTACTATTATTATTATTATTACTATTATTATTATTATTATTATTATTATTATTATTATTATTATTATTATTATTATTATTATTATTATTGTTATTATCATTATTATTATTAAAATTTTACTACTACTACTATTATTATTATTATTACTATTATTATTATTATTATTATTATTATTATTATTATTATTATTATTATTATTATTATTATTACCTGCATAAACTTTAGTACTATATGATATAACTTTAATATTAGCAACGTTTGCAAAAGACATATGCTGCTTTTGGTATCAATAATCATTCCTTTTAATGGTTGTAGTGTCATATGCCTCACACAGACTCATTTAAACATTTTTTTTCTTGGTTTCAATGGTATAAACTATAAGTTTAATAATTTGATTGTGCTGTGTTGGCAGAAGTGTTGACAAGATTTAACCTAGAAGGAAAGTAGGGAAGACTTATCTGTAGCTGATGATGATGATAAGGCTTGTAACTGATTCTGTTGATAAATCTGTATTTGGTAGTGATCATGTTGTCAAGAATCTTATGTTATTGTGTTAATAAAACTTTTTTTGTGGTGATCATGTAGTTAACTTACCTTCCCACTAGTCTTGATGTCTTTAGCAATACCAAGGGCAATGACTGATGTAGCAACAAACAGAGCCAGCACAGTGTGCCACGGAAGGCCACCCATGTCTTCTAGACCACTGGAGATCTCCAGAACATTGTGTCTGGACATAAAAATGCAGCAAAGCTATTATCAGTAGTAGCAGTAAATTTAATAAGACCAGCACAATCAATGAGAAGTTATCTCCCACTTATGTTGTACTTGTACTTGCTTAAGAAAAAATCCAAGGCAATGAATGCTTTTAGAAGTGTTGTGAATAATTAAAAATTAATATAATCGGTACACAGCAGACATAAATAGAATAACCATTAGTGAAAAAAACTCCATATTTAAAAAATATTGCGAGTCCATAATAATGATGATAATAATAATAATAATAATAATAATAATAATAATAATAATAATAATAATAGTAATAATAACAATAATAACAACAACACCAACAACAACAACAATAATAATAATAGTAATAATAACAATAATAACAACAACACCAACAACAACAACAATAATAATAATAATAATAATAATAATAATAATAATAATAATAATAATAATAATAATAATAATAATAATAATAATAATAATAATCATGAAGAGTTTTGCCCCTCTGCCTCTTACCATTAGATATCAGTAATTTCTCAACCACAAGAGATAAATCCACCAATAAAGCGTTGAATATAAGGAGTAATTACACCAAATATTGAATTAATCAGTCTAAGACACAGAACTATGCCCTATCTCAGAGTAAAAAAAAATCACTATTTAGCAGTCAAAGTTTATGAAGCAACCCTAGATCCCAAAAGACTTACAGCCAGAATTCCTCTGAGGCAGAACGTGCAGCTGGGATGACCACGCTACTGAGATTCGCCAAGTCTGAGGCATTGAGCAATGTCTGGTTGGCACCATCTGTGATGCTGGTAGCGAGGACGTAGGTGACATTGCCAGGGTCTGCGGTTCCATTCAAAGGTGTCAGATTTACAGTACCTTTCGATAGGGCACTGAAGTCAAAATCAATCACTTTGTAAAAGATTGTTAGGAGACACAGAAGTTTGCACTGCTTGTTGATAAGGGCGCACGAATGGGTCTTTGTTCAAAACATTATGCAAGGGAGGTAACATAATGGAGATTCCTTCGTCGATCCATGCTTTCAAAAAACAAGAGCTATGAATAGGTCTTTGTATCCTGCAGCAGTAGCACCTTAACAGATGCGCTTCAAGTTGGGGGTCAGCATTAATGATAACAACGTTTCTGAACTCAGACAGGGGACATTGTGGTGACAGTATTACGTTCTTGTTGTTAGAGAAAATTCAAGAAGATTTTAGTTCCTGGGATGCATGTTGGCTGATTGAACAATGTCCTGATATCAGTCTAGATTTTTATCAAGTGAGTTCAAAGTTGTCCTCAGAGAATGAATTTTCTGTAATCCTAACGTTACATAACGGCATCACAGGCTGATAAGTATGCTATAGGTCTAAAAACCATGTAAAGATTTCCCTATCCAAAATCAGTTAAAATTCAATACATCTTATTCGATCACAAATATATGATACGTATCAGCTAGAAAGTCATTGATGTAAGAAAAGAAAAAAAAAATTTTTAATTTTGATGAAAAGCAATAGGCCTACACACCTGGCAATATGCGAGTTTGACACGCAGTTCTCCGTATTCCAAGTCTGATTACAAAGCGTCCATGGCAACGGAGAGCGGAAGGAGTGGAAGGCATAGATCAGAGACCAGGCAATCAGGACTGTGTAGTACCAGCCAGTGAGCAAACAGATCATATTCATAGACACACCGATTCCTGAAGAGGGAAGATGGTGTGATGGGCACAAAGGAAACAAGTAGGATCGTTAGTTATGTCTGTTTCATAAATGTTTGTATAAGCTGATTGATGTAATGATTGTTTGATGATTGGCTAAATGGTGGCTTGATGTTAAATGCACACACACAAAAATCAGTCATTATTATTCTTCACATAAGGTTTAACAGATGTATGCTTAATTTTCTAATTAAATCCTAATAGAGAGAAGGTTCAAAAATCAATTAATAACTAGAAATTCCATATGAAAAAAATAGGAGCCACTAACACGAGGCCCAGAAGATAGGAATCTAGATTTTGAGACTCGTGTGAATCGTTGACGTCATCAAAATTCAGCTGGACTCGCGGTCAAGCCTCATTTGTAGGTCATTCCAATAAGCAAACCTACTGATTTTGTTGGTATTCAGTTTGGAATTCCGCTTTTTACAATATCTCTGACCTGTTTTCTCAAAAGATGCCATGTAAACGGCTGCATTGATACGTGTTAGGTGTACTTGGCCCTCACTCTTCAATCAATCTAACCAGACTAGGATAATAATATTTTGAAGACAGACATTTAAACTCAAAGGTCCTCAAGTAAAGACTCTTTCAATCTTCGCTAAGGGTCGTTGGAATCACAGTTAGAAAATCAAACTCTAGCGATTTGGGAACTCATCAGCAGCTCCGTCTTTAGCAGTTTGGCTTGTATATCACCAGTACGTTATATGTCTGGTGTTCTGCCCTAGATTCCAAAAACCAAAGCACCACTAGCTGTCGTGTTTTAGACAATCAAGTAGTCTTTGTCTAGAGACAGCATTTAAGCCAGCGAAAGGTAACGAGGCTATGTTCACCCCATCCAACGAAGAAAAGGTAATACAAAGTTTTTCGCCCGCCGAACCTACAAAATATTGTACCTCACGAATGTCTGACATATTTACACCTGTTGGTTCCTCCGCCATTCCCACTCTGCACTCCTCCATTCCTCCAAACATACACCGGCTGATCATTAGTGCACTGTTGGATACGCATATTATACTGCCTTCCCCATGGGCGCAGTCCCATTACAGGCGTATATTCTGGATGGTGCTTAGCGTATATTCTGGATGGTGCTTACCTTTGCTGAGAGGGCAGAGAGCTCGCCACACGTGGATTGGACCTTGCTGTAGGAACTGACCCACCGTGCTCTCCAGGAAGAACAGAGGCAGCGCACACAAGAGGATGCTCACGAAGAACGGTATGAGGAACACACCTGGGGGAGAAGAAAGGTCATGTGACATGATTGGGTTGTGGAGGAAATATTGCAGTTTATAATAATTATTATTATGCATGTTATGCGTTGTTTTGTTTTGTTTTTTTTTTTGTTGGTTTTTTTTTTATTATTATTTGTTAGTTTGTTGAGTTTTGGTAAATTCCTTTCCCTATACCTTGTGTACTAAAAAAGTGAAGTAGCGAAAATGTGTGTGGGTAGATGTTTGAAAAATATTTCGTGATGACTGCGTGGCATGTGGAGTAAGGGAGATAAAGACATTGTCTTCCATATGACTAAGGTAGAGGAAATGTTAAAAAAGTTAAACGCTTTGAAGTTTTTCTCATGCTGTTCAGGTCTTTGAAATAGACCGTGCATAGACCGTGTTTGGCGGTCAGGAGTTAAAACTGTTACCATACATGAATATTCCTATTCTCTCTCTCTCTCTCTCTCTCTCTCTCTCTCTCTCTCTCTCTCTCTCTCTCTCTATCTATCTCTCTCTCTCTCTCTCTCTCTCTCTCTCTCTTTCTATCTATCTATTTATCTATCTATCTATCTATCTATCTATCCATTCCTCTGTTTCTGTCTCATCCTTTGCCTCACTCTTTCTTTGTGATATTTTCCATATTAATTCTGAAGATTAAAAGCAAATGAGTTTGTTTTCAACTTCTTTTACGATATATGCGAGGGGGGTTCAGGAAGTCTATTAGTCTAGGTTAATTAAGATAAAGCTTTGAAATTTTGCACACCTACTTTTATTTCTCTACAGTCAAGATGCAGTTACACATATCTTCCACCTTTCTTTGATGTTCAAAAGTCATTGAGAGAAAACGGATAAGAATGGGCCCCTAAGCAGTCTTCTACAGCTTCAATGGCGTCCTCGTTGTGAAAAAAAGGCGTCCTTTGAGTGTTTTTGAGATTAGGGAACAGGAAAAAAGTCTTGTGAATAAGTTGGGTGTGGCAGGATACCAAAGTTGCTCTGTTCTGCTGTAAGGACTGCTTGATGTGCCCTATGCGCAAAGGCATTGTCATGCAGCAGGAGGACTCCTTTAATGAGTTTTCCTGGCCTTTTTCTCACCAATTCGGACTGCAATTTTATCATCCAACCCGATTACTAGTCTCCTGTGACAATTTGTCCATTTTCCAGGTAGCCACTCCTAATTATACCTACATAATCTAAGAAAAACGACAGCATGATATTTCCACTTGATAGTGTCATCTTTGCCTTCTTTGGTGAAGGAGGAGAAGGGATTTTCTATTGCATGGAGGACAAAATGATAAATCCATGTTTCATCCATAGTAACCATGTTTTAAAAGAAACATGTGTCATTGGACTCTATTCGAAGAAGAGTTTTACTGGCCCCAACTCTCTGCTTCTTTAGCTCACTACCCACCGCGCAGAAACCGTTTATGTCGTGATGTGACATGAAGAATCGTTCAAGTTGACCCTACACTGACTCCAGTTTCACTAGAGAGCTGTTTGCGATAGGTGTGTGTCGATCTAGTAAAAGTAGTTTCTTCACTATGGTAACTTTATCTTCAGTTGAGCGCCCTCCAAAATCTGTACCCACCACCGACATGAACACAGATTTGAATTTTTTTTTACCTAATATGTCACAGTATTATATCAAGGACATTTTGTCATCATGAACTTGGACCCTTTTCTGACAAAATAATTATGAGAAGTGGATTTTCCTTGCATGCGTAAAACTTGTTAACCGAGCAAGAAAAGTAAAACCTTGATTTCATAATTGCGTTAACAAAATAATGTCTAATTACCGTTGGATTTTCCTGAAAATTTGCATCTCGCGCTCCAAAGGAAAGATCTAAATGCTGGTAAAATTTCAATACTTTACCATAAATCCTTCCTACTCAGACCAAAAACCTTTTACCCCCCATTTTCAAGTATCTATGTCCCACTTTTACCTCCACCGTTGCGAATACAGACGTAGGGAAAGCGCCAGAGGTTGCCGATGCCTACACAGAATCCGATCATGGACAGCAGGTATTCTCGGTGACTAGCCCAGGTATCTCTGTCACCTGACACAGTCTCCACCCTGGGGGAGTCTCCGATCTCCATGGCAGACAGATCGCCCCTATGGCTCTCTAGAAACCCTGCCTCTTCCTCTTTAGAGGCCGCCGTTTCACGAAAACCATTTCTTTCGTTGTCTGCAACAAGGACATGGCCATTTCTGTTCTCTTCATTTGTTTGCAGAGGCTTTTCTTCAGCAGTGGCAGAGAGTTCCATCTTTCCTTTCATTCAGGATACTTAGCTTAGACGCAAATTATTCTGTATGGAATAAAAGAAATTCGAAGAGTATGGTTACAAAAACGACTAATTGTGCTGCCAGTCCTTTTCCTCTGCGATATAGTTATAATCAATTTTTTTAAAGAAATTAATGCTTCTAGAGTTGAAAGATTTAGAGCCTAAAAATGCTCCGCTCTGATCTCGTGCGTGATTAAATGTAAAGATATTCTCATAAAGCAAAGATGTAAATTTAGTTTTGAGAAATGTTCGAATGCCACTCAAATAATTGAAGCACACATGCAGATTCGCTAAAAATTGAGAATTATGGAATACAATTTGCAAGTAAAAATAAGGAGCGGGAATTAGCCTTCAAGCCTCGATATCACATGAGACAATTATCGTCTACACTGATGATTTTAAACTGCTAAGGATTGTAACGCTTTAAGAGGTACGCAACTAAAGTCAAGGAATCATTACATTTTATGCAGAAATGTAGTGCGGGGAGGGGGGGGAGGAAGAGATGTAAAGCAAAATAATGCTGAGAGCATTTTTTTTAAATGTGTCTGGCTGTTAGATATTGCTCAATATATATATAGATCTAACTCGCTCAGAATTATCCTTCCTCGTAAACATTTTCTTTTACATAATTATGTGAAATGCTGATAGATTATCATTTTTCGAACAAAACTCTTAAATGGCAGTAATAGCTTTGAGTCCATTAGCTGGTTTGAAAGATCCAGTTTAATTGACTGAAAGAGCTACATTAATGCTACTGCAAGAGGAAGGATATCAATTCAGAGTTTAAGGTAACACTCAGCAGTTTTGTAGTTAGAAACAGGCTTCAAGTGAAAATAACCAGGAAAATTAATGCTTGCCCTTTGTGGGATTTGATCCCTCGACTTATAGATGAATAGGCAGGCTTACCATCCCGTCGACTTGCTACCTCAGTAATACGTAGACTTTTCACAGAATACCTTGGTGGGTAGTTTCTTTTAGTCGTTTATCATAGTTTGTTTTTTTTTTTTTGGTTTTGTTTTTTTTGTTTTGTTTTGTTTTTTGTTTTTTTTTAATTTCTTATTCACTTTATCTCTTCCAATAATAACCAATCAGTTTATATTGAAAGCTTAATGCCGATAATTCAGAACCTACTTGTGCTAGGATCTGCAATACATTAGACATCACGCAAGCATGCAATAGTGGCGCTAACTGAATAAATCATTTTGTTGGTCTAACCTTCACTTTTGACATGACTGTGGAAAAAAAACCATGTTGCTGAGAATTACTCGTTTTACCTCATGTGACCATCATCAATGTAGCGTAAAGATCAAACAAGCTGGACATTAAATTAATTTTTCTAAGTGATATTAGTATTGAAGTGCCCCAAGAAAGGATATCGTGAACTTTGGTTTCGATTCTGGACATTATGTTACATGTTTGAGACAAAACCGTAATGTGAATACGCTACTATAATATTGATTTTCCATTGTAAGCTCCATTTAAAGTGCTGATGGCGCAAGATTTCTGATGAAATGTTTTGCATAAATTATATATGTGTGTGTGTGTGTGTGCATTCAATAGAAACATAATGTTGAGTCATCTTACTAAATTGACTCTCTTAATTTGTCTTGCACGAGTGATACAGATTATGACTAGATTTAGAATAATTATAAGCTTTATCAATCCAGGGTAAACCAATACATTTTTGAAAATCATGTCTTTTAATTTTTTTCTCTGTAATATTGTCTGAGCAGTTGCACGTTATGACTTTGTTTTGCGGGGCACTTTTTCACCACATCAGGTCGGGCACTACATTTATCTGTAATGGGTCATCCCCACCACAATATGGTATCGGTGGAGAGATAAACTGAAAAGAAAGCTGCTGAAAAGATTGCACCCAAATTTAGTTTTCTTTTTTGCTTGAGATCTCTTCTTCACTTAAAGAATGTCTACATGAAAATGCGAGAAGAATTCAAATGTCTCAAGGTTCTATATATTTTAAAACTACTGTGAGTGGCTTTGGAGGAGATATATCCGTTATTGTTGTTAAGTTAGCTTTCTTTAATGTAGTTGCATGGCTTTGGAGGAGACATATCTGTTGTTGTTGTTGTTTTTTTGTTGCTGTAAACTTTGCTTTTCTTCGATGTAGTTGTATGGCTCTGGAGGAGATATAGTTGTTTTTTGTTGTAAACGTTGCTTTTCTATACTATTTTCATCGCTGTAAATTTTGATATTCTTCAATTCAGTTGTATGGCTCTGGGGGGATAATAGTCTGATATTTTTATGAAGTTTGCATTTCCCCACCTGTTCATTTGAGCCGGCAATTATGCTTGTAGAGTGATAGTAACTGTTTGATACACATCGAGCGCACCTCACAATTAGCGATTACACGTGCGCCAAGTTCGCACCAGTAATCAATATCCTGCCTGAACGCTTCGTGCTCTCCATCGATCGGTTATTTTGTTGGTTCTTCATGCATGTTTGTTGTTACAATGCAGCTGAATCAATCGCCTACACGTTCATCTATATAATTATAATGGAGCTAGGCGGAAAATGAGGACCATCTAACCGAGCATTTCTAGACAAACTAGGAACGTCAAATTTGACTTAAACTGCTCTAAAGATTGGAGTGGTAATATTATTTTTCATTAAAATAGTATTTGTCGAAAATTAAAGATACACTGTGATAATTATTTTCTTAAAAGAAAAAGGCGAATGTGCGAACTATTTCCGTGAAATAACAGCTGAGCAGAGATGGCAGGAATGAGACTGAAAGTACGCATACAATTTAGGCGGCGGCAGATCTTAAACCGTCTGGAGTAAATCTTGATTTAGAACTACATGGTATAGTGTAAAATCTAAGTCAAGAATCTAGAAAGGTTTCTTCTGCGTAGGGCCTGGATATTTACAGCAACTAGACTCAAAACAAAAGGTTAACATCTATAACTAAAAAAATCTAGCTTTTACTTTTAGGATTACGATTTTTTAGAACTTTTATGTAGGTTTAAATAACTGCGGGGCTAAGAATTTCCGCAAGGCACTGCAATTTTATGCACTTTATACTAAAATTCCAAAGCTTTCTAATAAGCATTTAAAAAGATCTAAAAACAAACTGGGAAAGTATAGAATCTGCCGATTTCCTTTATTCCAAAAGGATTTAAGTTCGGCATGTTAATTTTGTTAATTAGAATAAGAATTATCGAGATATCTGGATTCTAGTTAAAGATGGATAGGAGAGGCATATATCTGGATCATATAAGTACATTGTAAAAGGATAGATATCAAGACTATGTCTATTGAACACATACACGCACTCCAGGCCCGGCAAACTGACACCAGCGTCCCGTTCAGAGAACGCGGTTTTCAGCTTGTAGTTTGAAATGACGACTGAAGATGGCTCTGAAAACAAAAGAAACCAGCTTGCGGAACTACTGTGATTCCTTTCTTAAATGTGATAAAAGTTTAAAAAACAAAACTAAACATTGTATGATTTTCTTTTTTTCACTTGAAATAGTGGAATATTTCTACAACCCTTTTTTCTTCTTGATACAAACCTAAATTTTAACTTAGATCCAACAAAAATGAGTTCAGAGAAAAGGTGCATCCTATTTCCTTGATAAATCATTCGTTCTTTTTATTTGTTTGTTTGAATATTGTTTTGTTGTTGTTTTTTTTTTTTTTTTTTTTTTTTTTTTGTTTTGTTTTTTGTTTTTTTTTTTGGGGGGAGGGGTCTTTTTAAAGGGGAATCGAGATTCTCTTCCTTTCAATTTTTTTTAAATCAAAGACTCGGCAAAAAGCTTGTGTTTAAGGCAAAGAGAAAAGAATAAATCAAATAGTAAGAAAAAAAGATATCTCAAATATTAAAATTTGACGAGAAACTGCCCATCAGTATGATAGGAACATTACCGTTGGTCTAATCTACACAGTTTTCATGGATTTATTTTCCTCAGACAATACAGAATAAATGTGTTTTCCCGTCAGTTATCATATCAACGCCTCAACAAATCAGTACGATAGAAATGTTGTGTTGTAGTTACGGCGTCGAAGCTGGAAGCAGGTGCATATTATTTTAAAGCGTGTCAGTAGTTCTTCATCGCAAGACATTAATGATATAACCGGTAGTTTCAATCAATCATTGCAATCTTTCAAGAAGCTTAGCAATCTCACAGCAGGATAAGAAGCGCTGATAGGCCATATCTATGATCCACTAGGTATAACTCATATCATTGAGTTGGACTTTTATCCTAGGTCCATAGCGGCACACATGAATGAAAAATACACTGATTCTAAATTTTATACTGCTCTGGCGTGTGGTTGAAAGTCAATACTCAGTAAAACTTAAGGAGGTACGTTTGTATTTCAAATCTTATCAATTGCCTCGAAAAATGTACTAGACATTTACAATCTCAAAGTAGTATATTCATGCTCAGTTGCAGATGCGACTTGTAGTAGGCACATAATAAAACGCTTATATTAAACCTTAAAAAAAAAAAAAAAAAACAGAGGTCAAAGAATGAATTAAAAAAAGAATACTTTGCAAGATAGAAGATATTATGTTTTATTTTTTGTTTTTGTTCACTAATTTTTACACTTTCATTTGAAAAAGATAAATAGTTCGTGTGCTATTTTTCAATAAAATTTGACTAAGATGTGGATCGATAATAAAATATTCATTAGATCAACAGTAACAATTCTCACAAAATAACATTTTATGCTGTTGACATTATTTGCTTGCATCAAATAATTACATTACATGGAGCTAATAAATTTTCACCTTCTGCGTTTTTCCCGCGAGGATGCGAAAACACAACTCGACACTTTAAGCCTGTAGTTACACGTCAGGCAAACGTGTAATCTAGATTTCTCGATCAATTTATTTTATGTTAAAGAAAGGCTCACTTTCAACTTACACTTGAAGTAAACAGAATTGTATATGTAAGAAAACAATTGAAAAAAGAACCCTTTCAGTAGCAATATTTCTTTATCGATATTCCACAAAAATTGCTCCGTACTTTTCGCTCCTCTGCACGAGGAAAAAAAAAAGCAAAAAACTAAAAAAAAAAAAATGGGAAATACATGCTTCCCACCTCACAAAGCGTAATTCGCTTTTGAAAAAGCTTAGAACTCTGATAAGGAGATGTGTGTCCCCTGTGGTTGAAACTGACACTGAAATAATGAATGAAGACGCGCTTCGTGCGGTTTACAGTCCACAAGTTTCGAGAGCGAAGAATACTAGATGTGAGACGAGTCACTCTAGCGCCATCTGCGGCTCGCTTGAGCGGGTGGGCTATGAGAGGAAAAGCGGTGCGGCCTTCACCTTGTTGGCCACATGGCGTAATTTTTCCACAGGCCTAAACCGCGTTTACTTACAAGTTAAATGGTTACCGCAGAATTGTTCAACCTTGACATTTAGAGGGCCTTTCATGTGAATCATAAATGTCATAATAAGAATTTTACATCATGTTACTGGAAAGAAAAGAAAAAAAAGAGAATATCCGTTAATTGTTTTTTTTTTTTTTTTTTAACAGATTCAAATCAGAAGTAATGTCATGAAATAAGTACTTTATGACATAAACCGATCCAATTTTCAGCTGTGCGTTTCTTGGAATGCTTGACAAAAATGAAGAATTGTTTCTATGGATCTAAAAGATCATGATCCATGATTCATTGTGTATGTCTCCAAGTATATAATGCATGAAAAGATTTAACAATAATTATTGATCTTCATTTACATTAGACATTTTTTAAAAACTTTTCCTTCTTTTTAAAAAAAAAAACATTATACTATAGCTCATACGCTGAGCTTTGCTTCTGAATCTCCGGTTTTTTTTTTTGTTGTTTTTTTTTTTTTTTGGGGGGGGGGGGTTGTTGTTGTTGTTGTTGTTGTTGTTTTTTTTTTTTTTTTTTTTTTTCACATCTTTCTTGTCTTGCAAGTTCAACCTCCGAGGAATATAATAATAATAATAATAATAATAATAATAATAATAATAATAATAATAATAATAATAATAATAATAATAATAATAATAATAATAATATAATAATAAAGAAAAATAAGAAGAAGAAGAAGAAGAAGAAGATTGATGATGATAATAATGATAATAATAATAATAATAATAATAATAATAATAATAATAATAAAAATAATAATAATAATAATAAAAATAATAATAATAATAATAATAATAATAATAATAATAATAATAATAATAATAATAATAATAATAAAGAAGAAGAAGAAGAATAAGAAGAAGAAGAAGAAGAAGAAGAAGAAGAAGAAGAAGAAGAAGAAGGAGAAGATTGATGATGATGATGATAATAATAACAATAACAACAACAACAACAACAACAACAATAGCCAGTTATAATGAAAAGGTTGTGAGGTGAAAGATTTGTTTGTGGTGGTTTTCATAGTCATGTTTCTATTGTACGGAATGACAAAAACCATGCTGAACACAAACAAGAATTTTGACTCGAGCGGTTGGATATTGGAATGCTTGTTGTGTTTTAAAATGCTGTGTAAAATTGGCTGAATCCTTTTGCAATGTTGCGGGGTATGTTACGTTGGAGGTCGGAATGGTAACAAAAGACACGCCTGGATCAACTGTTTATTTACATGAGTGTTTATGAATTGACCGATTTATTGTTATCACCCCTTTCCATCTTTATCAGCTTTTCTACCACAAGCCTCATTCGTTCTAACGGCGTGAATATCTTTTGTTTCTAAACAGTTCGTCTTATCTCAATAATATTATCTGTTTCCTTTTTAATTACCAGCACTATATAAGATAGAGCTTCACACCGTTAGAACGTGTCGTATGAGGCTTGTGGGAGAAAAACTGATAAAAGATTGAAAGATATAACCGTGGCTGTGTAGACTCAAGGTTATTTTGTCAAATGTTGGAAGAGCACATTACTAACGTTGAAACTCTTGGCTCTCCTGTCTGTTTCTATCTGAAATACTAAAACATGGCGCGCAAACAACTCTAAATTGACTTAGTATGTTTTTACTCACATAGCCCCAAATTGTTTTGTTCTATGTAATTATAGTTTCATCTGAATGTCAGGAGATTATGAACGCATAAAGATTAGATTACACCAACTGATATACGCTACAAATAGATAATTAACTATTTACTCTTTATCTTACTAGTATGAAATCGCTCTGACCCGGAAATCCCCTCAATCCCACTCCCTCTCCGCGCTCGCTTTTTCCTCTCTGTATCCCTTTTGATCTAATTTTACTCTGCACTTGCCTTTTGTCTCTCTCTCTCTCTCTCTCTCTCTCTCTCTCTCTCTCTCTCTCTCTCTCTCTCTCTCTCTCTCTCTCTCTCTCTCTCTCTCTCTCTCTCTCTCTCTCTCTGTTCACCTGTCTCCATGTCTTTCTAACGTTGCTTTTCTCTCCACGACACGCCAATTTGCAATTTTCTGAGAAATCGAAAACAATAAGTGCTAGCACTTTTATTTAGAAGTTGTTTCCGCGATTGGCTCTAGGTAGGAGATGATATGGCTCATTGTCGGGAGTGACCTTAACACATCTTAATACGTTTTTTTTTTTTTTTCTTTTTTTTTTTGTGGATATCTGGTATGTATCTACTTCTGTGGCGGATTGAATCAAGCTGCTCACGTGACCAAAATCTATAGCGGAAGACAAGGAGCCAGTCTTGGGCGGGTCCGCTGAGCGGGCATATAGATTAGTGGGGGTTTCTTCTTACTGTTTTGTTTTGTTTATCTTGTTGTTTTTTTTCATTTGGGTTTGTCTTTATACTTAATATTTGTTTTCTTATTTTTCTTTTTTTTTTTTTTTGCTGTTGTTTTTTTCCAATTGGAACTACTAATTTCATTTTAAGATTTGAAATTTTCATGCTAGAGAATGTGACTGCAATTTTTTATCATTTCGGATTAATTAGTTTGATAGTGGTGTCGCTGTTTCCGAATACTCAAAGTTATTGCTGAAATAGCAGTCTGCCAGTTTCTCTCGCACGATTTGTCTAATCCGAGTGCACTGATGTAAAGATGTAGAAAGTTCTTTTTCTAAGACCTCCAGGAAAATCCAAGAGATTTCATTGTGAAGATCGGCATTTTAGAACTTTTTACGTAAAGTGTCTCAACTCAGATGTACGAACTGACACGCACATATTGGTACAAATTTGTTCATATAGAAAGTATATCTCAATCCCTATTTATGTCAATCAGTCTCTATCTATCCTATATATATATATATATATATATATATATATATATATATATATATATATATATCTGTGTATTTGTTTCAATAATTCTGTGCATTCCTCACTACATGCATTACTGTAACCCTGTCTCAGTCTCTCACCATTAATGACCTAGTCTCTGTCGCAACAGACAAGATTATAAAGAGCCCTTGGAAATGGAGTGGAAGCGTTTTCTCATAAGCGTATGATTCTTCAGTCGGCTTACCTGATCTCTACCATCTGTATGTAGGCGTCCACTTGCTTTCTACGCCAGAGCGCAGGTGGAGTAGAAGGTAAATCACCAACTCTGTCTTCCGAAGGGATCCATCGGATCAGATCCTAGCTAAGATGTCCATTTGCAGGCTTGGGCTTCATTGTTTTAGCTCTTTTTCTGTCTGCTAAAGACGTATTCTTGAACTAGAAATAGTCTAAAGATAGTATATCACTGAAAAGTTTATGATAATACAATAAATCAGAGAAGTCAGATCAGTATTTGAAAGACAAAATAGTGGATTCCCAATCTGATTTTCGAATGTAGCACATGGGTTTTGATCTCATTTATTTCAAACAAATTTTTGGCTGGACTAGAGCCTCAAAGTCTATCACAGTATTAGCAGAGACACAACCCTGGGTGAAACATTTTACGAGCCAAGCCCGCACTGTTATTGCCACAAGGCTCTTGCGTGACGCGCGCTCAAGGTGTGTCTTTTGAGATAAGGGCGGCAGAAGAATTACAAGACTAAAGAATGAAGAAGAAAAAAATTACTTCAACCACCTGTTTCTTTGATAACAGTTTTTGCAATTTCAAAAGAATGGGTTGATTACTATCGGAACACATTTGTTAGAGATTTGATAAAATGCTAGAGAGCCTCTTTACAAGTAATTCAGTAAAATGATAATAAAGTATGGTGAAAAAGAGGAGGAAATACAGGACCAGCGACTGCTGTCTTGTATAAATAATATAATACTATTTTCTGTCTAGGTCTATTAAGCCCTCTGACTGAAAAAAAAAATTTTTTTTTCCAACTTATTTTTTTTTCTTTATCGCACAAATAGACCCCAGTAGTGCTCACTACAATGTATTTTACTACTTTGTTTTCCAATCAACTTTTACTGGAGACGTGTATTTAGAATTTGAAAAGCAAGACGCAACTTTTTTAAAAGTCAGAGTCTTATACTGGAAGGATTATTTTTTTTTTCGGTTTGTTTATCGCTATAAATTCTACTTTCTTCAAGAAAGAAAGGGAGGTATATAAAAAGTTAAATTAACATACTAATGTTTTCCCTTTTCTTTTTAAACTTTCGCCCAAAATATCGACAGTAACATCTTTTTGGAAAGCCATAGGCCTAAATGTCATCATCATCATCATCATCATCATCATCATAATAATAATAATAATAATAATAATAATAATAATAATAATAATAATAATAATAATAATAATAATAATAATAATAAAGTGGGTAGAAACTCAATGGGGAGCTAGATAGAGAGTCATCAATAAAGAAACCTCCGTTTATAGTACAGTGAGTGTTTCTGCCCTTAACGTGTGACTCTAAGGGGGCCGGGCCACACCCAGGTGTCTACTTTCTGTAATTTTTATTGTTAATATTATTTTCCCAGCGCCGCCATCCGAACCCACGCTCTCATCTCGGATGGATTGCTAATACCACTTTGCTAACTTGTCTAGCGATAGTTGGGGCAGTTTTAATTCTAATGAAGGAATCTCTCATCACTCCTGCTCCAGATCCAGAGGGAACTGTTTTTGGCTATTTCAGCCAGTAGCTCTAAAGCTTTAAAATTTGTTCTTTTGTTGTCACATATTGAGAGTTTAGTCAGAAGGTCGTTGACTCATGACCCCATGAATCCTCTGGCACCAACCACAGATTTGTAGCCGGCATCTTCTAGCTCTTTGGTCAGGTTCAGGTCTTTCTCTCATTTGTAGATATGGACCTCTTCCATTCTATTTTCGTCTGGAATTGTTAGCTCCACCACGATCAGTTATTGTGTGGAAGTTCAATGGTTAATAATATTAGGCCTCAGTCTTCTTCGTTTGGGTGACTGACCCATTCTGGAAGGTCAGTAGAAGCATCCGAGTCCACACAGCCGTCTAGTAGGCAATTTTTTTCTGGTTTGTTGCGTTCATCGATCTTCCGTGCCAAGACATAGAGCCTCCCTATCAATGCATTATTTTCAGGGAGGGTAGTCTCTCCTTTGACTGTGCTTATGATAACGTCAAGCTCCTGAAGGACTCTATTATGCCTCCATGTGTATCGCCCCTGTGAAAGGGCGATTTTGCAGGAGCTCAAGCTCTGCGGTCTGTCTGCCTTGGCATAGCGGACAGGTGGGGTCCTCTTTCTTTCCCCATCAAACCAGATTCGCTTTGGAGGGCTAGAGATCGTACATTGATCTGACGAGAAAGCTGATACGAATTGGCGCCATGTGCCACATGACATTCCATGTGACGGATTTCTGCAGAGCATTATCCCAATTAGTCCATTGCCCTAGGGCCCTATTGCTGGTGCTGAACTGCTCTCTGGACTTTTCTGAAATCTTCATTGAGCTGCAACCCATTGATGACCATTTCTCTTTTCTCGTTCCCTTCTGCATTTGACCACCAATGCGTTGCAGATGACCCAAGCCCTTTGCGGTTAGTTTAAGTTTGCCCGTCACTTCTTTAATCTTAAGGCATTCTACGACTTCGACAACTCTTCATTTCCTATATTATAATAATAATAATAATAATAATAATAATAATAATAATAATAATAATAATAATAATAATAATAATATTAATAATAATAATAATGATGATGATAATAATAATAATAAAAATAATAATAATAATAATAATAATAATAATAATAATAATAATAATAATAATAATAATAATAATAATAATGATAATAATAATAATAATTATAATACAAACCTGCCCCCACTTTGATGAAGTAATAATAATAATAATAATAATAATAATAATAATAATAATAATAATAATAATAATAATAATAATAATAATAATAATAATCCTACAAACCTGCCCCCACTTTGAGGAAGTCATCCTACAAACCTGCCCCACTTTGAGGAAGACATCCTACAAACCTGCCCCCACTTTGAGGAAGACATCCTACAAACCTGCCCCCACTTTGAGGAAGACATCCTACAAACCTGCCCCCACTTTGAGGAAGACATCCTACAAACCTGCCCCCACTTTGAGGAAGACATCCTACAAACCTGCCCCCCACTTTGAGGAAGACATCCTACAAACCTGCCCCCACTTTGAGGAAGACATCCTACAAACCTGCCCCCACTTTGAGGAAGACATCCTACAAACCTGCCCCCCCCCCTCCACTTTGAGGAAAACATCCTACAAACCTGCCCCCCACTTTGAGGAAGAGCATCCTACAAACTTGCCCCCACTTTGAGGGAAGATATCCTACAAACCTGCCCCCACTTTGAGGAAGACATCCTACAAACCTGCCCCCAATTTGAGGAAGCCAGACTTCAAGTTTGGCCTACTTAAAGCTCCAGTCAGCCAGAAGCTCTGGGCCGGGATGTGGCGTCGACCTACTGAAAACGACCAATTTCGTTGACCTGACCATCGATTAAGTACAGTCAAAAAAAGATTGAACGCTTAAGAAGAAGAAGAAGAATTGAGTTAAAAGAAAAATAATGCAACCTATGTAATGTTAAGTTTTAAAAGCTTTAACACATGTAATTGGAAGTGTGAAAACAACTGTGCACAAAAAGCTTTTCCGTATATTTCTTGCCTTTGATTTTCTTTTTTCTTTAATATTGCTTGATTCTGCCTTCATGAAGGGCCAAAACTCATCATAGCATACTCTATCTAGCCAAGGTCCGCCTTTACTGCTTGGTAGAATTTTGACCTTGATACTTTTAGATTTATTATTATTATTTCATGTTTAGATAGAGACTACATGAGAGCTTACGTTCTCATAAGAATGTTTCGAATCATTTAACTAATTCAAAATTTGCATATCCATCTAAATGTTTATGATGAACATGCAGTTCTGGCATACACCCCTTTCACATAAATATGAAAAGAAGTGATGCGCATCCATGTTAATATGAATGCAGACAGTAATCAAGGCAATGCTCAAAGAAGCATTGAAATTTAAAGCTTTTTGAGCATGGCCTTGATTACTGATTTGAGTTTAGTTTGGAAGCACCGTAAAAAAATTTTTTAAAAATAGGTAGAGTGTTTTGTTTTGTTTTGTACATTTTTGGAGCTACACTCTATCTATTTTTTTCCACAGTGCTTCCAAACTATTTTCAAAACTCCACTGCGACATTCAGTTTAAATAGTTTAGCCTGACATGACCTGATTCAATTCACACAGTGTTATGTTCTGGGTAATAGCTGCTTAAACGGCCACGCATTATCTTATAACCTTAAGGAGGTATCATTCTTCTCGGGCGAAAAGGTGTTTTGAGAAAAATCTGCCCAGGCTGCCTGTTCACTTCACGACCGTCTATGCTCGAGGCAGTTTTATAATGGTCGTCAGTGAGTGGCTCGGTTCTATCTCAATAGATGCTTCATCTGAATATACGGAAAGGTGAATGAACGTTTGACTCTCAGAGCTGTAGAGACTAAAATCTGTTTATGACCACTCTGTTTTCTGATTTGGGTCTCGTTTTTAATTTTTTTTTTAAATTATTTTGCTTTCCTTATTTTCGGTAAACTTTTGATCGCATTTGATGCAATTAACACTTACCTCTTGTATCAAAAATCATTTCCATTCATTGATCAATGAACTGAAAAAATCTATAATTAGAAGTCTGTAGCTAGCAGTTACAGGGTCGGTTGGAATTTGGAGATGTGAAATTTATAAGGAATAATTCAGAAGAATTAAATTTCGTCAGGGGCAGATTTGCTTGATTGTAAATCTAAATTCAGAATCATTTTCAAATACATTAATTACGCAATATAGCCATGGGTTTTAATTCATCAACAAAACAACCTTTGTAATTATGTCTGGATTTTTTTCTTTTACTTACAATTTATACAGAAAACAGACCTACTTGCCAGTATTGATGCTGAAATATAAAGTGATGTATGTGAAAGAGCTCTAAAATTCTTTTTCAAAGCGAAATATTCTCGATCTCATGGCCTTGCATCCCTTATATTACACAGCCTAATTGAGCACAACAAAACTTCTCATTTCAATTCAAAATATCTGGACTACACCATTCAAGCACTGGACTCAATGGGGCTCGGATTCCTATATCAAACAGAAGTACACAATTATCTAACATTAAGTCAAACCATCACTATATAAAGCAAACGTTAAAAGACCAGTATTTTCAGAGCCGTAGCACAACATCAAAGCTTTTCAGGATAACTAATAACGATTTCCAAGTACCCCCGTATCTCAATCTCTTGCCTCTAAAGTCTAGAATCGTCATAGCAAAGTTCAGATTCAGTAACCATAAACTCCCTATCAAAAGAGGCAGATGCACAGATATAGACCTGTCTCAAAGAATGTCCCTTCTGCGAAACATTGGAGTTGAGCGATGAATTCCATTACTTATTTGTATGTGAAAAATTATCAAGTGAAAGAAGACTGCTATTGAAAAAGAAATTTCACCACCATCCGACTATAATTAAGACGAATAATCTAGTTAACTCCAAAAAGCAAACTGAGCTAAGACCTAAGCAAATTTATTGAACGAATCAATAGGTTGATCCCGCTTTGAATGACCTGGTATTTTTGTGTATATTGCCTTTTAGTGTTACATTATTTAAAATAATTTAATTATTTATTTCTGCTGGCTTTTTGTACCGGTATGACTAAAAACTGCGAATACTATGACTGCAAGTTAATTTTTGCTAATGAAATTCATTAGTTACATTTTACCTTTCACCCATATTGGTGTAATAAAGTCCTGATAAAGTTGAAGCTGAGATGCCCCTTCTACAAGACGCTGATAACTATAGGCCATTAGCATAGTCCCACTTTGAGCTCACTGTTAAGCAGTCGAGCATCTCGGGTTCGCGTGCGGGCAGTGGTGGCAGACACTTGAAAACGTCGACTTCGAGTCCCAGCAGCATTTGATGAGAAACGAGACTGGGAATAAAACAGTGCAGTTTTGTTGACAGTAAGTCTTGCTTCTTTGTAGAGGACAATTTGAGTACATCTAATTTGTCCTTTCTCTCTGTATGAAGTCGATAACAGAATCATGCATAGATAATGAATTGCATTCGCCATTAAAGTTGTCATTATTGAATTTCATGAAACTGTCATTATTTTGACACGAAAACATAATTTTGCAGCAATCTTAACAAACATGGAAAGTAACACGGTTTTTATACATATGAGAAGCCGGTTTAACTTCCATGTTCTTATAATGCCAGAGAAAAGACTGCTTATCCATCTCAGTAGAATTAATCTCGTTTTAAATCTGAGAGGATTTTTCTTTGGTGTATAATAATTGTTAATGTCGACACCATCATCACAATTACGACAACTATCATCAATATCTTCGTCTTGTTCCTTTTCTTCTTCTTCTTCTTCCTCTTCTTCTTCTTCTCCTCCCCCCCCCCCCCCTTCTCCTTCTTCATATTTATCATCATCATTCTCATCATCAACTTCTTCTTCTTCTTCTTCTTCTTCTTCTTCTTCCTCTTCCTCTTCTTCCTCTTCTTCTCCTCCTTCCCCCCTCCTCCTTCATCTTTATCATCATCATTCTCATCATCAACTTCTTCTTCTTCTTCTTCTTCTTCTTTATTGTAATCATTATTATCATGATCATTTTCATCCACATCATCATCATTATCATTCTGATAGTCATCCTCATTATTATCTTCTTAGTTATAATTATTATCATTTTAATCATCAGCATGAAAAATTTCAGGGAGGTGCATTGGCTTACAATACTGGAATAGAATTTCGAAATGTGATGATGCCAGAAATCATCAACGTAGCCGTTCATCCTCATATTAATATTAAAAACTTTCACCTTCTTCTAGGAAGCAGACTTGAGAAAAACTTGCTTTAAAAACTGGGTTGATCGACAAGCTGGAGCTTGGGGCTAGAATAAACTACAAAATCGTGCCTGTGAATTTTTGGTCCTACTATTTATAAAAACGTGTTTTGCTATGAATGCTATTTTTGAATAAGGGGATATAGTAACTTTGCAAACAAGAGCCACATATGTCTGTCTTTTTCAGCGTCATTGACGAAATAAATTTTGTTGTTGATCTCCATTCATAGACGAGTGCATCCTATGTACATAGGAGTATGGGTCATAAACTGAGGCCTATAACTATCATAGATGTAACTCAGTCTCTTCTTAGACGTAGGGTAGATATTCACGGAAAGATTTTATTTTATTCGAGTCTGGGATTAAACCCACAGTAAAATACAAAAAGCTAATACAATAGTGAGGCTTGGGAACTGATAAAGACGTTTATAATTTTACCGGTATTCGATGTTCAGTAGACTAGGCTTACAAGAGAAAAGTTTGAAGGAAATGTCTGTCATCTGGCTCATCGTGGATTCTTTGCTTTTGCAGATAGACATTGGTGGCACATTTCAGTTAGGTTGGCCTACAATGTAGAAACATGCTTAATGTTTTTGAACAAATAAAATAGTAGATTGGTTGCTGTCGAAACATCAAGATCATTTAGTATAACTTTGTATAACGCTAAAACGGCTTAAAGGTTGTCTTTGTTTTTCTATATTTTGATACTGTAGGCAATAACATTTTTACCGAAGTTAATTAAATGGTCTCAGATTTCTAGGGCTGAAGGACTGGCTAAAACACAATCAGTCTCTTGCGTTCCATAGGCGTATGATCATTAATGAGACAGTAATTACCTCAGCTGAACTAAGGCGAACCAAAGAGATCAAACGAAATAATTTAATGAAGCAATCAGAGCGAAACATATAGCGATTACAAAATTTACATTATAAGCGAAAAACATAAATTGACATTAGCTTACAAGTTGAACTCCGATTTTTTTTTTTTTTTTTGTTTTGTTTTGTATTTTTGTTAAAATAAATCAACTTTCCGAAGCCCCTCTACAAGAATAAAATTGTTATGAAATTAGGCGACCATGTTTTGAATGGCCGAGAAAAAATGCCACCACAAACGTATGCATCCAGAAGTTGTATGTATGGCCTTGCAACCTAAGATTAGAAGGAGCAGGACGGAATTTTCCAGTCGGGTCATTACAGACGGTTAACGCGGTACACGACCTTAGGGTGGGTGAGAAAGAGAGAGAGAGGGATGTTTAAAAATTGTTTTTTTGTTGTTGTTGTTTTTTTTTTTTGTCATACATTTTCTAACCCAGAACCAAGTTTGAGAATTTTCTCTTTATCATGCCTGTTGTATTCACTTCCCATTTAGGAGTCTCTGGTCCGGGCAACGTTACAACTGGCAATGGAAAGGAGTTCAGAACTCTCTCTCTCTCTTTCTCTCTCTCTTTCTCTCTCTCTCTCTCTCTCTCTCTCTCTCTCTGTCTCTCTCTCTGTCTCTCTCTCTCTCTCTCTCTCTCTCTCTCTCTCTCTCTCTCTCTCTCTCTCTCTCTCTCTCTCTCTCTCTCTCTCTCTCTCTCTCTCTCTCTCTCTCTCTTCTCTCACTTTATCTCGCCAATTAAATTAAAGTTCTCTGACGAGAAACTCAATATAGTTCCAAAAATTGACCTGCACTTTTCAAGCGTTCACAGAACATGTGTTTATACTACACGAGACAAAGCGCCGACAAATCATTGCTTCACTTCTAAATCTAGAGGTCATGGTTGAGGTTTTTCCCTTCTTTTTTTTATTACTGTTAGTTATTTTCTTGCTAGCTACCAGCAGTCCAGCACCACTATTTCAAGTGGCAGTTACCAGCAGTCCAGCACCACTATTTCAAGTGGCAGCTACCAGCAGTCCAGCACCACTATTTCAAGTGGCAGCTACCAGCAGTCCAGCACCACTATTTCAAGTGGCAGCTACCAGCAGTCCAGCACCACTATTTCAAGTGGCAGCTACCAGCAGTCCAGCACCACTATTTCAAGTGGCAGCTACCAGCAGTCCAGCACCACTATTTCAAGTGGCAGCTACCAGCAGTCCAGCACCACTATTTCAAGTGGCAGCTACCAGCAGTCCAGCACCACTATCTCAAGTGGCAGCTACCAGCAGTCCAGCACCACTATCTCAAGTGGCAGCTACCAGCAGTCCAGCACCACTATCTCAAGTGGCAGCTACCAGCAGTCCAGCACCACTATCTCAAGTGGCAGCTACCAGCAGTCCAGCACCACTATCTCAAGTGGCAGCTACCAGCAGCACTATCTCAAGTGGCAGCTACCAGCAGTCCAGCACCACTATTTCAAGTGGCAGATAGTCAGATACGCCGCGCTGACATCTCACAACAACAAACATGCAACAAGATCGTGACGGAGAAAAAGGGCTGCAAAGGAAATTGGAAGAAAACGAAGAAAGATTATAAAATTAAAAGACAACAAATTTGGGGACAAGATAACGACATAGGGCGAGAAAGAAAAGTAATAGAAAAATGTTTTTCTGTGAAGAGACTTCCAGGGATAGATTGCGCCAACGGGAAAGACCAACTGTTAAGCCTGTGATTGGTTCGGTTCAAGGTGAGCGCAAGTGGCGGTATAAAATTAAAACCCTTAGCTTTGAGTAAAAAGATTGTACAGCATCAAACCCATTGCGATGATCTTCTAAAGACCTGGTATTAGGAATGAGTTCCACAACAAAACATGCAGATGATCACATTTTTACTTTCGGTTTATCGTGCTCCAAAATGATCACAATTTACCTTCACTACATTGTGCACCAAAACGCAGGCGTTGTCATCATACACGGCGAGGCTCCTCTTTCTGAACTATCTGTGTGGACTTAGGAAAACATCTAGATCTAAATTCTGTCCGTAAACAGATAATTTTATGGGGATTTTTTAATTGAACATAAGATTTTGATCCCTACCACAACCACACAGGAGGGTGTGCACTGCAGTTGTCCAATACCAGTGCAACGGATCGGCCTTGCATCAGAAAACGCCTGTCTTGTTTTTGTACCCACTCCGTAAACAAAGAGCTGGTCATCCACGCTTTCTTGTTATGTCGATATGTGACAGGAAGTGTGCGTATGCTTTTGAAACATCGGGGCTGGCCGAATTTCCCGATCATTAGCAACGGGAGTTTTTCGCTCCCGTCCATGTTCGCCGCACACAAGAGAGAGACTCTTTCTGGCCACTGCAGGCCTGTCCTTGAAACGTCAGGGACTTGCTTGGTAGACACTTGTAAAAAAGCCCCGTCTCATCGGCATTAAATATGTCTCTTGGGTTGTAATCCTCCAAGATTTTCTGCAAGGTCGCCTCCCATTCCGATGTGTCGATATCCTTGGCTGATGCAGCTTCACCACTCATGGTTTTGAAGACAATTCCATGCCTCTGTTTGAACCGATCAAGCCATCCTCCGCTCAGTTTGCAGTCTGGGTGACCAAGCTCCTGAGCCAGCTGCTCGCCTTTCTCAATCAAAATTGGTCCCGATATTGGGACATACATTGATCTGGCTTGTTGAAACCAGATCAAAAGAGCCTTGTCAACGTCAGGATATGTCGATGTGCGCTGTTTCTTCAACTGGCGAGTTCCTTGGTTGACAGCAGCTCTTATTTTGTCTTTGTCTTTCAAGATAGTTGAAAGAGAACTTTGAGCAATGCCATGCTCTCTACACAATTCTGCTTTGCTTTTGGTTCCTTTCTCGACCTCTTCAATAAGCTTTAGTTTAGTGTCAAAAGATAGACATTTTCTTTTGTTTGAATAATTTGATGCCATCTTTCAATAAAAATTTAGGACTGTACTAGTGAAAAACCTGTGATGACTGATGAGCAAAACAACGAAGTTACCGCTCCGGTCGATAGATTCACAATGAATGAGATCTAGCATAAACACAAAGGATTGGTAAGACAAAGGTCCATACGCTAGGAACGGAACTTGATCACTGCACACACAACCAAGTCACAGACTCCCCGCAATGTTAGCTAATAAATGTGCCGGTATTGAAAGCATGAATCATTCCTGTCCCACCACCCGGACGCCCCCGCCCCCCCCCCCACCCCTGACACGCTGCATAGCTACGCTCTTCTCTACCTGTATTCACACACAATAGGCCTGGCTCAGCTAGGCTGCCTCGGGTATCGCTTGTACGATTCAATTTGGCACAACTTGGAGAAATTGTTATGCTCTTAAGTTAAACTTTAATGCCTACAGCTTCGTTACGCCCGAGGTCTGAGGCATCCCTTGTTCGTTAAGGCAGGGGTTCAAATACTATCGTTTAATAAGAATAAAAAGCGTTCCTGTAAGTTCCTTCTTAACGGCCGATGTTGCTACAAACGAGGTCCACTGTATAAACAATTAATTATAATAATAAAGAATGAAATTAGATCTCTGCTCTTTGTAAGAGACGACTAGCTTTTTATGCACATTTTCCTCAATCACACTTGCATGGAATAATTATTCCCGTAATGGCACAAGCCAAAAAAAGGTGAGTTTTAAACAGTTTTTGACCGTGCAAAGACATTCTAATAGTTTCTATCAAATCATTCCACCATGACAAAATGGCTAGTTAAAGAAAATATATTATTTTTTTTTTAAGTTTTCTATTTCAAACACTTTCCACACAATTCATAGTTACGTCTTAGTCTTTTCTGTATTTTCTTGATGGATTTTACTAAAACTATGCATGGTTTCTCTAAAACTATTGGACGTCATAAATCTAAAATGAACGCATTCTCCTAAGTGAAGTTAAAAGTTCTCTTTATTTGGGTATGTATGAAACCCGACTTTTGAAACAACAAAGTGGCTGCAAATATTTGCTCATGTAAATAGTATTTCATGATTTCAACAATATTTGATTTTCTATCAACATTTTGAAAATTAATTCGCGACATGTTTATACAGTGAATCTTCCAAGTCAACGCAATAATTTGAAGGAATATTCCATTTACTTTATAGAGGCCAGGGTTTTAATTTTCATACAATACATGTAGATGAGTAGGCCCAATTAATTTTTCCTTAGTAAGATATGACATCTTGTTCTTACCCTTGTGAGTAACTTTGAATTTTGTCTCTCTTTTCTTTTACTTTTGCTATAAGGACAATTTTTAAAATCATTATATCTGGAAATCTACAAAACACACCTTTTTCTCTTTCCCTTAAAGTTAAAACTACTCTGTGTTGCAACTTTGATTATATTTCTATGGTTATAATGTCTCTAAGAGTTAGATTAGAGTCTCTCAGGCTTACATGGAGAAAGAAATCGATTTAACACCAATAGAAGTACAGCTACCTTAAAATCAAAGAGGTATAAAGAACAAATTCATATAAATCTGTACATCTTTTATTAAAAATAACAATAACAAAATAATGAACACACAAAACCTGCAGTCAAATATACATGTACACATCATTTCTGTTACCATTTAAAAAAAAACCTCAAATCTCTCTACAATATCATAATGCACATCATACAGTTTTATGTACTATGGTTCAAATGTCTTGATAAAAGTCCCATGGATACAACATAAGAAAGATAAATAAAAGAAAACACCAACTATTTATATTTTCAACTCATGACTGGAGATCATGTCCATGAGACTTATGAGATCCAGATCCAAGTCTCTTCATGTCCCATTCTCCATGTAAACTTTGATACCTTTTTCAGTCATAAAAAAAAAACTAAAAACAAACTTTTGCTGCCACGATTTCCTTGACTCATACAGCTGTAATTCATTTGAAAAAAAAAAAATATATAACAGTATTAATGATTAAGTACTGAAACTCTTGACTATACAAGCAATTCAGTCAGTGATAATTCTTACCTTGAACACCAGTAGTGGTGGCAGAACATATCATTGTTACGAGCTAAGATGGTAGGTCTAAATCTCGTTTTGTGAGAGATTTCCAAATTTACAAAAAGAAGATTACAGATATAATTCACCACTGTTCCCCTAGTCCTCAGAATTTTTCTTTTCGACAAAGTATATCTTTTCAGACATTTAATAAATGTATGGACTGATTGCAAGATAATTTATGTCTCTTGTATTCTATTAATGAAGTACTATAACTTTTTACATAAAAGTGTCAAGGAAAACAGACAATTCTATTTGCAAAGAGAAAAATATTACCAAAGAAGGGAATGACAAACAACAAGATGAAAATGACAATGCATAAATGATGAAATGTTGATGTGAGATGATGTTCAACCCAATGAAGATGAAATGTAACGATTGATGTGATGATGACATTTGCTGAGCAGCTGTTACATTGGAGGGCCTCCCATTCTTGGAGGCTGACCAGGCATACCACCTGTAAGAACAAAAAATGGAATCCATGAATCACAACAAGTTGAAAATAGTAAGCAAGAAACAAACAGGCAGAGTCACAGTCTAAACAGCATTTATATAAAACAAAACAAACAAAAAAAAAACAAGCTTTGTTCAGCAACATAACAATCCCTTAATATTTTATGAAAAAAAAATATTAATTTTTTAGTATTTCATTGGAGTGATGGGGCTAGGTGGAAGGTGGTAACTATCTCTCTTCTTGAAACTCAACACAACCCTATGCACGTGACAGTGGGTGATCTAGCTGTGATCAAGCTGCATGTGTGTTCCCTGAGAACACTAAAAGGCACGGACCACAGCCAGGGACCTCTTCATCTCCGGAAGGTGCTCTTACAGATGCTTATTAACTTTGTGATTGTTTCATAGAATAAATAAAAGAATGTTTGACTAAACCCAACCTACATTGCCCGCTGCCGCCCTCATGGACCACTTAATTTTGTACTTATGCCGCCCATTATTGCCCGTTCACTTTCTGGGTGTATTCTTTCTTTATTACAACCAGAAATCTCGTCAGAAATCTCATGCAGACATCATTTACGTTTAGAGGAGATTTAAATTTTACATTGTTTATTTAGTTTCATTTTTTAACACGAATTAGAACTAGAATGGCATATCAAAATTCAACGCTTTTGGCGATTTCAAGGCCTAGGCTAGGTCTAAACTTGTTTGCTCTTTGCATGGAGATTATGTCCCTTCTCTAAGAGTCAGGGCTTTACTTGGAGTGACTCAGGTGGGATTGAGTTGAAAACTTTCTCACACTACTCACACTATGAAAGTTGAAACTCAGATTCTATCACTATCCTTGAGTGAAATCATATTCGCGCTTACTTCTATATATTATCTAAAAGGGGAGAAACTTTAAGATTTAAGTTTATGCAAAGCACAGAAAGGCAAGCTACTATATTTGAAAGCCTGTAGACTATTAAAAAGCAACAACAGACAAAGTTAACTGACACTAGTTTGTGATTTCCCCCCTCTCCTCACTCCATTTACCCTGAACCTACAAACAAAAAGAACAGCAAATAGGTATAAAGTTATATTGACAAATTTAAGGCCAGTGTAAGAATATGGAAAACATGAAACTGATGAGTTCGATCAATGTTTGACCTAATCTTCTCCAATATTTCTGTTAGACATTGTTTTATTACATCTACTTAGGTGTGTGATACAGCACTGTCAAAAGTGCATACATACCAGAAATGTGTGCTATCAATGAAATTTTGTAAATAAATAAACCATTTAACATATTCCAATCATTTAATTCTTCTTTGTATGGATAACAAAATGGGAATCTTTAACATTAACTGATGTTTGCACAATATAAGCAGAGAAATAGTTTCTTTCCGATGTTCAAAAAGGATTAATAAATTAGTAATAGTATCAATCTGGCTAATGTCAAACATTAATTTTGTTCTCATTGTGAGGTCTGTTACCTCCCAATATAACAGCGACACTCAACAAATGTCTTAGGGACAACCATTTGTGTGATGCAACAACTAAGGGAAAGTTTTGACCCATTGAACTGAACTGATTGATCATGATTATGATAGTGTGAACCAGGTTAAGGTGAGTGTAGAACTGATGCAGTCCAGAAAGAGGGGGATTGATTTCAATACCATTTAATTTATTTCTAAAAAACCCTTCCTAGAAATCCATGAGGAATTCTTCCTATCAATCAGGATACTCTATTTCGAGGTTCTGCTACATTTTTAAAAAACAATCCTTGAAGGCCTTCTCTTATGTATCATCTGGTAAAAACACTAACCTCTCATCACAGGCATTGGAGGTCCTCTGGGCATCTGTGGTCTCATGTTTCCTGGACCTCCCATCATCATAGGGCCACCGCGTGCTGCAGATATGAAATGACAAAAAAATTATAACTGGCGTTAAGACTAATAAGAGATCTACTGGACTGTGAATGACCTTGATTTTAAAAAGTAAAAAAGAGAAGCTGTGATCAATCAAGGCAACAGCTCTTTCTTGGGAGATGGTGAAGTTTTGGGACATGCTTCTTCCAATTAAAATAACAAAAAAATCTGGTGTGCTAGTAAGACACAAGAACCCACTTTAAAATATTAGCCAAGGATGTGAACTGGTATCCATATAAAGGTTGACGTCTGATCCACCAAGAAAGAGAGAGAAAATCAAAAGGTTAAAAAGGGAGGAGATGGGACTCAAGCAATGGACCATTTTTTTTTATTTTAGAGAAGCACTTCAATTTTCTTAGAGATATATTCAGAACACACTAATTTCAAAATATTTCACCCCCAAGACTTTAAAACCTGAAGAAAGGTGTACCAGTGAGACTCGGCAATAGCTAAGGCAAATGTCTCTCTTTAATAATTCATAATGTTAGTATTGAATTCCTCCTACTCATTTCTGCTTTAAAAAAAAAAGCAATTCATTTTCAAAAATAATCAATTCCAATGGAACACTAAATTGGAAATTTCAGAACTATACAAAAAACTTGCTTTCAGCAAAATTATTAAAAAAAAAAATTGAATATGGGAACTCAAAATCATTTTACTCTAACAATGTTTTACAGTATGCCTACTTTGGATGTTAAACGACTCAAACTTGGAATCTAATTTCAAAGATTAATTTTTAGTGAAATTAACTTTGCAATTCCTTTTGTTCAAGAAGAGATAAAAAACTATGAATTCAAAAAATTAACTGTCTTTAGAGGCGCCCATTGAAATTAAGCCTACTTGCTAAATTAGTGATAAAAATCTGAAAAAAAAACAAAACAAAAGCTTTACCCATAGGAGGTCCTCCCATTCTGGGCTGTGGTGTCATCATCTGTGGTGATGGTCCTCCCACTCCTCGTGCAGGACCTTGTAGTGAAGGGCCACCTCCCATCCCCCCTGCACCACCCATTCCTCTTCCAGCAGCACGACCCACACCTGGGCCCTGGCCAGCCCCAGCCAAAGGTACACGAGCAACACCTTCCTGGAGCAAGAAATATGAAAATATTTCCTCATGTTCAATTATTAATGAGAGGTTGAACACATGAGTTTCTAGATTAAAAAAAAAAACAATAGCCAAGGACATTTGTTTCATAATTGTTGATGCTGGTGTGAAAACAATGAGAGAAGAAAATTTTCATTCACAGGCCTTTTACAATTTGAGAAAAATGTTTGGTTTTGTGTTTTCTACTTCAAAACTATTATTTATCATACATGACTAGTTTAGCCATTTGAGAATACATCAGGAATAGGAGTGAAAAAGTTTCATATATATTTGCGAAGAATGTCATTTACATATACGGTAAAAAAAGAACACCTGAAGACAGTTATAGATTTAGGTCTAGATATGTGACTACATCTTGATTTGACCAACGATCTGATACTGCAAACAAAAGCATCTCATCCAATTTTCGGGAAACCTTGCATGCAACGACGTAAGACACTGAACTAACATTGGAGACTGGTGCCGCCAATTATGGCACATCTAGCTTGAAATGGGAGGTTTTTTTCTAATGCACCAATAGGTAGCACATCCATGCTTTGCAACATGTGATTAATGCTGCAAGCAAACACATCTTTCTCAGATAATTCAAGCCTCACAGATCTTACAAGATTTCTTCCATTAACTATGTGGGACATCCAGTTTTTACCCTCTCTCCTTGATCCTAGGCCTGGACTGCTTTCCTGTAAGCCTCCTCTAAAGTAAATTTGGAAATATTCTTTAATAAACTTCAGTGATGAGTCTCTCAGAAGTCAGTTGAGCTCCTAAGCAGTATGACTATAATGCAAAAAAAAAGGCTAAAATATTGAAAAAAGTTACACTTCACCTCAGCTGCAGGTGGACCTTCCACTGTCATTGACACTAGATGCTCGCCCCTTAGTAAAACCAATCCAAGAACTCTTTTCTCTTCCCGTTCATTGGATTTGATATTCTTTGGTTTGATCTTGCGGAACTCATCACAGTCTCCAAGGATCAAGTTCATATGCTTGTCGAAAGCTTTGAAAGTTCCAATGAAGATTCGACCATCTTGCAACTGACAGCGCATCCTATAGTTGATGTGCTGCAGCATTTTTGAACTTTTTCCTGTCGACTGAACACGTAATAAAAATTTAAAAAAATAGGTCACTTCAAAACTACAAATAAAAAAAAAAATATAACAGGAAAAGTAAACTTGCAGTTGCTCAAAATTAGGCTATTACAAAATCAGCATGTTTTGTATGCATTAGACCTTGCTTAATAAAACAATGTGACTTAGAACTCATATGGAAAATTGAAAAATTTTTTTTTTAATATATGAAAAAAAAGAATGAGCTCGATTGAAAAAAATAATTACTACATATACTCTAGATCTGTCTGGACCTAGATTAAGATTTTAATATAGATCTAAAAAAAAAACAACTAATTTTTGTGACTGAGAAATGAGCTTGGTTTTTGCTGTTTAAATCTGCGTCCAAAAGTGATCACTGTCGTACAACAAAATATTTTTATCCCCTGAAAATCTCATGAGATGTCAAAATCAAAAAGTATTATTGTATGTAGGAACATAGAATATATTTTGTTATGAATCTAAGCAAAATAAGGTTTAGGCCCAAAAAGACACATTTATAGGTGAAGATCTACTAAATATACATTCTCGTCTAGCCTAGCTTATTTTGAATGTGTATTTTTATCAAAGCCTTTCCATTCCAATCAGAAAAAAGATGGTGTAGTATAGGAAGTTCATTTTAAAAGAAAAGCACAAATTTCTTCTCCACATAATAATTAATGTGACCACTGTTTCTTTGAATGCTCTTTTTAAAAACATAAGTACAAATTTTAAAAAATTAACTAATTATAAATCATTTAAATATTACACATATAGTTTTCCTGGAAGTATCATAAAAAATATAAAAAATTTTTTAAAAAGAGTTATAATACAAAGAATTTTATTGTCTGCTAAAGAAGGCAAATATAACATCTTCTTGGGTTAAATCAAGTTGTAATGTAATTTAGATTGAACCAACTCTTCATTATAAGTCTATGACGAAATTCAAGTAATCTTCATGAGAGACTTTTCCTTGCAGATTTAATCAGTTTTGCTGCAGTATTATTTCCTACAGCCTCTAGTATTGGTAAACCGATAAAATCATGTCTAGCTTACAGGGTATTTTTTTTACCTGTACACCCGTCTCGCATTGGCATTTAAAATGATGTTTATCTGTTAGATTTCAATGTGCTGAATACGAATTTGTAGGTTTTATTCGTCGCAAATAAACAGTTTTTGAAATATATAACTTTTTGTCTTGGATTATTTCTTCTTTCTTAACCTACTTTGGCGTATTGATTTGCTCAAGGTAGGTGCCTTTTTGCATGTTAATGACTTCCGTCTTTCATGCATGCGTATTACTTTCTTTTTAGTTACTCTTTGCGCATGCGCAATGTGTTACAATTACCCATGCGCATGCGCAACTAAAGGCGCACTTTCCTCGCGTCTTTTGTTTTTCTCATTTGGCTCAACAGCCGATGTGTTTTGATCTTGATCGTGATTTTATTCATGGCTGCTTGTGATAACTGTTCTTTTGATTATTTCCAAGTTATTGCTGAATTTCATAATAACGACGCTAAGTCATTATCATTTTGACGATCTCATAGTGTTTTACCATCAGAAATAATTTGTCCACATTGTTCTTCTATGTGTATTTACAGTGAGAATCAGCGTATTTGGCGCTATTGTGATTTTTCTGTTTCCGATTCTAAAGGAACATTTCTTGATCATACTGAAGTAGTCGAGACAGAGTAAAGGTAAGAGCTGTATTTATTATTATTATTTTTTTTTTACTCTGTGCTGTTTCTTGTCTTTCCCGTTCATCTTGACCTTGATTTGATCATATTAGTAAGTGAAAGTCACTTCATTCTTGTCTCTTTTTTTTTATTTATTTTTTTAATATTCCATAAAATTGCACCTTTATAAAGTTACGTAATCGTGACAACTTTCATTTATAATATGATCATGGTCAAGGTCGACCGGAAAGACAAGAAACAGCACTCTGGTGAGAGTGGGTGTACAGGTAAAAATTTACCGCTTACAGGCCACTGTCACTTTCTCTCCAACATTTTATCGTTTCTTGGGAATGTGAACTTTGGATGTTTCCAATAATAACTACCCATGGAATTGCAGTTTATTTTCAGATTCTAATATTTCCTACATAATGACATCGGTGGATGAATGAAGAGACAGGCAATATATGCATGTTAGACTGTTGCTTGCATCCTTGATCAGGCACAGCGTGGGTTTGGGCCACCTGGCCAAATCTGATGATACTAAGTTTGTTGATAATTGTTCTTGAGCCATGTGGTGTCTGATTCTGTGTTGCCCATTGTACTACCCTCCTCGTTCCTTTTGCTTTCGTTGTTAGATTTTAGTTTGAATTTGTGCAGTCCATTGTCACTTTTTTTGTGTTAGCTTCCAGTCCAGTCCTGTGGATGTTTGTGCCTTGAACCATGGATGTAGCTTGTCTTTTTGGTTTAATTTATCTCTACATTTCTGCAAACAGAATGCTTTGCCAGTCTCAGAGTTATATAAATACTTTGCTTCTAAGGCAATATCAGTCTAGCACTTGAGTTTTTGGTCACACAACACAAGCTATGGGGGTTAATCATGCCTGCATTATCACAATTATCTCACAAGTGTGAACTTGCAAAGATTTTACATGTCAAATTATATCAATCTAGACTATAGAGCACAAAGTGGAATTTAACCATTAGGCAGGATTAGATGTCTTCTAGATTTCTAGATCTAGATCTAGTTAATGAAAGTGAAACTCCCCAGTTTTGACAAAAATCTTTTGCCAAGATTCCATGAGATCTGAAAAGTCGTCATACCTATATGCAACCATAACTGAATCTGGATAAATAGTGGGAATACAGAGAGTGGACATAAATTTTGTAAACTATCAGAATGGTGTGAGCCGACTAGAACTAGTCTAGATCTAGATATAGATCTAATCTTGATTCTAGCTGCTAAAGTAAAACTAATCTACATCTAGACATAGATCTAGTTTATCAGGTATCAAAATTACTGATAGAGTCTAGAGTCTTAAAGATTAATGTAGATCTCGTTTCAAAAGCTGTACAACATTTACTTTTATTTGAAGAAGTTGAACAAAAATGTAAACAAACTCGACTAGATTAGATTTTAGATCTTAGGCCTATTGAGGCGCTCGAGCCGGCGACTTTTCTTATCCACATAATCACATGAAATAATGAAAATGTGTTATTAAAATGATGAAGGAGATACTTGTTATTGTTATCGTAAGTATAATTTAATTTATCACCATTTTGAAAGTTTGATGTTTTTGGATTTCTATCCAGGGTATAGTCCAAATTTTCAATAAAAGACGATTTCAGAGCGTCAAACAAATCGCCTTTTCTTGTTAACTTCCGGTTGATGATAGGTATTTCAGTGTGGTACACTTTTTTAGGGTCCCAATACGAATATGTTGACCCGTGCTGAACTTTGTACTTGTTACCGTAATCGTGTAATAAGCAACAATAGTAGTAGTAGTAGTAGTAGTAGTAGTAGTAGTAGTAGCAGCAGCAGCAGCAGCAGCAGCAGCAGCAGTAGTAGTAGTAGTAGTAGTAGTAGTAGTAGTAGTAGTAGTAGTAGTAGTAGTAGTAGTAGTAGGAGGAGGAGGAGGAGGAGGAGGAGTAATACTAGTAGTACTAATAGTGGTAGTAGTAGTAGCAACAGTAGAAGTAGAAGTAGAAGTAATAGTAATAGTTGCAATGGTTGTGATGGTGGTAGAAGTAAAAGTGGTGCTCGTTGTGTTAATGGTGTCTGACTGCTTGTTATGAGCTTTTTATTTATTTCAGATTACAGATATACGGTAATGGGTTTCATGAATGCACTTTTTTTAGTTTGAAAAAAGCAATGGGGAACTTTTTCTTACTGCAGGACAAGTGTGTACAGGCTCACTGAATTAAAGGGCTTTGCAGAGCACAGATCTTTGTCATACTGTATAATTTCGATAAATAAATTCGTTATCAGCTGATTGTTTTGAAACCTGCTAGGCCCTATTCTAATTTCCCCCACATTTTTTTTTTAAGAATTGTTATATTAGATTGAAATAGAAAATACAACTACAAGACTTAGACGGGACTGGTGCGTGAAACTAAAGGCAAGACCCAAGAGAGAGTTTTATATAACACATTCAAATATGGAATCTCTCTTACGAATATATTTTTAAGCAGTGAGACTACTACTATTACTGCTATTACTACTACTACTACTACTACTACTACTACTACTACTACTACTACTACTACTACTACTACTACTACTACTACTACTACTACTACTACTACTACTACTACTACTACTACTACTACTACTACTACTACTATTTCTTTTTCTTCTTCTTCTTCTTCTTCTTCTTCTTCTTCTTCTTCTTCTTCTTCTTCTTCTTCTTCTTCTTCTTCTGCTGCTGCTGCTGCTGCTGCTGCTGCTGCTGATAATTATTGTTCTATGTCTGTCTGTCTGTCTGTCTGTCTGTCTGTCTGTCTGTCTCTGTCTCTGTCTCTCTGTCTGTCTGTCTGTCTGTCTGTCTCTCTCTCTCTCTCTCTCTCTCTCTCTCTCTCTCTCTCTCTCTCTCTCTCTCTCTCTCTCTCTCTCTCTCTCTCTCTCTCTCTCTCTCTCTCTCTCTCTCTCTCTGAGTTACCTCTCGCTTAAACGGGAAGCAATGCGTGTTGTGTAGCTAAGCATACAAGAAAAAGAGTTATGTCTCTTTACCCAATGTAAACCTGTATGCCAAAACTAACAAAATTAAAATCTCACGTATATCATAATTATAACATACAGATTGGACTCTTCATTGATGAAAATGACTATGATATATCGATCTTGACTGAGTGCTGTATGATTATAGATGAAGATTCCAAATTCCAGGGACTGTTGGAAGTGCCATTGAATCGCTTGTACTGAGACTAGCAAAACTAGTCTTTCCCTCGCCGGTAGTTTCAATTGTGGCACTACCGACATCTTTCAAGCTCTGCATGTTAGAGGGGGTTCGATGCATTTGGAAGGCAGTCCGAAATCCCTTGTGGACGCACATTTTCAAAGAGTAGATCGTTAAGCATATCTCACTCCTTAGATTTATTCTTGATTTGTCATTTAAATTGGTCCTCGGGGATTTCTCCGCAGTCAAAGTCAGCTCATTGACTATTATTGGTTATCCGAGGATTTGCTTTATATTTTTATAAAAAGATATCTAAGATTAACCTGGTTTGATGCAAGGACAACAATAAGGACCATGGTAGAGTAACAGTCATAAAGTCGCATATATGCATTATTAATGGCAATGATAGGCTGTGGCCCTCGGTGCTGGTTTGGAGTTAATGGGCAGAAACTTTGCTGTCTGCGAAATTCACAACTTAATTGTGACTAGGATCTTCCATTCAGAACTCTGCCTTGCCTGTGGGCATCTTGGTCTTTTTATATATATATTTTTTTTTTTTTGCATATGTTTGTGGGATTTTTTTTATTCTTTTTTTTTTTTTTGGGCGAGGTAAAATAAAATGGAATGGTAAAAATCAATATTTATCAGGATCTGGCAATATACTCAAGTGTTTGCTATGGGTATCAGCACGGCCCTCTTGACCAAAGTCCGATGGGGCGCGCTATGAGACGCCACTCAACCCTGTTTGCATGTTGGTAGTTGTGTGTTAAAGATATCGTTCTGAGATATGCACAGACCTTTAATTGCAAATCTTTATGTTTCTACATTTCAAATAGATTTCTTATGTAATTTTTTTCTTATCAATGAAAATTTGCTCAGATACATTGTAACCAAAGACCCTTCATATCTAACTCATATTTCCTTCACATATTTTTTTTTTCAATTTACAAATTTCATATAAATAATTAGTCGTGCATTATTAATGGCGATTTGACGAGGAAAAGAGAGTTTCATGCGTCTGATATACTCTAACCAGCCTTTGCCGCTACTATTTATCTGAGCTAAAAATGTTCTTCCCATTACAATGCTCTTTCCGTTGTATCATCTGCTTCTACTAGTTTGATAGAAACTTCAAAACTCATTTTGTAAGTATGTCAAAACGTTAAACTTTCATTTAAGATAAAAATAAATAAAATAAAATAAAAAACAACCTTATAATACTAAGCACTGCTGTCATGAAAAGAGAGAGTTATTTAAAAAGTAGAATTTAAACAGATTGAAAAGCAAAACATTTGCTTCTTTCCTTTTCAATAGTGGAAACTTAGACAGAAATACCGGCAAGTTAAAAGGGAGGTAAACTCAACCTATGAGAGAAGTCCTATGTCGATTGTAGTCTTCTTAGTGTAATAATATTATTCTGCAGGACAGGCAAAGAATGTGTGTCACTGTTTGATACTTTCCAATGAAGGACTCGCATTCCTGCCAAGGAAACGAGCAGTTTTCTATTTGAAGAAAAAAAAACCCATGAAACTAAAGGGTGAGTGTTGTGTCTACCGTTGATAAGACTAGTAAGTGCATAGAAAACACTGAAATCAAACAATGTGATGTAAACGCACGAAACAGAACTCTGACAGATGTGAAAACAATTTATTTTTTTATTTTAGTCCTTCTATATCAGGATCTGCTTGATTCCTAAAATTCCATTTTTTCTCATGCAAGGATGCGATGCCCATCAAGTTAAGATCTGCTTGTAAATAGCCAGCTTCCATGATCAGTGTTGCAACCCTGCTGTGGTGTAGTGAGTTATCTTTCTTGGTTCACCAGAGTCCTCTCCTGAGTGGATACAAGAACAATGACATTGCGCAGCGTTCAGGAAAAGAGATAAATTTGGCCTTATTGGACTCTTCAGATTGTCATGGTAAAAAATCCACTGTAGTCGCATCATTCGTATGACTACTACTACTACTACTACTACTACTACTACTACTACTACTACTACTACTACTACTACTACTACTACTACTACTACTACTACTACTACTACTACTGCTACTACTACTGCTGCTGCTGCTGCTGCTGCTGCTGTTGCTGCTGCTGCTACTACAACTACTGCTACCACTACGACCACTA
This sequence comes from Elysia crispata, assembly GCA_033675545.1. Taxonomy (NCBI): domain Eukaryota; kingdom Metazoa; phylum Mollusca; class Gastropoda; family Plakobranchidae; genus Elysia; species Elysia crispata. The sequence continues at coordinate 61,578 of JAWDGP010008010.1, forward strand.
CTGATGTTTCCTTTAGTTTCACACGATATCTGCTTATTATTGAGCTTCTTTCCTGTACATATCGAGAACAGAAAACTGCATAACTGCACAGCGCAAAGAGCTGTCGATATCAGCTTGCTTGAAAAAGACAGAATAATCGCTGGTTCCAGGATACTATAGAATGTGGCATTTCAAATGATGAAATAAATAACTTATGTTTAGCACATAAGGCACTGACCTGTGTGCTCCACGGCGTGACGATCAGGGTATTGTTCACATTATCCAGAGTGAGTTGCGCCTTTCTCGTTGGCCTCTCCAGCACAATGCGCCGTTCTCGGCTCGGCTGGGGACGAAATCTGGACAACAAAGACAGTGATCTTGAACAACTTGAGTTGCTAACGGGCGATTTTATACCCTGCAAATGATGTTCCTATAAAAATTATCCTATATGGATGGATGTTATAAGTTTCTTAAACCAGTGAATTCCCCCCTCTTGCTCCCACGATGCGGTATTATTTAAAAAGTTTCATGAAAGTTAAAGTTTGCTCGGGTAATTAGTAGGATGGGTTTCGTATGGAATTGGCGAACATTCTAAATATTGTTCATTTTACTTTCACTTTAGCGGTTTCTCGACTTTTTCGCTTTTGGATATAACGCAAGTAATTAGGTAATGCTTATCTCTTGGAGGTGCATAAAATTAACTTATTCTTTAGATACTGTTACGAGCATGTGTATATTTAAAACGATTGCTAATGCCATTATTTGAAATGCGGTCAAGGAAGTTTAATTATCCAACCCTAGATTTGATTCCGTTTAATTCTATTCGTTACGCTTCATAAAAAAAAAAACAGGAAAAAAAAACCGAAACACTAGGGAAAAATCTTCCACTGACACCAAGACTATAGAGGCTACGTTCGAAACCCAGATAGGATTTTGGAGATGCGTCAAATTTACCATGTCACTCGAAATATTGAAATATCTGGAATCCGCATGAATGTATTAAGTTAAGTCAGAAATAATAAAAACGAAATGTACCCACTTCAGAAAAAGAATTACTTTTTTGTTTTGCAAATCCAATACCAATTCTTTGCATCGTGGCATTCCTTTCTTATATCATAATAAAACTCAAGAGTAATGTATTGAGCTACCGTTGTTATTAATGATAATGATTGTAGAGATAGAAAAATTAAAAAGGATTTAAAGGCAAATCCTAAAGGTTTTGATTGTTCGTAAGCCTCCAGAAAACAAGGTCAAACTCTTACTTAGAGAGCCAAAAGAGCAGAAATCAAACGATACCTCAGAATGCTAGTCTCCAGCCATCTTCTCAGGGTCATATGATTGGCATAAACTGGAGCATGCGCCGTCGTATTTGTAACGTTCTCCCAGAACACACCGGGGCTATTCTCTACAGGGGGCGGGCCTGAAAATTATGCAGCCAGCATGTGTTTGTAAATTAATTAGAATAAAACAAACAATATATATATATATGTATATGTATGTATGTATGTATATCTTGATCGGTATTGTTTGTTTTATTCTAATTATATATATATATATATATATATATATGTGTGTGTGTGTGTGTGTATAGGCCTATATATGTACCAGTTTACACAATCCACAATCTATCTATTGTTGGACTTACTATAACCATTGTTATGGAATGATAACTTTTACTTAGATTTATTCCTTGAATGTAGAAAGGAAAATAAAGAAAAAGAAAAAAAGTTGCAATGTCCGCAATGAGGTAACAATCTTCGTATTAATTTTTTTTGTTATATTTTTAATGAACAATTCAGGTATATTTAAAAATTGCTAACCAAACCTATATTCTGTGCGCTTTAAATTAAACCTGACTTATATTCGACGAATTAGAAATGTTAGATCAATATACTCGAAATTCTACTTTATTGCAATTTTTCTTTACGGCCAAACGTAGGCCAAACTTGTCTTTAACCTTTTTTTTTCTTTGGTTCTCTAATTTCAACTAGTCCATGACGCCAGCCTGTCGTAATTAAATGTGCTATAATTAATTCAAATTCCTTTCATGGTGCAACACCGTCTGATTGAACGATTTGATAAAAACAAAATTTGACAATGCAAAAAAAATAAGTTTCGGTTAAATGTGAATTTGGAAGTTTACAGTTTGGAGCACATTCATGCCGTATGAAGTTTGACTCAATAAAAAGGCCACTACTGAATTGAATGAGATCTAGTTTTGTGAAGGTTTTTGATAGGTTCAGCCAACTCAGAAGAACAATATCATTCAGAATGAAGATTATCTTTTAGGAAAATAGAGTCTACTGTGTCAAACTGACAGAGTGAGCTGCCTTGCATAAGCAGATTCAATGTAATGCAATTATGTGTAGCCAAGATGTAGCTCTTGATCTAGCTCTAGATCTTGTTAACAACGTTTAGAGCTCTTTCTTACCAGATCGAGGAACCATTATGCGCACCCGTTTACCGAATAGACAGAACTGTAGCATGTTTAACTTCATACAATCATGTCCTCAAAATGATTTTTTATAATTAAATTTGATATATTCCAGATCGACAAATTCCCTTTGAGAGTAAACCACATTACTAAGAGTTATGAAACTTAATTCAAGAGTTATGCCATAGTTTCATTTTTAAACATTAGATCTAGATCACTAAATCTATTATTTCCATTGAAAATCTAAATCTTACTAAAGGTTTCCTGTGAAATTTCGAAAAAAAAAAGTTCGACAAAGACACTCTTTATAAACTTGCAATGATTAGTGAAAAACCTACAACTAGAAATTTTGAAAAATCCATGCACAGAAGTTTCTGCAAAGTAAACGAAACGGAAATTTGAGTCGGCCTACGTGGGAAATGTCAAATTGTGTAAGTTAAGGCCCTTGTCCCACCCTGAAATGGAATGGCCGTTAATCTAAGTTATTATTTTACGTGTTGAAAGAGGTGTACAAACTGTTTCGACTATTGTAAAGAAGTTTGAGCATTCTTTTGAGCTGAGAACAGTAAAGCACGACCTGCATAGATACTGACGGTATATTTCGATTTGATGGTAACTTGATTACTGCTTCAAGTTTCACTACTGTTGAATCAGTTTTAGTTTACCGAAGCAAACAGCTCAGCACAACTACATCAGCTCATCTCTAGAGACACAACCACATTAGCTCATCTCCAGAGACACAACCACATCAGCTCATCTCCAGAGACACAACCACATCAGCTCATCTCCTGAGACACAACCACATCAGCTCATCTCCAGAGACACAACCACATCAGCTCATCTCCAGAGACACAACCACATCAGCTCATCTCCAGAGACACAACCACATCAGCTCATCTCCAGAGACATAACCACATCAGCTCATCTCCTGAGACATAACCACATCAGCTCATCTCCAGAGACACAACCACGTCAGCTCATCTTCAGAGACATAACCACATCAGCTCATCTCCAGAGACATAACCACATCAGCTCATCTCCTGAGATATAACCACATCAGCTCATCTCCAGAGACACAACCACGTCAGCTCATCTCCAGAGACACAACCACATCAGCTCATCTCCAGAGACACAACCACATCAGCTCATCTCCAGAGACATAACCACATCAGCTCATCTCCTGAGACATAACCACATCAGCTCATCTCCAGAGACACAACCACGTCAGCTCATCTCCAGAGACACAACCACATCAGCTCATCTCCAGAGACACAACCACATCAGCTCATCTCCAGAGACACAACCACATCAGCTCATCTCCAGAGACACAACCACATCAGCTCATCTCCAGAGATATAACCACATCAGCTCATCTCCTGAGACATAACCACATCAGCTCATCTCCAGAGACATAACCACATCAGCTCATCTCCAGAGACACAACCACATCAGCTCATCTCCTGAGACATAACCACATCAGCTCATCTCCAGAGACACAACCACAACACAAACTCTAGACAAACCGGTCCGTATACGCTACAAAGCCCGTTGCCTGCCAGATGTAAACATTCGGTGCTCGGACCTGCAACGTTGCACAGACTGGACCCCTCGATCTTCAAACAGTGGACAGACCAGACAGGGAGATCTGGGAGAATCTGTGTCAGGTAACCCATTTATTTACGTCAGTTCGGCGCCATATGTCCCACGTCCAGTATGGCGTCCATTATGGAACATGGCGGGAAAACTAGTTTTGTCTCTCGGATAGTTTCTCCTTTCGTTTCAACATTTGCGTCTTTCATGGCCATTCTGCATGATGCAGTATAACTGCAAGCGGACAGTATAAGGTATTTCTCTTGAAATTAGTGTTTTGAAATTAAATATATTACTTCGTACAACAGAATTGGTGAACTTTACAGACATTTTATTAATAATAAATATTTTCCACGTCCTCTAGATCAGCCAAAGTAATTTGGTTTGTGAAGACATTTTAAAATTTCTTTAAACTCTGGTAAGGTTAATTAAAGGTCGATGGCTTCCCTCTTCTTAAAATTGTCCTTTTTGTATTCGAGCATCAGTAATCATGATACTTTTTACACTTTTCATCAGCTTGTGCTTGTTCATACCTGACTTGGCTAAACTGTTACCGTAATATTCAGAAACGGCAATGAATTGCAATAAATAATCTGGTCTGTTATGGTTAACTGACCGCCTATGGTTGTCTAAACTCCCACAACCCCCTCCCCTCTACTCCTATTGTCATAATTCATACAAGCTATACAGAACGCTAAACAAGAATCCAATCTGTATTATGTTAAACAATGAAATAATTGCAGCACTACAGCCAATGCGGCTTTGATTTCTGAAAGATTTCTTGAGCAGACCTGTATTAATGGCAAAAATGAACAGAAGAAAGAGGAGCAAGTCCCTCGAGTAGTGGTTGGGATTTACTTCACATCCTTCACATCCTTCACATCGCCCGCCTATCGCTAGTGACAGCGCTATTCACTCTGTCACTTCATAACCAGCTCTTTTCTCTAAACTCTCTCTCTCTCTCTCTCTCTCTCTCTCTCTCTCTCTCTCTCTCTCTCTCTCTCTCTCTCTCTCTCTCTCTCTCTCTCTCTCTCTCTCTCTCTCTCTCTCTCCCTTTGTTTTTTTTAAATGAAAGGTTACACTTACACAAACCAATAGATAAATTGGACATATTCGTAATGTACTCAACTGAGATTGAAAACAAAATGTTACTCATTTAGCTTTGTGAATTTTTTAATTCAAACAAAAGTGACAGAAGTTCAGGCAAATTATTAAGTAAAAAGTTCTACCTAATCGTTAAAGTTTGAACTAAGTTAAGTTTTGTTTCGAATAAAAGCAATTCTTAATGGACCAGCTTTGTTATCATTTTCGATTTCAAATCACAAGACTGTGCTTCTAAAAATTGCTAATAGTTTTACTTGTCGTGTGGCAGCACTTTCGACAAGTTAGACCATCTAAATCTTTTTGCTTAAACCGGCCCCTACATAATGACCACCCTCTGAGAAGTCGAGCTGTGGTCATCCACGGGTCAGCAACTTTGCGGCGTGAGTAGAGTGGGTCTGTCTAGCATCTACAGTGCAGTGATAGATGAGCCTCTGGCCCCTCGTCCAGACAGTGTCTGTATAGTCTCGCCCCAGATCCGAACCTGCTGAGAGACGACGCGGAAGCTACTAGTCCACAGTGTATCTATGCTACATGTTAGAGCTGGAGTCTCTATGCCAGTGAGCACTGCTGTAAGTGCCTGGTGTTCCATCTCAATCAGTGAGCTGTCTGGTCCGATATGCGCCGTTCCAGGGTCAGCGAGATGCTCTGATGATCCTGTTGAATGGCTGTCAGTTCCTGCGTCAATTCTTTATCCTCTAGGTCGATAATATTTTAAAGTAGCAAGTAGCTATCTATTTATTTAAAATGTCTCGCTCTTTTCTCTCTTCTCCTCTTTTTTCCCTTATTAGTAACTGCAAACCAAAAGCAGCTTTCTACGAAGCTTTCGAAAGTTTCTTATACCGAGGCGCCGGCCTCCCCGTTAAGCTAAAGATCGTGCAGGTTAGATATTTGAAGAATCCGAAACCACAATTATAATTATATGACTCAGCAAGGGATCGAACCCAGACTGCTAAATGCCTGCCTTCCGCTCCACCGACTGAACTAAAAAGCGCTTCCAAATACAACAACAAAAGTATCAATGATAACAACAATAAATATAAATGAGACGCAATCTTTTCAGTTACCCACAAAGTTCACATCTCGGGGTCAAAAAGTCGGAGGGTATCGTGAGGTCGAAAGTTGGTGAAGATTAAGCGACCTGATTATCGATAGCTCTCAGGGAGGGAGCATCTCTGTAAGCATTAATCCTAGATTGAGTTGAGAGATAAAAAGAGATTGACGGCATTTTCTCCGTGAGGTGCTACTGCTAGTGGCCTGGGTTTAGACCAACTTAACTAGATCAAGACTAAAGTCTGATCTCTCTCTCTCTCTCTCTCTCTCTCTCTCTCTCTCTCTCTCTCTCTCTCTCTCTCTCTCTCTCTCTCTCTCTCTCTCTCTCTCTCTCTCTCTCTCTCTCTCTCTCTCTCTCTCTCTCTCTCTCCCCACCTTTCAACCATTTTCTCATCTTTTTATCACGACCTTTAAATTACTATCCATTAAATGGCCCGTTGAAAACGTGAACTTCCATGGTAGTCCAAATTTAGCGTGTTTTAGTTGATCCAATGTCTTTCTATTAATCTTCTCCTTTTTCTCTGACCTTGCTATGTATTTCTTATGTTTCCTCCTGCAAACTCTATTTTTTCTACTTGGTGGTTTGTTTGTTTTCTTATGTTATTTTTTAATAGCTTATAATTTAAATTATCTTTAGAGTGGTGTGACTTTTTTTATGTGTGAGCAATTTGAAGGTTTGAATGATAAATCCGCATGCACTGTCTTTACGTCGCCTTTAACTTCACCCTGAATTTCTTTTATTTCAGAGAGTTAGGGAGATGATTACTCTCGGCATCTGCCTTGCATACCTTGTTAGTTAAGGAATATTCAGTTAAGGTGTATATTAAGAATTTGAAGAGGAACTTTTTGGGGAGGATATAATGCACTAATTATCTAACAGTTTCCCAAAAGATGATATAGGTAGGTAGTTACATCATCAACATGATAATGTCGGCGGATGCGTTTTGCCAGTATATAAGCACCGGTGTAACCACCGTTACCACCAGCGTCATGAATAACAGTTTTATCATGGTTTGCCCAGTCGACGATCTACCGTCACAACCTTCTCTGCAATTTCTATCACTTTGTTCGTCACATTAACAAGATGATGTTCTCCACCCTAAGCGACCTTGACCGCACATTCATGATCTCATAATTTGGATCCTCATCACAGCACATGATTTCATCATCATAATCACTACCACCACGACCACTACCACCACGACCACTACCACCACCACCACCACCACCACCACCATCATCATCGTCATCGATCTCACGATCTTCATCAAATGGTCGTCGATATCACAAGCATATTAATCATTCGATGCCAACATTGCCATTGTGTCGCCACTAATCTGCATCATTTACCGCAATCATCACTACCATCATCGCGACCACCATCCTCTCAGTCACTTCTCACCAACCACTTCATCACCGCGTCGTCATTATCACTCGGATATAATCATCGTCATTTCATCACCATCACCAAACCAACACAAGACTATTAGAACTGCTACCATCTCCATACTAGACTGTGTCAATATTACCGCCTTATCACCTTCATCAAACCAACACAATACCATTAGAACCGCCACATCACTATAATTATCTCCCTACTAGATTGTGTCAATAATACCGTCTCATCACCACTATCAAACCAACACAATGCATACACTATTATAAAACTGCCACTACCCTACAATTATCTCCATACTAGACTGTGTCAATACTACCGCCTTATCACCTTCATCAAACCAACACAATACCATTAGAACCGCCACATCACTATAATTATCTCCCTACTAGATTGTGTCAATAATACCGTCTCATCACCACTATCAAACCAACACAATGCATGCACTATTATAAAACTGCCACTACCCTAGAATTATCTCCATACTAGACTGTATCAATACCACCTATCACCATCACAATCTCTAATTAAATAAGACCGTAATGGTCTTAACCAAAATTAATACTATAACATAAATACACCGACATCATCACATTTATCACCAACACTATGCCGTGAGGTCGACCACTACCAACATTGCCAATATAACGAAAACAACACCAACAAAGCAACTTTGAACCCAACGGTAAACTACAGTCATATCGTCCTTCAAAGCTAACACCATCACCTTCAAGGCACACATGAGTCACACCACCACTTTAGGATTTTTACCATTAACATTGCTCTCCTTATCATCATTAACGCCACTAAACTCATTCTGATTACTTGCATCAACAGTTCATAAAAAAGCAACACATATTTCACATCAATAACGAGAAAACAGTCATAAAAAACAATAACATATGGAATTCATCACTCAACGAACAAAAGTAAGCAACTAAAATTTTATTCACTCTAAAAATCAGTAGCAAAAGAATAAAACCAAGATTGCAAGGAAGTTTGCAATAGTGATAAAGTTATAATCAAAGTTAGGAACACCAACGGCAAAACAAAAAGTGAATTGTAAAAAAGGTGTGTAAACCGTGTATACGAGTATAAAACTTCAAGGCAATTAAGAAAGAAAAAAAACATATCCAAATCGTAAAAATTATTAGCAAAAGTTGCTGCCAAGTAAAAGGCAAATTGGTATAGCTTTTACCCGAGTATTACTGCTCCTGTGATGGTCTTACATGCCTATGGAAAATAGTTACAGATATATAAAAAAAATATTCGTTTTTATGGCGATTTGAAATGTTGTGCATGTTTGCATGATTGTATGGCTTAAAAAATTCATTATAAGAGAAAAATGGCATGTCAAGGAAAATAAATACCTATAACTCAAACATTGTTTTCGGAACAAAGCATGGTGGTGGTCATGAACATTTCAATTTCGCTGGGAATTGATTTGTGTGGTTAAAGATTGAAATTTGTGGAAAGTCACACCATTATAAAAACAACTAAGGAATTCTCTAAAAGAATAAGAAAAATTTCAAATGGCATGGATAGACTAATCAATATAGTACGATAATGTAGGAAATATTCAGCAAAATGTTTTTGGTGTACGGGATTAAAAAAGGAAACCATTTTCCTTCGCGATCTTTTAGCAGTGGAATACCATGAAGCAAGTTAACTAAGAGGAAAGGCACATACTGATTAAGTTCCCTGGAAAGCAATTTTGTAAGGCAGAATGCTGTATTAAACAAAGAAAAGGACGAGAGAGAGAGAGAGAGAGAGAGAGAGAGAGAGAGAGAGAGAGAGAGAGAGACAGAGAGACAGAGAGACAGAGAGAGAGAGAGAGAGAGAGAGAGAGAGAGGGGGAGGGGACGGAGGAAAGCATAGAGAAATAGAAAGTTGAAGGAAGGCATAGAGAAATAGATAGTCGAAAAGAGTACCGACAGGTATGGTGAGAAAGACAAAAAGAAAGAGATAGGCAATCATACTCCTAGATTGGCAGACAAAGAGACGGAGATGGAGATTTAAAAAAAATAGAGAGAGTGAAAGAGAAAAAGACCCAAAAAGACTAACCAGAAAACAACAACAGTACAATAATACTAGTAACCACAACAACAACTAGCAACTATAAAAGTAATCAGTAAGAAAAATTGAAAAAAAAAAAACCAAACAGTTTCTCTCAATACACTTGAGCGAAGAGTAGAGAATTAGTCTTCTCTAGGATCTATAGAGTAAGCAAAAAGTAAATTCTGAACAACCACTGATACACAGAGAAACTTGAACAGATTGGTTAGAATCCACCTAAAAAAAATGCAAGCTTTATTTTATCTCTCCCAATTGCAAAAAAAAATATATATATACGAATGGAAACTATGTACGAGAGAAAGTTTTTATTTCAACTGAGCATTGATAGTTTGATAACTAAGCTTAACAAATTTCCGCTGTAATTCTTCTCCTTATGGAAAAGGAATGTAGACTTGAACAGTTCAAACGTGGATGATTGAAAACAGAACGAGCAAGTGAATGATTTCTAGTAGAGCTAACAGTGAAATGGAACAGACTGATGGAGAAGCTTGTAAGGAAAAGCACACAAATCTTGCACTACATATTGGAAACACACTGTCACCAGATTTTTAAAAATCTTTCATTAAAAAACGGATTTGTAGTATAAGAACTGCTTCATCAGCATTGTTTTAGTTCTAAAAACTAAAATAGCACACAGGTTAGTTAAAAGTTTGCTCAAAATTTATACATAACTGTTTTTCATTTCTTTGGTTATTATTCAAAAGTGAATTAAGTACAAGAAATGTTATCCATGTTAGTATAACTTCATTGTCAATCAATAATATAGATTATGTTTATCTCAATGCATTCTCCTGGTTCTTTGTCTGCTGTTCAAAAGCATTTTTTTTCGGAATAGAAAAATATAAACTGAATTTGAGATAAAGACATCTCGACCTGGTCTGTGCGGAAAACACTGGCCATCATGTCATTAGAAACGGTGTGGCCTGCTAGTAGAAGTGTGTTTAAACATGTCTAAACTTGACTACTGGTTACTAACGCTGTAGAGCTACTATTTTTTCCCATTTGACATAGCAGATAATTACTTGAGCCTTGAAATATTTGATAATTTAAAGTCACTGTGCCTGCATTATTTCCAGCGGTCATATTATCCGAAAAATAGATTAAATAGTAACAACCAGTCATGATATCGATGGATTCTATTATCGCAATTTAAACCTTTTAACGACTGAAAAGCTGACATCCAACATCTTGACTCTATGCTTTAGTCTTCCTATTACTTCCATTTTTTACTTTAAAGGCAATAGCTTTTGCAGCAGCATATCATGTTTCAAACAATTGCATCATGATTAAGGTTTCAACCATAATTATCCTCGAGATATCTACTGGACAAGGAAGATAAACATGAGATGATATTCGGCGAAAGCTTCTTTGTTTCCAAATTGTGTGGTGTGCTAGTGTTTCTCGGAAGGTACAGGATAGAGAAAAGCTAAGCGATTTACACTTTCTAGATCTTGGGTAAAACTCAGTAAATTACTTTCTTTATTCACTTGAAGCAGCTTGTACCAATGCTTATCTCAATTTCATGACTTCTAGGTTGAAACTTACTTTGGAAAGGCAGCGATTGGATTACATTGCCAAATGTGAAGAAATATCAATTGAAAGATGAAACGAGATAACTACTATGTAAGAAAATTGTTTGAAATGAGAAGTGGTTAAGTAGAAGTGGAGCACTTTTGTGAAAACGGCGAGTTTGAAAAGAAAGATTACATTTAAAATATATATAAGTTTGTAAAATATACAAAGACATCAGTGAGAATGCTCAACAGTAGATTTTTTCTGTGCACCAGAAAAAAGTCTGGCAACACATTCGGTGAGAGCGCGAGTATATTGCCTTCTTATCTTTCACTCAACTTACTGTACTAGAAAAACGCTAAAGGCAAGTCAAGGATTCTATCAATGTAGAGTATGAATAAACCAAGCTATCAAATAACCAATATCAATCAATCAATAAGGCAGTCAGGAAACCAATCAACCTATCAAACAACCACTTATCGATCAGTGATTTTTTCCTGTTTAATATCTTTCACCTAATGAGTCGTGGTAAAAAATTGAAAACTGGCGAATAAATTATTAGAAATAAAAGAAAAAAAACCTTGACGTTTTAACTCTGTGCATGTTATCGTCATCTCTACAGTCAGTTTTATGAACGTGAAGGTGTCATCACAAACGAGAGATATGACTAGTTTATACTCTTTCACAGAGGCTTGCCCCGTCGTGCAACGCTGAACCCTCACCCATTATAACTGTAGAGTTAGAAATGACAGAAAATGAAGTAAAAATATAACAGATCTAAGAAATCACACTTTTATCCATGCTGGCAACCACTCAGAGAGGGGACCAGTGTGTCAGATCTAACAGCATTTTGCAACCAAATAGGAAAACATTAGGCAAATCAAGATCTAATGAAGCGTGATATTTGAGGAAAAAAAACAGCAACTCGAATGAAAACCATATGCATAATCTTGATACTTACATGCAGGTCGAAGCGAATCGGTATTGAACATTGGGATATAAAAATCAACATTGCATAAAACTTATTAAAAAAAAACTTCAACATTATGCAAAAAAGTTTGGTCCTTTGAATTTTGATGGCAAATGAGAACAAAATGTGGAGGAAAATAATGATTCTTATGAGTGATTTTTGAGATTTGGAATTTTTTTTGGTAGGTGAAAGGAGAACAAAAACAATATTGAATTTTGAAATGGTGTTGGTGGATTGAAACATTAAAAAATTATGCATAATGTGAACCATCTATCAAGCAGACGTCCAAGGACTTTGACAAGTCAAGTTAAACATCTTAACTATGAGTATGGGAACGCTTTTTTTTATAATTCACAAAGCACCGCACAACACTTCTAAGTTAGCTAAAATTACATTTCGATTTTGTGCATATTTTCTTAAAATAAAAATAAATGCTTGTACATAAAATGTTCGGTCAGATTACAATAAAGAAAATTAGTTTATATGACATCTCAAGAAAATGGACTGTCTGGGTTAAAAAAAAAAATAATACTTTTTGGTTAAAATTTTGTTTGGAACATGTTCGATTACTAGTGATGGCCAAACAAAAAAGACCAGAATCCATCTTTGTTGGGCAAACCCGCCTTCTTGCGACACATGAAAAACAATAATCTCTGCTCTCCGTGATGAACTCTTCCATTTCACAATTTGTTTACCACAAAACCACAACCAATCCACGATATCTTGTAGTTTATCTTTGCTCGCAAGAACGCTCCATGTACCAGGAACGCACTCGTATCCGCCTGCTTTTTATTTCTAAAGCAGATGGCAGTGGTAATTAAAACCAATTTACAAATATTTTAGTGCAAACATGCAAAGCTTCTGGTAAGAAATAAATTCCTAGTTTACGAATCTTTGAGCAAAGCGCTTTCGACAAATTAGTTTGCCAAGCCCATGTGTAAGAAAATACTGTGTTGAAGCATTTCCGTCTGTATGTATGATGCAACGAAATATTGCTAGTAGATAGAGGATGCGAGTCACTTCAATAATAGTTCATTACTGCTAGGTAAGTTAAGAACTGATTAAAAAGCGTTTAAATAGCTAGTGTGGATTTTCAAAATATTGTACATTATTTTGATAATCTTGCTGCCACAATAAAAGTTGTTATATTAAAGTTCTTCATACGAAAAATAATACTGGTATGGCTGTAATTTTAAAAACTCGATTAAATGTAATGAATAAAATAGCGGCATCTAAACCATGTAAGGTGATATCGCTTCTTTATTAAAAAAAAACAAAACAACAAAAACACCAAGAACTTATACTGATAATTATGGTTGAAGCTATAAATAAAACTATAAGAGTGCAAATATCATGAAAGCCTAAAACATTTTAGATTAGCTTTCTCGGTAATAACAACTGATACTGTTGACACTATTTTTGAAAGAGATTGATCGAACGAATGTAATACGTGAAATAAATAACTAAAAATAATATTTACAAGACTTTGATTCTGATTTATCAACTTTAAATACTTATTATCTTTTTTACAGATCGAATCTTAAATTTGAATAAGTTAAATAGAGAATCGATTGAAAATTAACGTTCGACTTTATATTATTTTTACAGAGTCATAGGAATCCACATCACCGCCATAAAGTAAGTTAAAACACTGGTAAAATAACACTGAAAACTGCCGTAGAGGTGATGCCCATTAGGAGTCTTGGAACTGATGTGTTTAAAGATACACGCAAAGAAGCTTTTAAGGTTTTTATGAATGAAGCAATATAACTAAAACCTTTCAACTAGCGCTGAACAATTCTTGTTGACACAGACAATTTTAGCACGCTATTGTTACCGATTCAGGTAAGCGACTCAGAACACAGCAAGGCATTAACCTATTCTTGTCTCTATGATGAAAAATTGAAAACCTTTTTAAGGATCTTTCAATAATAGTTAAAATATATAAAGGAAAATTCTAGTTAGTGCTATATACAAACTATTGTATCCCACAACGTAAAGCAGTTGTTAGAAGTGCGAATACAAAATTCGGTAAACCAGAAAGCACCAGAGGGTTCGATACTGCCCTACTTGAATTATTTTACACAATTTTTAGATTATGAATCCATAGTATGAATAAATAAATAACAAATAATAAATTAAATAAATTAGGTTGATTAAAATAGATGATAGAGTTACACTCAATTCTATCTTTAAATAATTAGATCCTTCAAAATTTACTCTTATCTGCTGCATTCACAGCCATGATGTAGAAAAATAAATAGAATAAATTAAATAAATACAACAAAACAGAATTATAACTATAGCAGTATTCTTAATAATAAGGCAGATGTCTTGAATGTGTCTACACATAAATAGCTCTTAATGATAAAAAAACAAGCTGCATGAGTATAATGCCTATCCATGTTAGAATGAAATCAGTTCTGTTATTGTTATAACTATGCGATAACATTGCCTCAAAGCCATTAACATTAACTCATTTCACACATGAAAAAAAATGCACAAAGAAATATTCATTAATATAACTATTCAGATGTAAGTTTAAATGAACATTAAATAAAATAATGAAAATCTTATACATGTACATATATTTACAGGTGATAGCAGCTATGCTTCAAGAACAAAACTTTTTGTTGGTCCTGCGTGAGTTTTGGTCGCCAAAAAGCTGAACAATACTACCTTTAGCAATGAAGCCCAAAAATTATATAAGCATCAATTCTTCTAACATGAAATGATTGAAAATTAAACACATAGTACATGTTAATTCAATCTTTATTTTTAGATAAAATGGTTGAAAATTTGACATAGTAAAAGGCGCTTCATCGTTCATCTTATATTCGTATATGATAGAAAATTTAAGACAGTAAACGGCGCTTCATTGTTTACTCCACGGCTGTAGTCGGACTCTTTGAAATGTGTACGCATGACCAGCTAAGGTTATACCAGCGGTTACTGCTGCTCTTTTGCTATTATACTATCACTAGAAGATGACATTCCTACATTTTATGAACATTGCGTCTATCCTGCTAGGATATATACATTTGATTTTTTTTTTTTTTATTTTGAGCAAGCCTGTTAATGACATAGAACTGCACAAGATTACCATTGTATATGCATGAGCAAAATATTATTACCGCATAAGTTAAATTTCTTAAATGTCTTGGCGGGTGTTGGGTAGAACTATTGAGTGTATGTTTCGTTGTAATAAAGACCTATCTCCCTTTGACACTAATATGTGATGAAAAAAAAAATCAAATCCTAGCAAAATCGTCTGTCCAGCATGGGCTACAAGTCATTTTTCATCGCCTATTGAACCTCTGACCTCGCATGCATGATGACTCCTCGTGCTTGTAGAGATAACTCTTCAGAGCGAACGCCTTTCCACAGCGGCCGCACACATACGGCTTTTCAGTCGAGTGTGTCTGGACATGCGCACGCAGGTTCGACTTATCAGCAAAAGACTTACCACACTGGCCACACGCAAAAGGCTTTTCCCCAGTGTGCGTCCGGATGTGGCCCTGAAGCAGCCAGGGTCGGCTGAACTTCTTGCCGCAGTGCGGACACTGGCAGCCCTGGTTGTGTGTGCGGACGTGCATGCTGTAGGCAGGCATCGAGACGTAGACCTTGTCGCAGTGGGGACACTTCCGAGCCTTCTTGTCACACACAGAGCGGTGGGTCTGTCGATGGCGTGCTAGGTTGCTGGATGTGCTGTAACGTTTACCACACTCAGAGCATTCGTAAGGGTCTAGACCGGACTTGAACACTTGGGCGGAAGCTTCTAGAGAGGATGCTGGAGATGAAGATGGTGACGAGGAAGACGCGGACAAATTTCTTTCTGTGAACATAAGCTGGTTGATGCTTGTTAGCTGATGCTCTTTTGAGCGATGTGATGACATCGTTGACGAATTTGATGGTGAAGATGCTTTGATGTTGGCCTCGAATTGACGAAAAAGGTTGTCCTCGCTGCCTGTCTGGAGGTTTGAGATCTGATAATCTGATAGAACGTTTGTGGTTGGAGGATATTCAAACTGGAACACATTATGTGGTTGGTGTTGATGCTGATGTTGATGATGAAGATGAGAGAAAGTGCTGCCTTTGCCAGTGACGCCAGCATCACTACGGCCAGATGGTTGGATGTTGTTGCTGATGGCTGAAGCCTCTCGGCTCATGATGAACATCTTAGCTTGGTGCATGTTGTTGGTGGCTGCGAATTGATCATTTACGGGAGGCGGAATAAGGTGGTTGCTGCTGCTATAATTATGCAAAGTACCAAGCTCTTGTTTCAATAGGGGTGAGCTATCATGGGTTCCTGGACTAGATCGCTTACGATTGTTTTGGACGTTTGAGAGATACAAATTTTCATCTCGACTAGAGGAGTTTGATGAATTTGCGCTGAAGGCAAAACGCTCACTTTGTCTGACCGCCTCTTCTTCTTCTACCTTCTTCTTGGCGAACTGGGTCGCAGCGAGGAGATACTTCAATTTAGGATGATAAACGCCTAAAGATTTGCGATACGCGCTGCTCTCTTGTGGTGTCACTGATTCTTCTCGGAAAGACGATGAGGATCCAGCTTCGTAAGTCTCCATGTGGGCAGAAGGTTCGAGAACATTATCAGACAAAGGTACAGAAGAAATCTCAGGTTTTACAACTGATGAGCGTTGGGAGCCAATGCTGCCAGGATAGTCATTCGTTGTTGAACCTGCGTTAAGCGCGCTAGCGATGGGGTGCGTAGCTTGTGTGGTATTTATGTGGAGAGATAAAATATCTTCAGAGATTTTTTTATTTGAATTTTGTGTGGAGGCTTGGCCTAGAATGAGGTTTCCATTTCTGTCCATTTTGGGTGAAAGGATGAATTCGTATTGAGGATGTGTTACAGACCTGTTTGGTGAAATCTCCTTGACTTGGTGTTGTACAGTGTTCTCTTCTTCTTGTCCACTCGCCTTAGAATCTCTCAATTCTATCTCGGTTTTGATATACGCCTTTGGGCTCTCAGACGCCTCCCTCCTCTCTTTGCTTCTAGATGAGAGTTGCGAGTAATCGATGGGCTGGTCCAATGGGGACTCAGGCCGCGTTGTGCTGTGATCTACCCGAGCTATGTGATGAACTGCATAGCGAGAATTTTCCTCGAAATTAATCTTTCTCTGCGTAAAGGGAACCCCTCGCTGAGCGTTGGGAGCGGATAAGTCATAGAGAGCGTTTGCACCTCGAATAAGTTCACATGTCTTCTGAGCGCCGCCTGGTTTGAGGGCCGTGGCATAATTAAAGTTTTCAATACCAAGAGACCTGCTCAAGTCTTTGGTAGCGCCCGATGCCGCAGGTGTGAGCAGGTCATAATGTCTGGCGCCATCTTTAGACGATACCAGAGATATGGCCAAATCAGTGAGGCCATCGCTCCTTCTGTCTTTAACGCGGTTATCTGCCTCTTCATTAATGTCAATCATGGCAATCTCGTCTATTGGCTCCAGAGTTTGCTCATGGTGTTTCCCGGAAACAGCTATGGTTCCTTGAGCTGTGGACCGAGCCACTTCCGCCAGTCCCATATGCTCAGATGTTGAGTCTCTGCCCATATAACGTTGAGGACTCTGCGTCATCAATTCCAAGAGAAGAGAGAGACCGGACGGGCAATCCCACCCATAGTCTGTTTCCGGTGGCGGCTCATGGCGACCCTCGTTCTGACTTGAACAGCCGCTGTCACTCTCTCCGCCGTCTGACAAGCTTACGCTCTTGCGGTCATACATGCGGCCACCTCGATTGAAAAATTCCCTTTTCTTAAAAGGAGGCGAATCTGAAATTAGAGAGGATGAAATTAAAAATAAAAAAATTGCTCTTTGCAAAAGAAATGAGCCTAGGACTTAACACCACACTGATTTTGGTCTTCCACTGCAATAGTGAGAGTGCAAAGAAAATGATAATGGCCATGTGGTTCAAATTTATGTATGAGTTCTGTTCAATAGCCATAATCATCGAAGTCAAAACAAATGTTTTAGTTTATCTCTATGTGATACAAAATAGTAGATCTCTGTAATGGTTGGAAACTAATGCCACGCCCCTTTTGTCTCCTTATAATTATTGTTTGTTGTCGGATGTATCGCGCACACAACACGGCAGCCTCCGTCCCAACCTGAATTTCACCTTCACACCTAGAGGCATGGCGAAATGGAAAAAAATGGGGCCTTAAACTCGTCTACGGACTAAGTTAGGCAGAGTAATGCAGCAGATATCAGGGCGAACGCTCTTACCCCTCAGCCAATGGCGCCCTTGTGTGTCCAAGGAAAAGTAAGGAGATGGGAAACTTTCCTAATCAAATTATGCTCAGAGTAGCCTTCGCGTGTGCGCATTACATTTTATTACTGGCCTCTCCAGTAGTAGAGATAAGGAATCATCAGAATACAGAACGCCGTCGTTTATTTTGTTCTCAGAGATAAGTTACTGAAAAAAAGTTATAATGTAGTCCCAGTCAGTCTCAACAGTTGTTTTTTTTTTCTTCTGTAGCTATAAAAACCAAAATCATAATAGAAACGCGCGTGAGTTTGCATATTAGGCTATTTTTTTCCTCATGGTGAATCAGTGCGGTTTTTTTTCCTACAAAGAGTTTAGTCATGATATTTTTTTAAGGTTTTAAAAATCCCTCTTTGTGCGTTCTTGTGTAGTGACATAAAAATGGTATTTCAGATGGAAAGTTAGTCTCTAATTTAAAAATTAAGATACCAAACTTAGCCAACTCCCACTGTTGTAAAGTTAAACATTCTATTCTTCCTTCCGTTTCGTCTTTCGTATTCCTCTCTCGCAGATCTCCTATTCCTTTTATCTCTCTCTTCCCCTCTTTTCTTTGTTTATTACTTTCTCTCTCTCTCTCTCTCTCTCTCTCTCTCTCTCTCTCTCTCTCTCTCTCTCTCTCTCTCTCTCTCTCTCTCTCTCTCTCTCTCTCTCTCTCTCACTCGTTAATCACCCTCTTTCTTTTTCTGACTCTTTCCATGACTTTTCTTTTCTTCATTTTTTTTTTTTGTCATTTTATCTCAAATCGGCTCAGACAATGTTACACGTAGTAGGTAAGCAATCTCTACTACACTCTAGATGTAGATCATTTTTTACTTTAGCTTTGCCATAGAGCTGGAGCGCTAACATAAGAAGGGTTTTTTTTTTATTATCATTTTCTTTTCCTCTAAGTGTTCTCACGCAAGTGCTAATGTCGTTTTTCTCAACTGCGCTACCGTGAGGAGAAAGACATAGGTAAAAAAATACAACAAAACATTGCAGGACGGGTGATTCATCACTCTGTATAGGCAGCTTAAAGAGTAGTTCGTTCACCTCCTTGGGTTACCTTGACACATTGCTCTCCAAGAGGAGGTGCCCGGCAGACAAAGAAAACAAGACAACCGTACGTTATCTGTACAGAATATACTAGGGAGAGAGAGAGAGAGAGAGAGAGAGAGAGAGAGAGAGAGAGAGAGAGAGAGAGAGAGAGAGAGAGAGAGAGAGAGAGAGAGAGAGAGAGAGAGAGAGAGAGAGAGAGCAAAGATGCGCAATGCTTTCAACATCGCACCTGAGTATTTCAGCGGTGCTCAAGAGTGCAAGGACTCATCACCCACAGTTCCACACTTGTAAACTATATCACCTCAGGGTGTTTCAACCAAAGCGCCAACGCCTACGTGTAGCAGAGAGAAAAAAAGTATGAATAGATGGCACCTCCTTACCTTCTCTCTCCATCTTACACCTTGATTTAACTGGATGCCAAACTAAACAATCAAAAACATAAAACTTTGAAAATCTCTTCCAAAGGTTAAAACAAGTCCTACTCAACCGATGTCAATCTGACCTGAGGGTCTACCTTTATCTAAACATTGCTTGCCATCTCCAACAGACTGGAAATAAATCAGAATTTCAAAGATTAAAGAAAAGAGTATTACACAGTGAAGATTGAGACTTCTGCAAAGGATAGAGATTCATCTTAAATTCTTTTGCACCACAAATGCGCTTTTTTCTTAACCATTGTCAAAAAAGTCAGCTTCAACTCTAAAGCCATCAAGACTCATTATGATCTCTGCTTTATGCCATTTCATATACTTGTAACAATAAAAAATGTTTTGTTGCTTTTATTAAACCCTTGACATGATATTCAAGATGCCAAAAATGCTATAACCATTCAAACTTGGCTTCTGTCACTTACCCTCCATTAAATTTGTTTTCAGTGACTAGATTTGGTACTTGGGTTTATTTGTACCTGTTTGATAGTTAGGACTGATAGAAGGATCACAAAGAGGGTTAAAAGGGTGAATAATAGGTACTAGTCCCTTATTAGATAATGTTCTTGTGATCAGTATTAAACGATACAGAAGAAAAAAAATTCCAATCATTCTTATTTACTTAAAGAAGGACCGTAATGTGAGACCAAGAGATGAACTTCAAGAACGTTACATTACACGACAGGGAGGATATTAACTTGATTGAAGCTGATTTTTAAAAAATACCAAGATTTCAGTCAGGCCTTGTATCCCTTACCCAGATAATGATTATTTTTAAGGGTTTAGAGAATTCCATGGGTGATGAACTCTCGTCTTTTACTAGACAAACTTATTGACGGACGTTTATCAGCAGCTCACTTGTAAAATTTTGCTAATTTCAGCACAAGGACATGTACAAGCTGAACTTCTATAGCTCCTCCAATCATTCTCCTCATTTCTGACCTTACTTGTGAAAAACAAATTAATGGGAACTGCAAGGACAAGACAAGTCTTGAAGGGCAAATATCATTATGTCACGTGAGTTTTGCTGTTAAAAGAGTAGGCCTATTCATTTCTTTGCTTCTACAATTGTTTTGCCTATTCACGTTAAAGAAATTCCTAAAACTTCCCCATACCTCAATGCAAACAAAAACATCAAGTTACAGATCGCTTCAGATCTTTGATTGGTTTCACCTGTACATGATCAACCTTAGAGCGGCGCATCAATTCAGAGGAGAAAATGTTACTATCGATAAAACACGAGATTGTTAGCGGATTGAGAAGCTGGTTGTAAACTTGATTACTCGCACATGTTCTATCTACATCTATAAATCCAAGGGGAACAAGAAAGACAAGAGTTTTGGAGAGAAAGGGGATGATCATATTCTTTACTAGACAAAGAGATAGGATGCCGGTAGGGAAGAAACACTCGTACCTGTAGGCCTAACTCTGCTTTTTAAAAACTATTTTATTGCGTGTCAGATCTACATGATCTGGTCATAATGTAATCTCGTGGAAACTTGATCTCTCTGGCAACCGACACAAGTAACGCGTTTGAAAACAACGAAGATTCCCATATTTTTACAGTCATTGAAAGTTAGAAATTACTTATCCATGTGTATTGTTATTGTACAAGTACACGTATCTGCAACATGCATTAGCGCAACTTTATTTTTTTTCCGAATATGTTTCCCGCATAGAGCGTTATCCTTTTATCTAAATATTCCTCAACCAGATTGGCTTCCATATCAACTCCGACTTTTCTATCATTTTATCGCTCTCTCTCTCTCTCTCTCTCTCTCTCTCTCTCTCTCTCTCTCTCTCTCTCTCTCTCTCTCTCTCTCTCTCTCTCTCTCTCTCTCTCTCTCTCTCTCTCTCTCTCTCTCTCTCTCTCTCTCTCTCTCTCTCTCTCTCTCTCTCTCTCTCTCTCCCTCTTACCCTCCCCCCTCTGTCTTTCTATCTCTCTCTCTCTCTTTCTCTCTCTCTCTCTCTCTCTCTCTGTCTCTCTCTTTCTTTGTCTCTCTTTCTGTCTCTGTCTTTCTCTCCCCCCCCCTTTTCTTCTCTTTCATTGTCTCACTGTCTTTCTCTATTTTCCTATCCAAATATTTATCTATTTATCTATATATCTATCTATCTATCTATCTATCTTTCCATATATAAATCAATCAATCTATCCATCTCTCCCTCCATTCCTCTCTCGCTTTTTTGGTTTTCTGTTTCTCGATCTCTGTTGTATTTCTTCTCTCTCATTCCCTTTTCATTTTTTCATTTTTACCTCTTTCTCTTCCTTCTCTTTAGTACATCTATTCACGCTCCAGTTTTATAAATTCTTTAGAACTCTGTCCAAAAAAGTCCCTTCCATTTTTTACATTTTCATTTGTATCATTTGAAAATGTACGATAGGATATAACGTACTGCCTTCATGAAGTATACAATACCGTTTCATCAGTAAAGGAAGACCTATGTTGGTTAATGGCTGACTGAAGTGCCATTTAGTGTCTGTTCCATACAAAGCAGAGGGAAAAGCCAAATGAACTGCTCTTGTCAAGACTTTAATCGTCTGCTTTGAGTGAGGTCTTCTCAGAATAATAAGATACGGATACTGATATCATTATTTTAGGACGTTGAGTTATGCTAACTATTGTCACTTCTTTAGTTTCTTACGCTTGCAATTGGTCATACAAAGTTAGAGAGAAGTTAACAAAGACCATCCTCTGTTCAATGTAACAATATTTATAGTTAGAAACCGTCCCCACCTCTCTTTTTCTCTCTCACCCACACCTCGTATCAATAATCCTCTATGTTTACTTTTTTATGTATTGTCTCTCCGTTTTGTTGCTGATGGAAAATTTTAGAAAATAGAAAAAAGCCGACAAGCAAAGGATTCGGACGGCGATCATTGTATTTAACATATCTTTCAATGATAAAATATGTTAGGACATTTGGTTTGAAAAAAGAATGATGCTTTTTTATTGCAAAAATTCACTGTGATTTCAAATTTTGGTGGTCTCATTATTTAAATGAAGTTAATTTGCTGAAAAAAAGAAAACTATATATAATAAAAGGGACAATACCTTGTTAACACATGACAAGCCAATAAAAAATATTGATGTGCAAGACTAAATGGGAAAATAATGGGAACTTCTAACGATTTCTCAGTCACTTAAGGGCAGGGTGACAAACATTTGCAAGGTTTTGGTTTCATCCAGAAGGTCTGACACAACTCCGGCGTCTGCTAGATATCACGCCTTAGGTTGACATGCTCTCCTGGTCTTGCTAACAGGGACCGGGAACTGTTGAAGCCAGGTCGATGAGCAACCAAGAGAGAAGAAAAATATACACGTTCACCTGCCGACAGGTAAAAAACAGCGGATTCTTAACACCTGCTAGACTTACAAGACTTTTTATAAGGTTTGAGTTCTTGGCACGTCTTGGAGAGAGCCATCTTTTCTTTTTCTTCTTTTTTGTTTGTAGGTTACAAAAGTTTCTCACGGTCCTCCTTGTTTTCTTCACACTGATTTCTTTCCGCAAGTTTTTGAGTTAAGCAGAGTAAAGAAACGTTTTAAAAATACACTGCCTTCTTTACTTCTTACTTGTTCTTTTTCTTTCCTCTTTAGTACTTTTTCCGATAGACTGACTATTATCATTATATCTTCATTACCAACCTAATCATTTCCATGACCTTTCTATCACTCCTTCCACCATTATCCCTTCATTATGGCTATCTTATTCTTTAACTTTTTTTAAAACGAAAGTTAGTATCATCGAAAACCTGTCCACTATCTTGACTCTCTAAAATAATATTCATTCCGTTATAACTTTGCCACAGCCACATTCTAATGACCATACTGTAGGCTTTCTTTACATTCCGCGATGTAAACTTAAAGCTTTTTTTTATCGAAATTGCAAGAAAACAAAAGATATAAGAAAAAAAAATGACCTTAAGAGACTCAGAGCAACCCAGCAAAGAAATAATGATAGAAATGGTCGCGGTGACCTGCATCCCACAATTATCTTCCTCTAAAGCAACCGGAAGTCCTGGGATTTGTTATCATAACAACCTCGAGCAGCCCTCGTGTGACCTGGCTTTCTTCGTTTGAGAAGAACAAAAACTTTTTATATCGACAGGTAGGCTATTTCTCACCCTGTGGGCGCGACAGCTGCTGCCAGTTGGACTCTTCATCAATCTGCATCCCTGAATGGACAAGTTATAAAAAATATCTAGAATAAAAACAATACTTATCTCAATATCGTATTTTAAATGCCTTATACAGTCATAGGATTTGGTATCCGATAGAATCAGGTTTTAAATTTTTATAACCAAAATATCCTTATACTGAATTAGATATTTAGAATTCATATTTTAGCGTGCAAGACATCTATAAATATACCGCTTCTATTTTTATAAAGTTCTTACTAAAAACAAAAAAAGTTTCCAGTGAGATCAATGAATTGTATTATATGTGTACCACGAGCAATAAAATCAATAATGTAATGGGCGTGGATTCTGATGGTTTCATTCGTTTTACATTTTAATATCCCCATTGCTCGCAAACATTTTATTATACACTGAGATATTCACCATTTTAAGGTACTAAACATCAGAAATTCTTGTAACCAGATGTGTGTTGGCCAGACCTGGACGCCATTCAAATGATGAGCACAGAGGACAGTGTTTTGACGGCTACCATGACATACACATCGGACAACTCGTGTACCATCAAGAGATCAGCGGAATCCACTCTAAATTGGCTTGGAAATCACTTCGTTTCTTTACTTGTTTGTCATTCATCGCAATGTCTAATCTCTGGAATGCGAGACATTGTCGTTTCTACTGTTGATTGAATCTATAATCTGTCTCAGCATTGGCAATCTGATGCGAGCTTTTGATTTTTATTTTTTAAACCATTTTATAAAATTGTTTCAATGTTTTAGTATGCGCACCTAGATAAATGGGCACAAATAAACAAAGGAAGACGATATTTAATTTTGAAAATCAATTCGTAAATAAGTTTTATGAATAATCAGACAGCACGATTATTTACTAATAACCTTATTATTTTTATGTTAAATAAAAAGTTTTTCTTCCCTTTTTTTTTCGTCAGATGACTGTGAAGTGAGGCGTAACATCCTGCGTTATTTTATCGCGGTATCCACCCGTTGAGATAACAAGTGCCAAATTCCAATGCCTAATAGATTAACTCTAACGATAAATTTTTGTTTAAATATTAACTTTCGACAACCTATGCTCTAAAAATATGCAAATTTGATATTTAACTTAAGTTAAATCCATCCGACACTTGTAACAAACTATTTTGTCTGTTATTTGAGAGATTTCGAATTTCTCACTTCCAAACATCACGTCATTTCTCTCTTACTTCCTGTTATTCTTTTTCCTCTTGCAATTCCTCTGTTCTCTCTCTCTCTCTCTCTCTCTCTCTCTCTCTCTCTCTCTCTCTCTCTCTCTCTCTCTCTCTCTCTCTCTCTCTCTCTCTCTCTCTCTCTCTCTCTCTCCCGCCTTTTCCAACCCCTTTCTGTCTCATTAAGTCATTTTCTTTATGACCTCATTTCCTTCCGACTACCCTCGAGGCCACACATCACCCAGTTTGCTGACGATCATCTGACAACTTTACCAACCGGCAAGCAGCTAGCTTCAGTATGTTTTGAGTAAACCAAACTTCCGGTGCTCCCACTGATTGGATGAGTTCACGCATGAGTGGTTCAGCACTTGGGACGGATGTTCGGCAACCAGGCCTTGATTATGTGCAGGGAAGGCGCAAAGTGGAGTGAAAACCGGTGTGGGTGGAGCGAGTTACTGGCGGCGTGTGCTAAACTTGAAAGACAAGGAAAAAATAAATAGACAAACTATTGGCGCCCTTACGGCTCCTTAGAGACTTTGGGGAAAGCTGGTCGTCATAATTTTATTCTCAAGAATAAAAGAGAGAGTCTGAATATTTTTTTCTAATATATAGATCACATCCACATTATTTAGTGCGGCTTTGTTTAAGTTGGAAGAATGGCCATGATCACAAAACAGAGGCTATTTATTAAAGATTGTATGGATAAATGGAAATAATAAAAACACAACTTAGTGAAAAGAGAAAGGTAGTGGGAGAGGAAGGGATGTTGTTAAGAGGATATCTGGAAGAAGATAAAATGACTTAAAGAGCAGACCTAAACTTATCCAGCACTTAATGCGGCTCAAAGCCACAACTAAATGTCTCAGGTGAGCCACACAGCAATCGTTGCTCTGCACAAAATTTAGCGGCAAACTATAGCCAGAAGAACAAACACCGAAAAAGTCCGGTTTAACAGTTTAATCTGCAAATCTAGTTCATGAATTACAAAAAAGGATTCAGTAAGCTTTGAAATCATCGTTTGCAGAGCAAGAGAAACTTACACAAAGCAGCCACAAACCTGCCATATCAGCAATACCATTTTTCATGCAAGAGTTGAATTTTTAAGCGAAAACTTTCTGTTTCGTTGAGTAAATGATGAAGTAGTAAGCCTTCAAGGAACGGTATCACGCAAAATGTGACATTACAGCCACCGCTCGATTTTTTTTCAATAGTTTAGAAATAATGAAGTAAAATTGCCCCTGACATCCTCCCTTTCCTGTTCCCTTGAGCCCTACTGTTACCGCTGCATCTCCGACTGCTGCTGCTGCCATTACTGCTATCAACACTACCATGACCAATATAACCATATTACTACTTTACTATAATAGTTACAGCATATATAAGTTTATATAAGCCGCTTCCTCCATTCTTCAATGCTGAGCAAGATGGCTTGCTAACACGGTGAAGGACTAAAGGAGAGAAAGATCCAGCTGTCCATAGCTTCTGCTCATAATTACCTCAAGCCTGGTTTCCCTGTCCACCAGACTTTTCTTGGGCAAACGTTTCAACTTGTTTACCTTGAAACAGCTCTACTCGCAGGAAAAATGCTGTTTTCGTTTAGTATACACCTCCCTCCCCTCCCTCTCCACTATCATAAAAACATTACTCGGCTCCAGAAAATCATGATGGGCCCCGCTCCACCACCATGAGGATTCCCCTCACCCTCACACCATCACTAGCTTTTCCTCTACGAAGACATCTATGTCTGGATGCCTCCTTCCCTCCCCACGCTTCCCCAATGTATGGGAAACGATTCTTTTCTCCACACCAGAACCATCTTCAGAATCTCCCGCTCAACGAGACCCTGATATTCTTTACCACACACCCCCCCCCCTTTTTTTTCCCCCACACACACCACTAGTTTTTATGGGGATATACTTCCTATTCCATTATTGCTTCGTCCCTGGCTCGCTTCAACCAAGACAAGGCTGCAGCTGCGACCATCAAACACAGCCCTGGAAGGGAGGAGTGAGGCAGTCAGGTCAGTCAGGCAAGCCTAGTTGGTCTAGAGGTCCTCAGGGATTTCATTAGTTGCCCTAGCAATGATAGTGCTCAGGTAGTGATCATGGCGGTAAAGGTGGTGGCGGAGGTGGTGGTTGTCTGATAGTGGTGTGATGGCGATGAGTATTGGAGCTGATAGTGGCTTTTTTAAATTCTGAACGACCGCTAAAAGTGGATAATTGTGCTGTTTTGGTTAATAGGGTGGTTGTTCTGAGTGTTGGTGGTTAGATGTTGGTTCATGGGGAAAAGCTCATGGTATTCTTGATAATGGTTTGCTTCATTATCAGTTGCTGAAGAAAATTTATTATTTGTCCTGGTAGTGGTTAAATAGCATACTGTTCATTGGGAAGACATTTTCAGCTGTCTTGATAATGATTTTTTGTCCAGTATTTGTTAATGGTGAAAAGTTGATGATTGTCGTTATGGGTTTTGCTAAAATACTAACAATTGATGTTGATGTTTGTTTCAATGATCGTAAAAAGGGAAGATTGGAGCTTGATCTGACGATGGTGGTTGTTCTGATAAACGCTTTGGTGTAAACAACATGAACTTCAGTTCAACACCTTCGTCAGTTAATCTTTTATTTTGGTCAAGCATAACAAAGAGAGCTGGTCTAGTTAACCACGAAGTGGGAAAAAAATTAGTGTAATACCTTTTTTTTAATTCCTAGAACTAGATGCCTTCGTGGTGAAAGACGGTGCGCATAATATAATCTAGCATGGTATCTTAGGATGCATCCAAAAGTGGTATCGCAGGCGCAACAATGATGACAAAAAAGGTTTGAAAGGTTGATTTCCTTTAAAAGCAATGCAAAAATAAAAAGGCGCACAGGACAGTTTAAACAACCCACAATTGCCACGTTTAATAGACTTCTAACAACAGTGAGAGCTATGTCTTACCCATATGTACAGCGCATGAATTTTTAAAAATTTCTTTCCTTTTTTTTTACTGTTGTGCTTTTTTAAATTTGAAATAAAAGTTGAACTTTCTTTTTTTTTTTCACATCTACAAGATTGTATGTGTTCTTCTTTCATCGGTAAGGCTGCTGGCTTTTCAAGGAATGAAACCGGATACAACGATCATGAGGTTATATAATGAACAAAAAAAAATCTTTTATTTTTCCTTCCACATCCTCCTCTTTTTCCTCTTGTTTCACCTTCTCATAGCTTTCTTTATTTTTTTCTCTCCTATTTTTGCAACAATATTTTTATGTACAGGAAACTATATACTTCTACCACTCCATTTGTCTCTTTCTCTCTTTCATTTTCTTTCTTCCCCTCTGTCTTTCTCTCTCTCTATCTCTCAGTTTTTGTCTGTCTGAGTGTGTCTCTCTCTACCTCTCTCCGCCTTTGTTTGTCTGTCAGTCTCTCTCTCTCTCTCTCTCTCTCTCTCTCTCTCTCTCTCTCTCTCTCTCTCTCTCTCTCTCTCTCTCTCTCTCTCTCTCTCTCTCTCCCCCCCCCCCCCCTTTTTTCTGTTTTTGCCCTACATAGTTTTTTGTTGTTTTTTTCTAGCCGACTTCATCGTGAAAGTCACTCAACAATTTCGTTTCCACATATCATTCCATATGAGTGTTGTTTTTCTTTCCTCCGCATTTTTACTTCATTTTGGAATTCGTTCGACACATTTTCACGAGACAAAGAAATACCCGTGCTAGACGTAAGCTAGCGCTCGTCTTCCTTGGTCGTATAGGATGGAACACGAGTGAAAGTGAGAATAAAAACACCTAGAGATCTAGATCTAGAGCCACTCGGCCCCACACCACCAACAGGCACATCGCCGCAAGCTCACTCAAGATCTCTTCAAGTTGACATTCACTGGAAAGTTGAAAATATACAGAGGTAGAAAGAGAGAAAGATAGATAGAAAGAAAGAGAAAAGAGAGAGAGATAAAGAAAAAAAATATGACTTTTAAAATGTCTTATCCCGCAGTCTTCCTCTGCCACCCCTATCCCCATCTTTATCACCCATTTGACATATCCCAGTCGTCCACCTCCACCCCTAATACCAAGACTTTGATCTCTCAGAATGTAACAGTGACGATTGTTGAAAGATAAAAGATAGAGGTTGAAACTCGTTGAAACGTAAGTGTCAGTACAATTAAAGAAATCAGTGGAACTTAACTTACCAATGAAAAAATAGGTTTAGATTGCGTGCTGTAAAAGATAAGATTTTCTAGGAAAATGGAAAGGGTTGGAGATTCCTGAGTTCAAACGAGACAGCAGCAGCTGCTGTAACTAACTGTCTTTTTGAGAAATGGTTCAAGACAAAACTTATATCGTCCGGACTAAATGAGTTAAATATCTTGGCAGAAAGTATCAAGAAATTCTTTCAACTTTATGATGTACAAGCTAACATAAACTTGGATATACGTTAAGACTAACAACAGTTTTGTAAATGATTCCAATTGTTTCTCTTTTTTTTTTTTTTTTTAGTTTTCGTTTGCATTATATATGGGAATGAGGAATACATTGTACGCAGCCAGTCTTGGCAGGTACATGTTACCCTCGAGTGGCTTGGATAAGAAACGTCTGAAAAATGCAGTGCAGAAAAATTAATGTCTGCCTCTGAGTGTGCCATTGACACTTTCCATAACTCTGCAATTTTCATTCAACAGACTGCTTGTAACAGTTCTTAGTTCACATAATTTTTTTAAAAAAAGAACATATAGAATAGAAAATGATCAGCCAGAGACAGAGATTTATATCAGGGCAGAGCAGCGTAACGTTTCAATTATTAATTTTGGTGCCGTAGTGACTCTTACACAATCCTGTATCGAAGAGGAAGAGTTGAACATGGAGGCAAGACAAGACCAATCTCATTCAGCTTCTCAATTAAGTTTTTCTTTCAGAAAGCAGCCGTTTTGGAAATAACTCGATTTGTAAGAATGTGAAAACGTAATGTTAAGAAACAGGAGTGAGGGAGAAGGGGAAAGGGATGAGGAGGGGGTGGGGGGAGGCTCGGCGGGGATGCGGTTGAACTTGTTTCATGTTTACTGGTGGTGGACGCGTCCAGGGTGGAGTTAGGGCGAGGTAGGTATGGACGAAGTTCCTATAGGAGGGAGCGTGAGTGTAAGACTGAGAGAGGAAAAAAAAGGAGGGGGGGGACGAAACAGGGGGTTGGAAAGGGGAGAGCGAAGGGTTGTAAGGAAACAGGTGCGCGTGGTAAACAGCTGCCGCGTGGTGAAAGTGGTGAGTGGCAGCGGAGATGCAGGCAAGTGAGCAGAGTTGGAGCCAGACCTGAGCTGTGCCAGCGCTGAGTGACTCGTCTCCGCAATTACCGAGATCAGCGCCTCGCCTACCTAATTACCTCCCCTTCTCTACCTTTTTTTACAGGGCAATAATTCTCAAGTTGCTCGATTTAAGTGACTTTCTCCCTACCTTTTCTTTCAAACTTGATACGCGGCTTTTTGACACAAAATGAATAATAATAATAAAAAAAAAAAACTTTGCATATTAACCTCTTCTCTTTCAAAAAAAAATGTGTGCATTGAAACTTCTTTTTCGGTTAATTATGGCTCCAGCTCAAAACTTTCTCTCTCGTTTGAGCTTTTTAGAACAAAGTAAATTTAAAAAAAAAAAAGAAAAGAAAAAAAAAACAATCCGAGGCACAGTGACTAAGACAAGTACTAAAGGAAGATTTGAGTTAAGCCAACAACTAATAAGATGAACTAAAAGTGTTTCAAGAAAATTGAACCATGGAATTGATCACCAGGTGACGTCACTAATGTGACTACTGTTTATTTACCCGTCTGTCTTCTTTGTACAATCTTAAACCTACAAAGATGATTCTCAAATAAATCATAATTATGTTGAAGTGAAAAAAAAATAATCAAATAAAAATCATTATTAAGTGGAAAAAAACAAGAAATTTCATACGCCCTACATAATATATACAGTGACACTTTCTTGTATTTTTGTTCCTTGACAACAACTTCAATTAAGGTTATCATGTGATCGATCAAAATAAGAAAATAATGTCATCCTCATGACTGCTTTCATTTAGATTATTTCCTTCATCTTCTCTTGAAGTTTGTTTGATTGATGGCTGCATTAGTCTCTTGATAATTCTAAATTAGATCTAGGCTTCCTTGCACTGCCTCATATAACTAGCTAAGAAAAGTATCCGACCATAAAACATTGATTCCCCCATTAACCTCACCCCATTTCTTTAGGGGTTTTTTTTGTTGTTGTTTGGGTTTTTTTTATCTTAAGGTTGTTGTATTCTCCAAATCTCTGCTCAATTTGTCCGGCAGTAAAGTTACCGCCTGCTACCCCTTTCCCCACCCTTTCCTCCCTCGGACAGAGTAGACCTAACAGTAACAAGATGAGTCTCCAAACTCATTCATCTACAGCCCAGCCCACAACGGTTGTCTAACATTTTCCCTTCCTAGTGTCACTCCTGGCACAGCTTCACCAAGGGTCGCCAAATGCTCCACTAAGTAGAGCGTTAGGCTCACAACCAGGCGGTGCACGGTTCGATGACGGCCAGGTCAATCGATGGGAGGGGTAGGATCTCACTCGGCCAGCTCTACCCTTGTTTTGACATAAATCCGCCGCCCTCTGCTAAGATTCTTATTTGGGATAGAAAGTAAACGTAAATCTAACTAAACAATCTGTTACCCCAACAATACAGCTTGGTAAACCCAGAGATAATGCTCAGCGAGATATGCTAGGCGTTAACAATAAGCAGTCAGAAAGATTGAGGGGACCGCGTTTAATCACATGCCTATGTTTCCCCGTTTGCGTTAAATTGAAAATAAAAAAATTGGTTCTACGCCATAGAGTAATTAAAGAAACAGGTCTGGTAGCGATGAATCTGCCCGACCTTGGATGGTAACGTCACCATATTATCATGGTGTAATGCCTGTTTCACTACCCATATTTGAATGATAAAGTCACGACAGTTATCTGCACAAGATGATTCCTGCGGAGAAGCCATAAAATATTGCTGCTTCTCTCCGCTTCTCATATTATGAGCTCATCAATCTGCGCTTGGTATCCTCTCTTTCTCTCTCTATCTCTCTCTCGCGCTCTCTCTCTCTCTCTCTCTCTCTCTCTCTCTCTCTCTCTCTCTCTCTCTCTCTCTCTCTCTCTCTCTCTCTCTCTCTCTCTCTCTCTCTCTCTCTCTCTCTCTCTCCAGCGTTATCTCTTCTCTCACCCTTTCACTTTCTTTTTTTGTTTCTTTGCACAGCATCTTCTGTCTTCTGACTGACAAATTCCAAGCGGCACACGGCACATGTACCGCTCTTGCATCACCTTTACTCCGAAAGAAGTGTTTTATAGCTCTTGCCTTTATTTTTTTTATTTATTTTTTTTTTTTTTGGGGGGGGGGGGCAATACCTCTGTCTTCTACGCTCGTCTTTCCTATTCTCACTCCTCCCCCTTTTTTATTCTCTTAGTTTTCCCAAACAGATTTCTCGAATACTCTGTACGTTATCTCCAGCTCTATGAGCCTACCTGATAATGAATAATTTTTTATGGTGGCGCCTATCAAGTTTTTGTTCATCTCTCTATGACACACACACACACAATCTGCCTTCAGATTCTACAGAACCTGGTTATTTCATGTCTTTCCCGGTGAATTCTAAGTGGCTGATTTAGAAAAAAAACTTCACATATCTACACATAAGCACACAAAAGACGTAATGTGCATGCAGCATATTATTACAGAATCCTCAGCCACGCGGAGGATAGAGCAATTCTAACAATTACCAACGCTAACTTGGAGACCAAACACAATGTTAACTGAGAATCTGTTACTCGAAAACAAAAACAATGTCTCTTGAACAATTTCAGCGCAAAAATTATCCGATACCAAAACACGCCATAGTTAGGTTTGGAAGCGCTATCGATATGATTATTTTAAATATCTTGTTAAAGATATCGATTACTCTTCCGTCTAAGATCATTGATGCCTAAGTTCATACAGTTGAAGGTTAATCTGCATAATATTTAAATCTTCTCCGCCTCTCTCGTCGCCTGCTTTAATACTGATTCTGGCACTCACTAGTCAAACCCCTCAGCTCCATCCCCCCTTCCGTGTTGATTTCTTGGCGGTTTTATTCACTTGTGCAATCTTATTTTCTTAATTAAACAATACCCTCTCTCTCTCTCTCTCTCTCTCTCTCTCTCTCTCTCTCTCTCTCTCTCTCTCTCTCTCTCTCTCTCTCTCTCTCTCTCTTTCAGTTTCTCTCTCTTTTGCTCCCTAGCCATTGAAACGCAACCCGAGATGCGAGGCACAGGTTTGCTTTGGTTGTCTTGTACCCGCCCTTAACGAAACGTTGCGCATTATCTGATCTAGTAGACAATTCCTTTTGTGAACAGGTATAACATGAACTCTCAGATATCATTCCATCTGCTTTACGCAGAATTTGATCTCAGCTAAAGACTTACTTACCAGCTTTATAAATAGCATACGATCTCTTCCCAAAACCATCGTTATTTGATTGAATAATTTATAACTCAAGTCAGTAGCTAAAGAATGTTATCTTGTCTTGTAATAAAACCATCTGCTTTGAGCTTCTCTTTTCGGAGGAGACAAAACGATTGCCTTAAAGGTATCTACATCATCAAATCAAGAAAACGCGCCCAAAAAAGTTCAAAATTCTTTGAACTGTAAAAACTTTTGTTCCATCAAAGTTTTCTTGTATAATCTAGGTGGAACATATTTCAGGCATTTCTCATATCCGAATACGATGAAATTGTCTTTTCAAATAATGACAACTTTCATTTTCTCCTATCCAGCTGCCTTCAGGGTGTATTCATTATTTCCTCGATACTTCAACATGAGAATCATCACTACTTATTCATGTTGTTGAGGACAGCAATGGCGATAACCTTTGACATGTGAACAAATATCTCAATAACTGATTTATCGGCTTCATTACTTTAAAACTACAAACTAAAGAACTATGACTTGGTGGTAGAAATATCTGTCATGTGGGAAACCTCAATTCTCTAGCGTACATTCTCTACAAAGTGAATTCAGGGTGTTTCAGGCTCACCAAGCAATGAGCAGTGAAGCTCACGGTCATCGCGTTTCACCGCAGTCAGGTGGGTACAGCTCAAGGACTCAGCTACTAAACAGTTCCTGACAGCGCTACCTACTACCTGAGCTCGAGCTCGAGTCAGAACAATAGCCTATTTCGTATCGGTACGTTCAGTGAGCGTCTCCAACAGGTATCGAAACCACAGGAGTGAGGCAGGTCACTGGTGGTAACCCCTTGACCTTTGCCTGACCCCTGGCTACCCGCAAACTTGCTCTCACCTTTGTAATCTTGATCCTGGAGGCTTCGCAAAGGTAAAAAAAAGGCATTGGCTTTATCGTTGTGAAGCTGGTCTCTATTATTAATTCGTTACAGATTTTTGAGAATCTTGAGTCGTGCATCAGTTCGGTTTATTTCCTGCAGAATGCTGAATTGAACGATTTGAAGAAATTTGAATATTTGCGGAGTCAAGTCGGATCGGCATGAGTTAAGGCTTTGTTTTATCTGAGATCAGCAACAATGTATTGAGAACTTAGAAGGCCTGTTGTTTTAATCCAGATCACATCTCAGTAGGTATTCTATGCAATCTTGTTTTAGAGTAGGCCAGTTTGGAATTTCTTGATTCTCAGTTTTGAGAGCTCTGCTTTAAGTTCGAGTCCCATGTTGTCGGCAGATGACGATGGGCACTCTTCTTCTCAGCTCTATGTTGCCAGTCAAAGATGTTCTGAAGCGCTTGAGGAATTTGCAGGAGGAGCCTACCCCAAACTTCAAGTTTTTCCCCTCATTAATCTATTGATCAAAATAAACCAACAAATAATAGACTGCTAAACTGTCAAAAGTGGATGGAAAGAGTGAAAAAGATTAGGAAATTTTTTTGAAAGGAAGGGTAGATAGAGGGGTACAGAAAAAAAATAGATAGAAAGAGCGAGTGGAAGAGAGTGATATGCAGACAGATAGATGGGTGAAAAGACATACATTGATAAATAGACAGACCAGTAGAAAAAAAGAGAAATAAGAAGGATAAAGTGAGTGAATGAGTGAGATAGCTCTATAAGCCCTTCAAAGTGCGTAACTTCTGTGCGTCATTTCGACCTCACTAAAAGGTTAAGGATACCTCAGCCTGGGACATCGTAACCCTATACACTCTGTATACAAGTAGCCAAGGGGCCTCTCTTCCCTCAACGCTTCTGAACCTGTTAGCTTGAGGCAGATCAAACCCTCTGAAAATGACAGCGCTTTTGTTTTTGTTCCTTTTATCTCCGCAATAGTGTATGTGCAGGTGCTTGTCGGCGAGCGAAAGAGAAGAAAAAAAAAATCTACCTGCAAATTTATACATTCCTATTATCTCTGCGCATTGTAGATAGATCTAACCCCTCATTTTCTATCACAGCTAAAACATTAATCAAATCCTTGTCTGAATTCTATGTTGATTTCTTAAACAAATTGTTAGAATTCTGCAATATTATCAATTTAGGCGAACCGTGGGAAAGAGCAGACTTTTCACGAGCAAGGTAGGTAGGATCAGGAGAAAGGGCAAAGAGAGGGTTCGACCAATACAGCGCGAGGCGTTGCTCTGGTGCCGCGTGCGATGCCAACATACATGTGGCTTTCACATTTCACGATCGTTAGATTTCATTGCATGATTCCACTGGTTGTCTTGGGTTAAATCGCAATTTCTTTCGTAATTAGATCAATAAAACATAGGATTTTGTAAATTAGCAATGATTTTTTCACGATTCATAGGAAACTGCATCAGCTTGAAAAAATGATCCTAATATTAAGTTCATTAAGATTGGTTTGCAACATGAGAATAACATTATATGAGGCATGAAAATGAAACCCACTCCTGCGACACCCACTAGTCCTGTGGTAGACCGCAAGCTCAATGATCTGTCAAACCTTGTGTCGTGGGTTCAGTCCGACTATGCAGTAGTTTTAGGACCCCTCATACTCTTTGAGAGCGAAATGAAGAGCAAAGTGCCTCTGATTACTGTTTAAGAATAATTTAAATAAAAAAAAATAGCTTAAGAGTCCAGAAAATTCAATTAAAAAAAAAAACTTTTACACACTGTTGTTTTCCTTTAAAAAAAAAAATAAGGTCAAAATGGCATAACTTGTGGCATCATTTTTAATTTGTTTTGGTTTTTTTTTATCATTTGTTTTTAATTGGTGCTTTGTAAAATAGCATGGCTTCATTTAATCCGTGTCTTACTTGCTTCAGTCTTTTATATAGTGCATGGACAGGTGTAACTAATCCGGACATGAGTTTACTTCTTTCTCCGGACTAAAACTCATCACTTGATGCAACAGTTGAGGCGTCTCAGCTTCACTATTGCCGGTCCTTTTACCCAGACGAGATGTGACACCTCACAAATTTCGGTATTAAGATTATGAAAAGTTTAGTCCTCTATTATTTGAAGATTAAAAGGATAAGCCATCATTAGGCAACTTTCAGTACAGAATTGGACGTTTTTATCTCAAACTCAAATACTGAATCGCAAAGGTAAATAGAAGTAGTGCAATTAGAATGCATTGTAAACTGTTTTAACCAAAGAGAGAATGATGGAAAGAAAAAGTCTTTTGATTTCTGCACAATTTGAGACTGGGCAACTTTACATGTATGGTAGGTTTAATCAAGTACGCGATTTTCCCATCTTAATAAAAAAAAAAAGGTGGGAAAGAAGAGAAATCTTATTAGTTCCTTAGGGCATTGCTCCAATTTCTCAACCTGTAAACACATCCATACACAAAGCGGTTATAATAAGATAAAGTCTGCAGCAATTTTTTTAAAGCCAAAATGCCCTTGTATTTCAAGACTAAGCTGAAGGTTCATTGATAAATAAACCACTTGGATTTTTCAAGGAAAATTAGTTCACTATGCAACAAAGGTTGAACTAAAACCGTGAAGGGCCAGAGAGTTTACCATGTTTCGATAGAGCAGAGAGAAGATGGGTAAAGAGACACCTCGCTTCTTCTTGATAACGGCGTGTTTTACAGTTTACATGTGGCTGGGCTGCTGGCAAGTTTTTATGTCTTATTATAATCTCTTTGTTTACAGGAAGAGGGTGATAACGCGCTGTTTTTCCTTATCTTTACTGCTACACGGCACGGGATGGATCAGTGGGCACACCACTTGCCTAACGTATAGGACGATTTAGCTTTGGTTTTGACATGTCTTGATTGATAAAAGGGAATGGCTTTCAATGAAAGATTTTCAGAGAGGATTATGCTTAGTATAAGCTTACTGGTCTCTGTCGCTGAAGAGTTTACAGTCATAGTTGCATTAGCGCTTCAGGTTTATCGCCCTTGGTTTACACATTACTTGCCTGCAGCTCAACAGGCTCCACAGGAATAAAAAAAAAAAAAAAGGCTGACGGAAATACGTGGTTCTTGGAAATGAAAAGATAGCGTTTTACAACATGAAAGGAACAAATAAAAGTCATCTAATTCACCTGTCGTTTATAACAGGCTTACAGTTGCATTATAACATAACAGATATTTCTCCTTCTGAAAAACAGTTCTTCAAAGCAGAGCTGAACAATGCACTGACTGCATTTTGCATTGCAAAGCATGGAAAAGATTTAAATCAAGGTTTTTGTCTCAATAAAAACTGATGCCTGTAACATAAACAAGGAAAACAAGCAGCGGGCGGGGTGAGTGCGGTCCGCAGGGTAAACATGACATCCGGAGCTGCCGGCGAATACAACTCAATAAACTCACGTACACACACACACACACGGACTCACACTGCATGCAGGTAAAGCTTTACCAGACCTTCTAAGGATGCTTCCTTCTCTGCGTCCCTGGCATTTGGCATATTTGTATTATCTCTGTGCTTCCTGATGCCATGTCGTGATGACCTGCTGAGCATAGAACGGCCTCGGCCACACACCAACAACTCCTTGATAATAAAGAGAACCACCAGATCAACAAAACAGTGTCCTGATAGAGCAGCTCAAAGCCGGCTACACGCGAATCATCCGACACAGCAAAGAACAGTAACGACCCTGCATATAGGTCCTCAAAACAAAGAGTTCAACCACGCATTGATTTAATCTTTCAGCATAGCCACAAATTGCAACTTAATTTAATGACAGCGGACACTACAGTCATAG
The DNA here is from genome assembly GCA_033675545.1 of Elysia crispata. Lineage (NCBI taxonomy): Eukaryota > Metazoa > Mollusca > Gastropoda > Plakobranchidae > Elysia > Elysia crispata. Next base: position 99,909 of record JAWDGP010008010.1, read on the forward strand.
AACAAATTCCAACAGATCACAGAACAACTATAATCACGTATCAGATAAAGTACAGAAGAGACACAATTGCTCGTGAATGCTTAAACAATGCAGAATGCAACCATAGTTTGTGACAATGCCTTGAATATGCAAAATACAGCCCCAACTGTACTTCAATGCCCTGACAATGCAGACTTAAAAATTAGCAATCACTAAAGAGTACGTAATTGCCTTGATACTGCAACAATTATAATTATAATTATCTCACCACATGCCAATGTCCTAACATTGAGAGGTACAGCATTTATTAAACTCAAATGTCCTGGCAATGCAGACAACAGCAAACAGCCATGACGAAAGACAACATCCGCAACAGCATGACAATATTCTGACAGATCAGAGTCAAGACCACCAACCGGTACTTTTACGAGCCTTCTACAAACACAAACTCTCGTCAATTCTCTCTCAAAGCAGGGTGACTTCGAAACCGCACAACCATTTTCTAACACAACTCAGTACAAAGACAAACAGACGATAATATTCTGACAGAGTCGAGCTCAATGACAAACATATTACAATAATCTGACAGAGCGGAGCTCAATGGGAAACATTTGACAATATTGCGACACAGCTACGATCAACATATGATCATGTCATGACAGAGAGCAGCGCTATAACAAAAAATATGACAATATTTTGACAGAATAAAGTACAAACACATCACGCTGCTAGGTAAGAGAATCATCATAGAAATGTGTTTATAAATACTTCTCAGATCTACATTGTCTCAAAATCGTGGATCTAAATGTCAGAGAAAAGTTTCTTAATTTACTCAGCTTGTGTGGCAGAGTGTTACAGCGTCCACCTTGAGGCATGAACGGACTTTCTGTCGTAATCCTAATTATGTCGCAGTTTTTAGATACATGTAGTTATGGAGCCTCATCTTGTGAGCTCTTCATAGTTTATTGATTGGTCATAAACGGTCTGGTATCCCGTTGTAGTGCTCAGCCAGGATTGGAGCTTTGTCTTATAATCTCGAGATACATAGCTTACTGTGAGAAATAAACGCTTTGACATGAGGGTTGTTTAAAGCACCAAAATATCAATAAACTACGAGAGCCAATTAACCGAATGCGAGGACTTAGATATGGATGGAATAGGCTGTGAAGAATTCCGATGTGAGTTTGAAGGTATACTCTGGAAAAAGCCTGTGCCGAAATGTCTAGGATATAAATTTCATACTCTCAAAAAAATTATCTGGAGACTGTCAAATGATCTTCAACGTGATGTGATGCAAGCTTGTTAATAGTTCAACTTTTATTTAAAAAAAAAATAAAAAATACCTCACCTAGAACAGAGGAAGGCGTTTCTCTGAGTGCACTCTCACTTCTTGGGCTGTCCGGCAACCTCCCGGGATCAACGCCTGGAGAACCGACGCCGCTGTCACCACTGCTACTGCCACTGCTACCACCACGGAAACCTCTCATGGTGTGGTCCAGCATGTTGCTGTCGGTCATTGGTTCACACCCACCCTCGATCTTCTCCCCATCCCAGGGGCCGTGGCTGGAGACTGAGGTTTGCATTGGAGCTTCCAGGCCTTCTTCGAAACGTCTCTTGTGTGTAATCAGGAAAGCTCTGGGCATCTCTTCTATCCTCTTTCGTTCCTCTTCAATTATGAAGCTCGTAACTGGTTCAGACAGCCTCCTCACAAGTTAACCCCTTCATGAAGGATGTTTATAAGTGTCAAGCGCCAGGTCTAGGATTCCAAATGATGGTTGAACTAAAAGCAGGACTTCATAGGCGGCACAGTGCACCTGAAGCACAGAAGAAGCAAGTTTGATGCCAACATAGCTGTTTTTAAATTATTTTGATGGACGCCCTGGCAGTTATTTTGTTGAGACCTAGTCTATGATATACCATATTGTTTAAATGACGGTTAACACAAAGCTGAATCTGAGTATTTCAGTTATTTTGTTGAGACCTAGTCTATGATATACCATATTGTTTAAATGACGGTTAACACAAAGCTGAATCTGAGTATTTCAGGTAAATCTGACAGGAGCTCGTGAGAGTATCCGGAAAGACACAAAGGAATTTTAAAGAAGGCAAAAAGGAACTGTTAGGTATCGTAGACAAAGATTTATACTAAGTTAAAACAATTAAACAATGCGAAAAGGGGAATGCTAAGAAGGCTTTGATTACCTTTGACCTCTAGTGTTTACAAACAAGACGTGGCGTGATGCCAATTGATGCTGATATTTCCAGCTCGCAGGTTGCAGCCTTCAGCAATCATTTCGGTGAGGTTTTTCTCCCCACAATTTGCTATCACTATTGTTTACAAGTACCAAAAATTCAGACAGTTTTGAGCTTGGTCGCTAAAAGATTGGATTATTAGCTCTGTAATTTCTTTTCTTTCTATGCCAAAAATCATTAAAATGGTCGGCTTAGCTCAATATCAAATGTCTTAACCTAATTTCAAAATATAACCCCCCCCCCCCCCCCCCCCCGCTTCTTTTTTACCATTTTTTCTTCTTTCTTTAATTGCATTTTTAGAGAGCTTGACTTCATTAAGAAAATAAATGCAAATAAGACAAAAGGCCATTTCATAAAAAGATAATTTTCGGAATCTTAGCAAATAGTGTAGAACCAGTTGGTCAATTCACTTTCCAAACGCCGTTTTAAATAAATCCAATTGATTTTCAATTTTAATTTGAAAATAAAAAGATGTGAAAAAGAAAAACAAAAAAAAAGATCATATGAAAAGTTTCTAACTCTTCGAATAGTGATAAGAATTCTTTTTCTTTTTCACAGATCTCACCTTTTACTTGACTTGCGGCACAAAGTGTGTGAGGTTTTAATCCGAATGCCAACAGCTTGTAAAGATGTAGATTCTAGATCTGAAACTTGAACTAGATCTACTTCCACAGCCCAAACTACCCGGAAACAGTGGCTGGACCACCTTGAGCGTCACAAGTTAGAGCGATGCTTGTCATCCGTGTCACTGGCCTAATCATTGCCTCATTCCGAACATCATCGTCCTACCATCCTCTCTGTTTTCATCCTCTCCGACGCCACGCCGGGGACCCGTTCCACAAGCGAGTTTCTTCTCTATCTCTCCCATAAAGTCATGGGCTTTCTCTTCTACATTCCCTCCAAGTCTGGAAGTGCTTGTACTAGCGTTAGCTCCTGCCAACCATCAGCACACGTGCGTTGTCTCTTCTCTCCGTGGCTCGGAGTTCCACGAGGTACGTCGAATTAGATCAGTTGCGCTGACGGTGAGGAGATATTGTGGCGGCATGTCGAGGCTCAGCCACCTTTTCTATCATCTTCTTGGCGTTTCCTTTCTCTTTCTTTACACCATCCCCTCCCACTTACTCTATCTTGTTCCTCCCCACCCCCACCCACCATTTGCCCATCACACCGGTTTTGTGGCTTTACCGTCATGATTTGTGTCTCCTGCTGCTCTTGGTGCTCACTTTCCTCTTCTGTTTTTCGCCGGTAACTCACGCATGAGCAAGGTTGGTGCACGGGCGTGGGAAGTGAAATCTGTGAGTTAGTGTCAGGGGTTCAGGGAGACACACGAAGCAGAACGAAAGGTGCTAGGTAGATAGACAAAGGATTTTAGGGAGATAAATAAAAAGAAAATGTTCACTAATAAATAGTGAAAGAGATAGAATGACAGTTTGGGGTGAAGAAAGGGATGGACTGAAGATAAACGTATCGATAGTGAGAGGGAGAGTGATAGAGAGAGATAGAGGGAGGGGGAGAGAAAGAGAGAGAGAGAGAGAGAGAGAGAGAGAGAGAGAGAGAGAGAGAGAGAGAGAGAGAGAGAGAGAGAGAGAGAGAGAGAGAAAGTTGACATCTGGCTTCAATATCAGTCCTTTTCCCTGCGAACAGATTTTGAAAGTAGATAATAGTAGAGAATGAGAAAAAAAAAAACTTAAAGATAGTAAAGGTAAGAAAGATGTGGTATAAGACTTGAGCCAGTGTTCAAAAACTGCAGACGTAGAGTTTGAAGGAGCAGCAGCAGGATGTTCTTGTTGCTCGTTCCCAAACCTCAGTAAGAGACAGAAAAATATACTTAAAAAAAATACCTGTGGTTACATAAATTGTATGGGCATGTATACAGTATGTATGTGGTTTGTGATGTCAGGCTGCAGGAGTCGGTGAATCCGGAACGATAGCTCTATGGGGGAGAGAAAGAGTCAGGGGCAATTAGAAGGAGGGGGAGGGGGAGAAAGGCATGTGACAATCAAGAGCAGGGGCCGCACCAGGATCGTGAGCAGACAAAGAAAGTCTGAGCAGCTACCCCAGAGTGTGAGCAACGGTATGTGTGGATCAGAGCCTTGTGTGTGCGTGAGTATCGTATGTGTGGAGGAGAGGTTTGTGTGTTGGTGAGCACCGGTATGTGTTGACTGGAGTCTTATGTGTGCGTGGGTGTGTGGTGGGGCGCGGTTAGAGGAACGGTTGAGCGTCCCACTCCTTGTGGCCGGGAAGCTGCTTAGAAACATCTTTGTGTATCATCAAGTGGAAAGGGTAGGTCTCTGGCTGGGTGTAGAAAGTAGATGGATGCGCCTGAGTAAACTTAGGGAAGGGAAGAGGAGGAGAATGTCTGCATGGCAAACTGCTTATGTTAAGCAAAACTCAAATTCAACAGGCATCTCAATGATAAATGAGGAACAAGTTGGAGATTTCTCCACCCAAGGCCGTAGAGTAACCACTGGCTACCGAGGAGACACTGCAGAAATCAAAAGAAAAATGTCCATAAGATTGTGGCTAGACAAGGAACATTTCAGAGAAAGCAATTTACACCGAATTAAATATGTTTGTTTTCTTTATCATGTTTGAACAGGAAATCGATTTTTTCATGTTCTCCTTTTGAGGGTTGTCTTTTTGTAAAAAAAAAAAAAAAAAAAAAAGAGAGAATCCATAACTTGTATAATCTTTTTTATTATCAACTGCCGTTGAGCGTGACTTAAATTTCTCTATACATTCCTTATGAGTATTTCTGTCAGCGTAGTGCTTTTCGATGCTCAGATCTTTTCAGCGATGTATTAGTTATTTTCGATCGCTGAAGAGAAACCCATTGACTACCTGATGATCTCAAAAGTCTTTCAGCGAACCAAGCTAGCAGCTCTGTGTGTGTGTGTGACTAGGTATGACAGACTTTAAAACTGACGGTCTAGGCGTATTATTTGAGAAAGTCATTTAACTCTTTATTGAATATCTCGGCAAGTTTCAGCGCGAACGCTTGAACTTTGGACCATCTTTACTGTTTGGATGTGGCATTTTCGCCACGTATTACTACCGAGGAAAAGGACACACACATCTGGATCTTACTTTTTTTAAATGATGCGCCAATATTCTCAAAGCGCATACTTATAATAAGAACAACAAAAATCGCAGTCATGAACTACACAGACCATTTCGGTGGTTTTGACAATGGCCTAAATGCTGTGTGTTGCAAAGTCATTAAGGTGTTTACAAGGATCGGGCAACTGAAGCTTATTGAAGTTGATTTAGATGCCCAGTTTAGCAAGCTCTAATTAAAAATCTGAAAGCAATGATACTTTTGAGGTAATGATTATCAAAGCCGAAAGTTACTGACTTGTGGGGACAGGGATGGATTAAGACGTTGAACTGGTGATCACGTAACCGAAAGACTAAGGCCCTGCAACTCTATAATGAAGGATAAGACACAAACAAAGGAAACCAGATAAAAGCAAAAGTTCTTAGATTCTAAGATACCCAGTGTGCCCCAGTTTACCAAGTGGCGGCTTGTGATGCTCTATATAATGTGAGGTATGTTTCCAATAGGTATGTGGGAGAGAACTCTCTAAACAGCAAAACAAGGGAGGGAATCAGGAACGACACGGAGGAATGTTTCGGAGACAATATCTGCTAGATACATCCACTCGGCTCCTTGCTCTCCTCTTTGTTTATGTGAATAAGGATGAAGGTAAAAATGGGCTGGAACATGGTTGCTGTGTTCTATGGTACGCTCTTGGCCTATGGTGCCAGTGAAGAAAAATAATAAAAAGGGAAAGCCGATGATGTGATTACAAATTGTGTAACGTGTTCTTTCGTGGTCATATGTCATTCATGGAAATGACTAGGAGGAGGGGAGGAGGTTTGGCGGCGGGAGGAGTAACAGGCACAAGATGCAATGGTGGTAAGTGCCGTCCGTGAAAGTTTGTCTGGTTTTTTGTTTGTTTTTAATATCCCCTAAGTTAGTGAAGGTTTAACGGGATGTAGATAAACTGAGGAGGAAAATGGTGGAAACCAAAGAAAAGGTAAGAGCTTAGCTGCTGGGTAAAATCTGCGGTACTCACCAATCGGTGTATCTTCCATATTAGCAAGGAAAGGGGTAGAGGGGGATAGTGAAAGGAGGAACGGGGGAAGGTAGGCGCGTGAGAGAATGAAAGGCCACGCTCCCTAGCTACTCCTGGGTCATCAGCTGCTCTTCTAGTGGTCTAGATCTAAACCTTGGCGTGTGGTTGCAAAGCAAAAGCAGGTTTTGAAGAAAGTAGAGACAGCAAGCGGCTACTCTATCAGAAGGATATTTCGAATCTCTAGATCACCTACTTCAGAATTATGGAACATGAAATTTGCGAATGCGAAACCATAGGCAGAGGTTGTTGTTTTTTTAAGCAAAAGATACGTTAATTTCTGCTTTTCTTAAAACTTAATCAACTGTGATCATGAAAGTCCCGTAAATTCTGTAATAGGGCGTTGGATGAACTTGATGTCATAGGTGGCAACTATGTTATTGATGTGGTATAGAATCTCATTGCCATATTATGAACTCTGACATACTTTACAAGAAATCCCCTGACTTACCAGAAAAACTGAGGATTACCTTGCACTGGCAAAAAGACCGCAGTATTCTTTATTATATTATAGCAATTTTTTTTCTTTTCTGCATTTTTAAGAAAGAAGAAGAAGAAGAAGAAGAAGAAGAAGAAGAAGAAGAAGAAGAAGAAGAAGAAGAAGAAGAAGAAGAAGAAGAAGAAGAAGAAGAAGAAGAAGAAGAAGAAGAAGAAGAAGAAGAAGAAGAAGAAGAAGAAGGAGAAGGAGAAGAGGAAGAGGAAGAGGAAAAGGAAGAGGAGGAGGAGGAAGAAGAAATTTTTTACGACCTCTCTTCACATTGCTCTTTATATATAAGGACAATCTTTTCTTATTCCCTTCTGCTTCTTTCCCTATTCGCCTATTTCAGCTGTTGATTCCTAACTTCAAGATAATTACAAAAACAGAAAATCGCCTATATAATTTATTAGTGTCATTGTACTTTGATTTTTTATCTATGAGAGTAATTGGAAAAAAATAAGCAAGACTCTCCACTAAAGAGTGAGGCTGGCAGTTGGTGAAGATATCGAACCCCCAGTCAAGCGGTTTGCATTCACACGCTACAAAATAGATCCACATAATACATATGAATGCAGCTACAAGTTGAAGTATCATGGAGGCTGATTGATAAATCTGTAAGGATTTTTCGGTGTTTGTCAAAATCTCATTTTCCTATGAATCGAATTAACGAGCAATATTAAAGCATGTTTGGTTAAACAAAAGCATGAGATTGTCATAAAGCAGATTTAGCTATATCAAATATATGCAAACAAAACAATCTACACATCGTCTTATCAATTAGATCATGCTATAGTAATATGTCCGTTATAAGATGGCAACTTTGCTTGTTTCCTTTCCTAAGGATTCGATTTCGGAGGAACTTACTTTAGCCTCCCTCGTTGCATTAGAAAGCTCAGTCAACCGTCTTCAGGTGTGGACAGACTGTGATGTAGAGAGTCAAAGCCACCTTAAATGACAGAGTGGGGCTTTCTTCAGATTTTTCTTATCTCTGGTTTGGTGGGAAGTTAGTCTAACTCTAATGGAAAAAGAGACCTTTATGCGATGCTTCTATGCTGCCCGTCCACTTTCAGAATTTTAAACCAATATTTTCATAATTTTAAAGTTCTTTTCCCCTGAATAGTTTTCTGTAATTTATGCTAACATCTTTACACGATCACCAGAAATAATCTACATCACCTCATAGTTATCATCATTATTATCAACAATATTACATCCGAGCTTATCAAGCAAAGGTCCAAAGCTAACAACCATTATAGATGCATAGTTTATGTTGCGCAGTATTTTCAAGAAAATACAAGAAAAATCAGAGGTGAACAATCTAAGAAGCAAATGTGAGTAAAGTCAATTTGTCATATTACTTTTAAACATAATAGCGTTCATTCCAGTAAGTTTAACTACTCATGACTGGCTATCTGGAACCTCTACTAATCAACAAATTGACTGACTGCGTGGCTATCTCAATATCGGGGAATCAAACAGGACATTCACTCAATTTGTTCTCTCTTTGTTTTCCCTCCATGTATGACCTTCTTTTGATTAGGAAATTTTTAATAGAGCACATAAACTTATATCAATTCATAATTATTTCTTCCGCACTGTCCTTCCGCACACACACTCTCTGTCTCTGTCTGTCTGTCTGTCTGTCTGCCTGTCTGTCTCTCTCCCTCTCTCTCTCTCTCTCTCTCTCTCTCTCTCTCTCTCTCTCTCTCTCTCTCTCTCTCTCTCTCTCTCTCTCTCTCTCCCTCTCTCTCTCTCTCTCTGTGTCTTACACACACACAATCTTTCTCTTTCCTCTCTATGTGTCGATTCGCATTTTATATAAGCCATTATGTTAAGAAGAAAACGAACAACAAAGACCGTGAAAAAGACAATAATCAATTAAACGTATGCATATTTCAGTGCAAAAGTTCAATTTAATTTGCTGCAGTTTGGCACCTGGCTACTTCCTAGCTGTTTCTGAAGCCGATAAGGTTATGGCAGTTATGAAACTTTTGATGGTTTTGTGGAAAACACTAAGTGAATTTTCCAAAATCTGATCGAATAGGCGATAGCGACGAATGTAATTAAAGAAATTTAGAACATTTACAATAATGAGAAATAGCTGGCAGCTGGTGGTAATATAACGGACGTGTCATACATAAAGGTAAGATAGGACAATTACAGACTCTGTCCGCGCTGCTAGAGCGGGTGATGAGCTTTACACCTGCTCTCATGAGCGTCGAGTCACATTCTCTTAGTCATTTTCTGTCCGTGGTTGTGTCCCTTCCGCAGACTTCCCTAGCAAGATGTGTAGAATCTGGAGGCAAGGTGAGCATGCGATTCACTACGCATGAGCAGAGAGCAAGGTCATAGCAAGAAGGGTTGTGTCTCTTTCTGATCGCGTTCAAGGACGAACATCGACATCACCCTAGAGATAATAGTTTGACATCTACTGCGTGAGAATGATGTTTTGTTTTGTTTTTCTTCTATTTTCCCACTTTTTTTCCATATGTATTTGTTATCTCCCATTGTGTCGGTGGAGTAGAAGTGAAGAGTCTGAGAGCTAGCGATGAGATAAGTATGGGTTTGATTACTCATGTAGCACTTTTTCCAGCGTTCCCACCTCATTCAGGTATGACTAAATCAATACAATTTGTTAAAGAACGTGTCTTGCAAGAAAATCCTTGTTAATTAGCTCCCGTCAGGCAAGGTTTGTTTTTAACAAGACTTTGTAAAGTCACTGTCATCGCACTGTTTTGACTCGTCTCCGTCACTGCATGGCAAGATTGTAGATCCTTTGTCTGTCTGCTTTTATCTCTCTCTCTCTCTCTCTCTCTCTCTCTCTCTCTCTCTCTCTCTCTCTCTCTCTCTCTCTCTCTCTCTCTCTCTCTCTCTCTCTCTCTCTCTCTCTCTCTCTCTCTCTCTCTCTCTCCCTATCTCTCTCTCTTTCCATCACTCTATCTATCTCTCCGTCTTCATCTTTCATTCCTATCTGATTATATTTCCCCATTGCATTCTGCTCTTTATCACTGTTCAACCATTGGTGAAGTTGTAATAGAGGCGCATGTTTTGATCTCATGTCACATATGAATTATACTTTCGCATACTACTAATCTGGTTAACTTGCGTCTTGACATTTCGCCGTATAATGAATGTGTGTGAGTGTGTGTAATAGCTTGCATCCTCTATTTATCCATATCTACTGGGTGTTCATTTACTCCTGCTTTTCTTAATTTTTCTGTATTTTTTTTTCACAATTTCATTAAGAAGTTACAATATAATGATAAGGAGAACAGAATTAAAGACAGCTTAGTGTTTCTTGACGCCTGCAAGTTTTGACAGATCCCAGCCAGTCTTTAAGCCATTATTCCCGGTGCCGGCTGACGAGTGAGCAATGACGCACATGACTTTATTCACACCTTACAGACTCAAGTCATGCGCCGCTCAACCTGGTGGAAACAAAAGGCGGAGGCACAGCATAGAGGCATGATGACAATTACAGCCAAGGATTGTAAATCTTTAAAGATAGTGTGTGAGAAGATGCAACCAAACCGTGGACGAATCAGGCTAGAGACGTGTGATGTTAAGAGTTTGAAGCTAACTTGATCTTTATAAAAAGAAGGAGGCTAATCGGTCAGAACACCACGTTTAATACATTTTATCTCAAAGTGATTTATAATTTTTGTATAAATCACGCAAGCACTTGAGTTAGAGAGATGAACATTCTGACGAGACAAGAAGTTTGTATTTATTTTACTTTAAACTATTTTATGCTACATATTGAGGAACTGATGATAATTAATAAACGTGAGCAAAGACACGTCTCAGTGCTATGCACAACTCTTGTTTCTGAATTTCTTTGCTTCAATCAAATTTTTTTTCTTATTATTTAACATGAGTGTATCAAGGAGCGATGCAGGCGTGCCCATCACGGACATTGACGATGGTATCACACGGATTGTTTCCCACATCAGCCTAAAACACAGGCTCCAGTTAGAGTGTGCCGCCATTAGATAAGGGTCTGAGAAAACACTGAATAGTCCTCCATTATGTTTATGAACAATCCAGCCAAAAGCCCCACATCACAGCAAGTCTGACCACTCAAACATACAGTGGACTCCTTGGTTTGTCCCGTTTATATAAGACTGGGAATAAATAGATAATAATAGTAAGTTATTTAGTAAAAGAAACGGATCTATTTAGAGGACTTTTTAAGCGCCCAATATCATGTGGGCTCTTAGAAATATGTGCAGCTACCTTTTGCTTGCATAGCCTTATAATCAGTTTTTAGAGTTCTAGAGATTGAGAAAGTAGAGAATTAAGTGTTTTCCAATATTGATTGCCTCTTTTATCGTTTGGTTCGATTATAGTTAATTGATTGTTTGGTTGTCGGTCGATTGATATTTAGCTAAATTGATTAATTAATTCATTGGCTGAATGGTTGATTGATCTAAACCCTCCCCTGTATGAAGATCAGGGCCTTATTCTGGCACATGAAAGAACCCCCAGTCGTGCAGAGCAACTTAACCAAAGCGACATGTTTCTCTCGATTTTATTTTTTTTTTTTTTTGTGCGCAACCTATTGTTCACTTCCATAGCAAACTGTTGGCAATTCAGGACAAATACATTTTATTTCATTTTTTAAATATTATTTTGTAAAAAAATGGTTCAAACTCAAATTTTTCCTTGAAGTTTTCTTGCAGATTTGTCATCAACCTGAGCTATCTTACCAGCAAAAGTTTAAATAAAAGTAGTCACCAATTTTATTTTCTTAAGTTTCAACCTTAAGCGTGTCTGTCTTATTGAGGAGGGCCGCCTCAGACTTTGGCGTGAGAAACCATTCTACTCACCCCACCTACGTTTGTCATGCATGGAAGCTTCTGACTCACGCTTAGCTCACGTACAATCAACGTTGTTATTAGTTACATGTGATCCTCTTGAGATGGAACGATGACTCGTAACACATTCACAGACTTTGTCCTTTCTCACACCGATATGGCCTATCTTACGTTATCTTGCTTGGTTTTTTCAATACTACTTTTCTCCACGTTTTTTCGCCTGTCAAAAAAACAAAAAAACAAACCGGATTACGGTAACGGTTTTCACCTTGAAGAACACATGGATACCATACTCTCCCTGGAAGGTAGAAGTGTAAGATGAGTGTCATGTAAAAAGAATGAAGAAAAAGAGGAGAGAGAAGGATTACTCCCATGCTAATCTCATAAACTTCGTCTTACTTCTCAGGTATCATGGCAGTATTTTGGGTTCTTTTTCATCGTTTTCTTTCTCCTTCAAAATAAAAAGTTGCCAAGACGTTTCTTGAAGGTTACGGTGCCATGAACGTATCTCTACTTTCCGTTGGCAACGGTGAGTCAAATTTAAAACTTTAAAAAATGAACTGTGCAGGACCGTGGAAGAGCAGCCAAAGTCTGGAAGCATTCGATCTGACTCAGTGGACTCATGGAAAAGTGCGTTGGTTTTAATTACAAATCGTCAAAGGTGTAAGTTATGACTCTAAGGCGTGTCTTAGACTGAAATTGGCTGATTGTTTAGTATAATTCTTCCGTAATAGGCTCCTTTTGGCATACCCAACTGACACAAATAAGATAGGGGAGAGATGAATGGATCAGGCTCAAATATCACGTAACATGTGATTTAAATGATCTTACAGATCTGAGAGCTCACTCTTTCATGAAGGTACTAAAAACTACGTCGTATAAATTTAATCTAATATAACATTGAACTACCTATCACCGTCTACTCTTTTTAATTATCTTGATTTCATTGAGAAGTCAAATTCCTCTGTGATATTAAAAGATTGCTTTTACATATTTAGCAATCGAATCTGGAGTGGCTGCCGCTGGAATGCTCATTCCACAATTGGGTATGAGTAGAAAATAAAAAGGGAGAGGAAGAAGGGGGGGGGGGCATTTCCTTATATTTTTGTAATAACTATGTTTTTTTGCCTTATTGTTTTTTTTATATATATATTTTTTTTAATTGATTTTTATGCAATTTTAAATACAAATGAAACTTCTATAGGTTCTAAAAAGGCCTGCCGTTACACAATAATTAGAAGCTTTACAAGTCAATATCTACAGTTATTTACAAAGCGGCGAGAAAAACATTACGTTTCCGATCCTTCTGGTTTATTATTTCACTCAAATAAGATTGGCTAGGAATTGTTGTTTTTTTTTCATCACACTGTATTCAGATTATCCAAGATGAATATGATTGTGATGAAGCCACAGGCGGAGATTCCCAGTCATTGGGAGACGAGGGCTTGGACTTGTCCTAGCTCTTCTGTCTGAGATTCACTGCCTGCTCGCACGAGTGAGGTCGTATGAAATGAATGATAAAATTGATGTCCATTCTCTAGGTTCTAAAGGAATAATGGCGTATATCATCTGTTGCATATCTTGTTGCTTTGGCAAAATTAATATATAAATTTTCGAATTGCCTATGAATGAATAAGGACTATGAAGGTACTTACATATTAATAATTATCGTTTCAAAAGATTTATAGATAGATTAAAACTTTACAAAATTAGCGAACTACTCACATTATAATTTAATTTTGGATTTTATTTTGCTTTTCCTATTGATCTAGCAAGTCTTATATTAAGCTAGAAATTTGAATTGATTATTTAAGGATGATCTTGGAAATAGATAAAGGCGGGGAAACAACTAGCGCACAATCGTCATGTAGCATACTAGATCTATATTAGAGGTATACTCAGCCCAAAGGATACCAAAATAAGTGTTCCATCCCCGCAATGCTTTGTTTTCTTTTGTATTTGCAACGTCTTTTGTCCCGTTTTTTTATTTATGTTGTTCTTCGATCTAAGTTTGAGATTGCTTTCATTTTTCTCACAAGAATTGTTTGTGATTCGAACTATTAGTTTACAGAATTGATCATTACAGCACAGTGTTCCTCTCCCCTTGAGACGACCCCCAAAGTGTGAGTTTGTAACATACAAATATTGAGGCTGTTGTAAACATTACCTCAAGGATTGACCAAAAGCAGAAGTCACAGAGTGGAACATCTCGTTCTCCTGACACTTGAAGGTAGTTGATTTACTTTGTATCGAATTCTATTGCGGAACATCTCGTTCTCCTGACACTTGAAGGTAGTTGATTTACTTTGTATCGAATTCTATTGCGGAACATCTCGTTCTCCTGACACTTGAAGGTAGTTGATTTACTTTGTATCGAATTCTATTGCGGAACATTAATGCGATCTCAGAATATCCCTATCGGATACTATGATTGTAACAACATAATTTTGAATTGTCAGTTCTTGATTGTTGATGTTCTTTCTTTCTATTTCTACTACACCATAGAGGAAGCTTAATATTTTTAGTCTTCTCGATCGCTAAATGTTGTCTGGTGTTATGTGGAGTACCTTTTCCACCTAGGATATTTCCTGACATAATTGAGACCGCATTTAATTTGCAAAGCTATTTCTTTCCTTTTACTTTGCTTACAAACACTAAGATTTCTGAATGGACTTTGCTTTTATGATATTGCGTCTTATATTCATCAAACTTTATAACTGTGGAGATATATACGTTAAAATACCAAACCTGGGGCAGGCTTCATAAAAAACAGCTGAATGCCTCGAATATTACACAACAGATGCATAAAACTCAGTAATTCAGTTATCAAAATGATCCACAACAGATACCAGGTTATGTTTATATCGGAATCGAATATCGGAGGGTCGAAATTACGTCAAAATTAAAAAAAAAGGAACTAACTAATACAACTTTGATACGAAGAACCAACAAACAAGGACATTTTGATCAAACATCGATGATTTTACTTTCTTTATTTCAAGCATAATCAGCGCTCTATTCGTTAGGTGAGATTTATTTAAAACTTTGTTTGAAGCACTGAGTCATCCAAAGAATAGTCAGAGTAACAGTGGGTTTGCAACTAGGCAAGTACTTAACATGTTAGATTATCTTGCAGCAGTACCTGACTATGGGAAAACAAACAGGGATGGTTTACCATTATTTGAACGCTGTTTTTGACGCTTACTTGGCCCACCTGAGAAACAGGAAGTACCTACAGGTAAACCGAGACAAGTAGCAGACGCCAAAACCGCAGGTGAGTAAGCGTAAAGTCGGCCAAACCATGATGCAGTGTGTGGTGACAGATCTCACCTGGCCACACCTGCTCGACTTGGCAACTCTGATTATGTGGTATTAGATGCATGGCGGGTTAAGCAGACCTCAGGTGTAAACACATCGCATGTGTGAAACAGCAACAAGTTGGCAGCGATATACAACGAGAGAATATACCCAAAGAGGCCTCTTTGTGCGGTATCACACTGTCTTGCATTGATGCAATGCAATAGTTATCCTGTCTTTATCTATCTATCTATCTATATTATATATATATATATATATATATATATATATATATATATGTATGTATGTTTATGAACATATTTATCTATCTATCTGTCTATTTATTTATCTATACATATATATATATATATGTATAATTATATATCCTGTAAGTCTATCACTGAAGTTCCGAATGGAGAAGATGATAAAAATTGTTATTCCTTCACAAACTGCAAAACTATAAAACAACTGACTCCGTACATCCTTCATCTTGTTCAAACGTTACGAGAACATCTTCTAAAGCTTAATTAAATTTCCTCGATTGTTTACGAATTTGGGACCATGCGAACTGAAAGGACTCATCATGAGCGACCTAAGCTACAGAGAAAATTAGTGGGTGTGCTCACAGAATAATAAATTAGTGGTGTTGCTCACAGAATAATAAGTTAGTGTTTGTAATTAGAGAAACAACATTTTCTCCGAGGAGACAGATGTGATAGCAACAAAAGTGCCACCCGCTGTGGTAAGTCTAGGATTATAAGGTAATGGAAGTAGAAACAAAAGTATTGGCGGTGACAGACATGGTGGAAGCAGATGTATCAGCTGTGATAGGTGTGATGATGATCACAGAGATACAAAATGCGGTCATAGACTTGGTTTGGGTTACACCACAGTTGTTGTATGTCAGTGATTTACTTACTTCTCCGCTGATTCTATATTACTAAACTTTACTGTTTCTTACATCCATGCCCGCAACTGAGACTTTTTTTTTTCTTTTGCAACTATCATCCCCCTTTTTTTAACCAAGTCAATGAATGATATCATTGTATTAGTATTACTCCTGCCATAGTGACTAGGTATACTATTGCTGTTCTTGCCTGTGCGTATTCCCATCAACAGAGCATATCCTAGTGTGGTGACGCTGGAGACCTACAGATTCTACCACAATACGAATTTGGCGGAACAAGAATGTAGATTTTCTTTAAAAAAAAAAAAAAAAAAAGAAAGAAAAGTAAAAGAAGGTAAGCATCGGAGGATCAGCTAGAGAAATCAATAACTCTTATACAGCAAAGAGGAGATCAAAATCAAAACTTTCAAGAGTAAAATTTAATCTTCAAACGTGAATCTTCTCTAGAAACTAAATAAACCAGACTGGTAAATATTTCTGTCATCTCTAAGATCACAGTACACCAAAGCTGGTCAGACTTGGCCAAGCTTTCAAAACCTGCAAAATTATTGTTCCTGTGGTGATCGATGCCCAGCAACAAACCCTCCAATTATGTCCTCTCTGCTAGCTTGTATGGATTAAAATTTGGCCAAGCTTAAATTTGAAGATCCACAAATTATGGATGTAACAAGAATCCGAAATGCAATGGCACCTTCACAAATTGATAGGGGACGCTCATTTCACGACCAAGTAGATGAAGTTAATTATACAATCATTTTAAATTCTATCTGCAGAACTTAAATGTTTGTGATGCTTCCATATCGCTAAAAGGAAAAGAGTTAGTGTGAGTGTGGGTGTGTGTGTGTGTGTGTGTGGCGGGGGGGTGATGAACGAGAAATACACTGTTTTATTGTGCTAGAACGTATGTCAAGAAAGATTTCATTCCTATTCTTATCACAGTGGCACGTACGGGCTTCTAAGGCACAAACTAATTACATGCATAAATCTTGGAATTAACAATTCTTTCTAGTTTCTATCGACTGCTTTAATTTGATCTTTAAATCGATTCTATTCATTTCGAGGTCTAACATTATGAACAAAATGTCGGTCTTCATTAAGACCTGAATTTTATGCAAGAAAAATCTTAAAGTAGAAGTTCTACTTCAATGTCGTCAAGGAGAAGAAGTTCTACTTCAATGTCTTCAACGATAAACGGACATCAGTGCATCTGAAAGTGTGCTTTGCACAAGGGCAAGGGCTGCACTACAACTAACTTGTGGTATTCTAGATAGAGCCGACCATCTGAGGATGCCAGCAATGAATGCCCTACACCCGGCGCCCAACTGTGGATCACCAGATTGCCGAGACCCCTCAGCCCTCCTTATTTTATGTTCGTGTAGGTAAGCCTTGGATAAAAACCACACCGCATCCCCCAATAACAAACCGAGGTAAATCTAGGCTCTGGTGGAATGGTAGGTCGGATGGAAGGTCGGTGCATGGTGAAGATTAAATAAATGGACGCAATATTGCGCGTCTGTTTTGACAAGAAAGCCTAGACTGGGTGCGCATGGTGCACAGCTTAGGCCAAATGGTCACGTATGACAGCACCAGATTGCACTATCTGGAAGAAGCAAATCAGAGAGAGAGAGAGAGAGAGAGAGAGAGAGAGAGAGAGAGAGAGAGAGAGAGAGAGAGAGAGATGGGAACGAAGTGAGTCGAGTATGTGTTAACTTTCGTATATTCTATTTTTGTAGAACTTCCATGCTTAATTTTTGTACTTTGTAGCTGACAGTTTCTTTTGATCTATCTTTTGCAATAAATGCAGCAAATTGCGGTGACCCAACAAATGTCTTTTTCTCATGTGTGTGAAACAAGTTAAAAGCATAAGAAAGTCTTAATTTAAAATGCAGCCTTTGAACCATCCTCGGGGTACAAGTTTGTGCGGACGTATTGTGTTGGTTTTTTTTTTTTTTTTTTTTTTAATTCTTGCATTGGTAATGATTGGAATAATTAAAACTCAGCTTCCTATATCCAAATATATCTTAACCAACACAATACGCTTATAGCATTTCACATTATCAAACACCAAGTCTATAAATTTTTTAAACTTTAAACTTCTTTGAAAATACGCGATTCAATGTCTTGGACCATTGAAGATCCGGTAGTAAATGAGTGTCGGAATTATCAGAGGTTAAAAGCAAACATCATGAGCCAGCATTGCGTGAGCCAAGTGGCCTAGTCACCCAGGACAATTCATCGCTGTAATCTGATAGGTCATCGTCTAAGATTCAGTTTGGATTAGACTGTTTTGGGAATTGTTTTCGCGTATTATCTTTTGCTAAGCTGATTTTGACCTCTACTCTTTTCAGCTCGAAGCTGACCTGCAATAACAATATTCTTATGCCAAAAGATCAAGTTTTAGGGTACAAAATCGATCAGTCTACTTTTATTTTATTTTAATCTTCAGCTTTCATGGTCAATGAGAAAGAGATCCGAAACCTTTAAAGAAAATTTTTTTCTCAAACCTGTACTGGAAGAAGTCAAGATTCAGACCGATCCAAAGTAAATTTTGGCAGGCCAGTGACTCCTGCAATCGTGGCCTCCATCAAACCAGGGCAGATTTCCCACATGCCATATCGTAATAATGTCCCGAGACACGGGACTCGGGGGAGCTTAGGTTGCAACCAGGCACTGAACAGCTGTCGGCCGCGTACGTTAGTTGCGAGTCGAGAGCTTGTTGGAAAGGCTGGCGGAGAACTAGCGGGAGCCACAGGGAGATGCTGTTCGGATCCTTTGCCTGTACTAGTTTCAGGATATAGGGTTAGCCTTTGGGTTATCTAGATAATAGCCTGTATTGTTATGAGTGGGTCGGAAAGAACCGCCAAGTTACGGAGTGTAGCCATGATTGGATGTTAAGTCTTGTCCCAAACAAAAATTATTATTAAAGGGAAGCCTTAGGGTGTTTGATTTTGGCAAGTTGTACGTGTGGGAATAAGGGTGGGTTAGGGAGGAAAGGGGGGGGGGGGGGAGGGGGAGAAGTCGAGGGGGTTAGATGAGAAACTAAGATAGAGAGATCGAAAGAATATCACTAGCGATTTATGAGAGACACAGAGACAAGCAAAGAAAGAAAGGCAGAGACATGGAAATGCAGAGAGCCAATTAGGTAAACAAACACGCAGATATATATAATGACAGATATAATATGCTCAGAGATTTAGACAAATTCTCAGAGAGAAAGAGGGTGAGTGTGTGTGTGTGTGTGAGAGAGAGAGAGAAGAGGGGAAGTAGAGATTGAGAAAGAGAGAGGGAGAGAGAGAGAGAGAGAGAGAGAGAGAGAGAGAGAATAGGAAGCATATAGAGAAAAGGGCGGCAACTATGGTTTAAGAGCGTCACTGCAACGAAAATGATTTAAAATTAAAAACAGAATTTTACAACTTAAGAGCATAGTCTTATTTCTTGAGTTAAGCAAGGGTATCTCAAAAAGGTAAACTATGGACATGGATATCAGACCCATTGCAAGTAGCGGTAATAGGTACGTGTGTGGGAAAAGATGTGAAACAAAAGTTCTCACAATTTATCTGAATATTATTTAGCTTAAAACAAACTTTTTCCGATGTCATATTTTCTTTATATCATTAGGAATATGACACGGTGTCATGTCTGTACATTAGTTAAGCATAAAATCTGAACAGTTCAACCCCAACCCTTATTTTGCGTATATCTACGTGTCTAAGTGTTTTGGGTTTTTTTATTTTATTTTACAGACAGGCTGTGAAATGCACCTAGAAACCTCAAGCATCTTCTCCTTGATGCACCGTAAGAAAAACAGAAGCATTCATTGAAACCTGACCCGGAAGTATTTGATTTAGACAGATGATAAGTCATTCACACGGACGCCTCTTTCAGCGCAATCTACTCATCAGATATGCAACACTACGTGTCCTTAGCTAATCCCACGACCCACAGCGTGCAGGTAGTTCCAGAGAGACTGCCTGGCTTTCTCCAGCGAGAGCATTTTTGTCCAGCATGCGTACACTGTGATGGCCAGCCCACGTTCCCAGAATGCATTCATCCGGCTAGGTCCTCCCTCTAGGTGCGTAACCTTGATCCGTGCACATGGTATTTTCATTGGCTGCCCTGGGTGCATTAGACCGTTTATTCCTGCCCTAGCTGACACCTGCCAAAACATTATGGATGCAAAAAAAAAAATAGGATGAGCCACAGTTAGACTCCTTTAGATTGTGTCGATTTCGATAGGATGGTCGAAAAAAAGGTCAAACCATCCTTTGTATTTTGCTGTGAATTTATTTTCGCAAATACCTGACACTACTAGTAACAGTATAACAACGATTCGATGTATTGAGTTCGAGATGTCAGCCTGTTTTCTACGAACTGTTTTAGAAATATTTAAAAATGAATTTGTTAGAACGTGGAAAATAAAGAATTGCTGTGTCCCACAAATAGTCCAAAAGAATTTAAATTTTCGAAATTCAAGAATTGTTGTAATTCCCTTTCTCGACATTTAAATGATATGTGTCTGATTTTAGAGATTTAGAATTACCTGTATCCTGATATTTTTGGCAAGCCTTTGGTGATCTTGAAAGTTGTTATAGGTCTTTAATTACTGTTATTATTGTTATTATTATTATTATTATTATTATTATTATTATTATTATTATTATTATTATTATTATTATTATTATTATTATTATTATTAGAATAATAATTATTATTTGAAATATTGCAAAACTGATAATGGCGGAACTTTTACCGCTTTAACTAAGGCGTGACGAGATGTTAGCTAGCACCAAACGAATTGTGTCTCCAAAAATTTGTATTAAACCCGTTAACGACTCCCAGGTGGTGAAAAACATGAGATTTGGCTGATATGGCGTCTCTGTCTTTCCTTTTCTCGCAATAAGCGTTTCTCTTGGAAGCTCTAGCCAGGCGTCTATCTGACTGGAACTCGTGTTGTCAGAGGATCATTGCATTTTGAGATGCTAGAGATGAAATCTGCACCCGGCGTCTTTTACAAGACTCAGTCTAAGATCAAACATGTTCTATAATCTTATAGCTTATCACTTACAAGGTGTACAAGTGTGTACGAACGGCTAAGGAGAAAGGAATATTACCTCAGTCGCACATAAGTTTTGCCGAGCTCTTGTAATATAAAAACAAAAAGCAAAACAAAAACCAGGAGATTTATAACCTCAATTTTTTTTTTTTTCATTTAAACATACCTTACGTATTGTGAGGTGGTGTGAGAATGGCGGTTTTTACAGATGCATTGTTGTATATATTTATTTCACAAAAATGCATAATTTATGGCGCCTTTTTTTTTTTTTTCACATTCAATAAGTGAAGGGACAACGACCGCGTGTCAAAAATCTTACATATCAATCCAAATTCAGGATTCTCGAAAATTTTGTAAGTTTCAATCTTATCTCAAGGAGTGCCAGATGGCTCAGTCGGTGCAGCGCCGGGCCTCATCTAGCCAGCCCTATCCTAAGATATGACGGGACTCTAAGACTAAAATCTGTGGCTGCAGAGGTTATATGACATCGCCTTTAAGAGTTGCCACTGATGATGAAAACACGCAGTACTTTGCATTCTCCTGCATTAAGCACCGTTTATAACCCTAGAAAAAATCATCGCCTAGAGAGGGAGAAAGAACGAACCATTCATCTAAATTTCATAATTACTCAGAATCAAAGAGCAAAATTCAAAAGCTGACTTTAACGATTACTCGCAATCGAAACAAAATATTCTTTCAAAAGGTCAAAAATTGAATTTTCTTAAGCACCATTTTAAAACTGTATTTTCCCATTTAAAAGTAAAAAAAAAAAAGCAGAAATATATATCTTAAATGACCAGTTTTTGCAAGTTGAAACAATTTTAGATTTTACTCGTAATTACTTACTTACTTACTGCCCTTTTTGCCGTAGGCAATTAGGGCAGCATTACTCGTAATTGTTAAAATCTAAATATAAAACAAAACAAAAAACAATAAGTCAAGTTCAAGGGAAAAAATCAGAGGTGATCCAAATTGTGTACATGTATGTATATCTTGTGTGCTATATACCTCTCGACTTGCTGAGAGAGAGGGAAAAAGAGAGAAAGTGAGAGAGAGACATACAGACAGACAGACAGACAGACAGGCAGACTGACTGACAGAAAGACAGACAGATAGAGAAACAGAGGGAGAGAGAAAGAGAGGCGTCAAACAGTATGTACTCAAAATAGTTCGCAATGTATATGTGATGATTCATATATATATATATATATATATATATATATATATATATATATATGTGTATATATATATATATATAATATAATATATATGTATAGATAGATAGATAGATAGATAGATAGATAGATAGATAGATAGATAGATAGATAGATAGATAGATAGATAGATAGATAGATAAATAGATAGATAGATAGATAGATAGACAGATAGATAGATAGATAGATAGATATATGTGTGTGTGTGTGTGTGTGTCCGAAGCGTAAAAATATACATAAAATATAGATGAAGTTTCACAAAGAAACATGGACGAGGCAATGAAAACAATCAAGTAAGGACTCCTCATAACAAAAATAAGACTTCAACAAGCGTAGGCTCTATTATGGAAGAAGCAGAGAACATGCAGAAAGACAACCAAAGCGTAACAAACGAAGAGTCACAGGCCCTAGCAAAAACAGAAAAAAACAAAAAACTCTAGTCCCATATACGATCAACGGATGTAAACTTGGTACCCGTTAGCAGGAAACAGGAAAACAATGGCACGGAGAGGGACGAGGAAACATCATGTTCAGAGAAAAGTAAACTTATATATTTTAAAGAAGAAAAAAAATAAACACTAGCAGTAGCCCCAGAAACGATCGTAGAGTAGTAGTAGTAGTAGTAGTAGTAGTAGTAGTAGTAGTAGTAGTAGTAGTAGTAGTAGTAGTAGTAGTAGTAGTAGTAGTAGTAGTAGTAGTAGTAGTAGTAGTAGTAGTAGTAGTAGTAGTAGTAGTAGTAGTAGTAGTAGTAGTAGTAGTAGTAGTAGTAGTAGTAGTAGTAGTGATGGTGGTGGTGGCAGTAGCAGTATGTTGAATATGATGATATTGAGGAAGAGGAGGAGGTCGGGGACCATGGATGAAGGTGTGAGGTTTGCGTGTGTTTAAAAGCATTGGAAAGCTCTGTAATCCAATAATGGTGAAAAGAGCACACGCATAAATATCTACACACACGCACACACTACAGCAAAATATGAAGTGTTTCAAGGTTCGTCGAAGAGAAGAGATAGTAAAACTATACAGGAGAAGGCTAATCTGGAAGGGGGAGATGATGATGAGCTTGATTAAAAAAAAATGCACAAAAACAAAGAAAGAAAAAGTGCTGTACGCTTCTTGGCACGGGCTACTGCTGGCGCCTGCCGAGTTTCCCACGGTTTGAGTAAACCAGGCACTGGCGAAACAAATTCTGGGGGCGGCAAGGCTACACCTGTTAGCGCGTGCACTGCTTTCGTGAGCATACGCAGAGGGAGGCAGGAAGAGAGAGAGAGAGAGAGAGAGAGAGAGAGAGAGAGAGAGAGAGAGAGAGAGAGAGAGAAAGACAGACAGACAGACTGACAGACAGAGACAGACAGATAGACAGATAGAGAAAGAGAGATAAATGGAAACAGAGAGAGATAGACAGATCGATAGATAGATAGATAGATAGATAGACAGAGAGAGAGAGAGAGAGAGAGAGAGAGAGAGAGAGAGAGAGAGAGATGAGACGTATTTTGTCATTCTGCTCTTTCAATCTGTTTATGCCTCAGTTGATTAGAAACGAAGAGAGGATAATTTTTAACATGGATGACAATAAATTCTTTAAAAAATGGAAAATGAACATTTTACGTTTATGAATGTTGAATCTAAGCAGTCTTTGATGCATTAAAAGAAAAGCTTCAAGAATGCCTCGGCATGTTAACGGTCTATGTTTTGTTGTTGTTGTTGTTGTTGTTGTTGTTGTTGTTGTTGTTGTTGTTGTTGTTGTTGTTGTTGTTGTTGTTACCGCTATTGCTGTTATTGTTGTTGTTTTTCTCACCTTTGGAGTCTTCATGCATCCTTTCTTGGCTTTTCACTTTCAGGTGGTTAAAGGGAGACAATGAAAGTGGCTTATAAAAGACCCCTTACCTCCTATCTTGTGAAATATTTATCTTTAAATGTTAATATGATTTTTTATCTTTTTAATCCTGGCCAAAAAGTTCCCATCCATCGGCATTCAACGAACAAAATTTAGAAACTGACAATCAGGCATATATCATTGTCGTTTATCTTTGCTGTATCTTCATCCACGGCCAAGGTATCTCAGGGTGGTCATGATAGCTTTTGGTACGATTTGGAACTCCCTTTCAAATTAAAAAGTCATTCATACTCGCGTGCTTTCGAAAAGTTTTCTGTAAACTTTGAATGCAAAAGCTATTAACTCAGTCATCAGACGTATTTAAAAAAACAACGCCATAATAAAAATGGAGAAGGCTCTATGAGGCCCGTTTTACAAACAGCGTAGTAAGGGAGATAATTGAAGCAATTTCAAACTTCGGAAGGGCAAAAAGATATTAATTACGTATTGTTTTTTTTAATTTGTTGCACGGGATTTTTCTCGATTTTTCGTACGTTTTCATCCTTATGTTCGTGAAGAAAGAAATTATGCATCTAATTTGTCCAGGTATCCACTGAGTATCATCCAAATTGACCATCAATGTGAACCTCTTTCTCTCCAAATAGCAAAAAAACCTGTCCCAAATTCCACAATGGACAATCGTTTGGTTTGGTTTGTTTGTTTGTTTTTTTTTGTTTTTTTTTTGTTGTTTTTTTTTTTGTATTTTTGTTCTGTTTTCTTTTCCCCACTTTTTTTTTACTCAGTATTTTGTAACCATTACGGAACCGTCCTTGAAACTTAACTTGTATAATTCTAGCCAATCTGTTGGACAAACAGGCAGTATAATAGTAAAAAATCCTAGAAAGAGGGAGGGAGAGAGCATGGGAGAGAAGGAGAGAGAGAGAGAGAGAGAGAGAGAGAGAGAGAGAGAGAGAGAGAGAGAGAGATTGTGTGTTTAGGAAAAAAATTCCTTTCTTCTAATAACTGCTTTTATGTAAAGTTGCAAACAAGCGACATCGGCTACAGAAACTAATGATAATAAAACTTCTGTTAAAAAAGTTGGAATGAAATGTTAAAGCGTACCTCATATATAGCAGACAATGTCATAATTATCGCGATGAATGCATTTGCTAAATTGAAGAGGTATTATTTAGCAACTGGATGTTGAGATTACAATTACAGTTTATGAACGGCTGATAAAACTCTGACAACAATTATAGCTGATGCAACATGTATCCAACATTTTTTATACTTCAATATTGTTGAAGATAATTATATAGCCTATATGGATCTAATTATTATAAGCAAACAGGAGATTACGGAACAAGTTTGTGGACATTTACACTATACCAATCTTTGCTGGGTTCAATTTGGGACTCGAATGAACAATAGGAACTCTTGCCTAGTCTCTATCATATGTTTATTGTCCCGAAAACTGAAAAAAAGATCTGTAGGGAAAAACAGACAATGAGATGAAACACAATTTCAGTGTTTGCAGTTTGATTGTAAACATCAATTAGAAGATTAAAACTTAAGATTGATTTGTTTTCTTAGTTCAACTCTTTCGGTGGCTTTATCGCCGAACCTTTTGCAAAATTTCGTGGATTTTTACCAGCAATGCAATTGGTAGGTAGCGAAAACGTATGCTGTAATATGATCACCTAGAAAGATTAAATTACTGCTAAGTTAATTAACCTAAATGAATATCAATCTAATCACGAAAAAAAAGTATAAAAATTAAAGGAAAAATAAAATGAACAACATGGCTTAAAATTAAAACTTTCCAACCGATAGCTCTGACGGTGGAACCATGTAAGGCGATTCTCTTGTCGAGAGGCTCGGTTATCTGGCTCGGTCCTCGCCTTCATTAATTAATTAATTAATTAATTAATTATTATTATTATTATTATTATTATTATTATTATTATTATTATTATTATTATTATTATTATTATTATTATTATTATTATCATTATCATCATCATCATTATCATCATCATCATCATCATCATCATTATCATTATCATTATCATTATCATTATTATTATTATTATTATTATTATTATTATTATTATTATTATTATTATTATTATTATTATTATTATTATTATCATTATTATTATTATTATTATTATTATTATTATTATTATTATTATTATTATTATTATTATTATTATTATTATTATTATTATTATTCTTATTGTTGTTGTTGTTGTTGTTGTTGTTGTTGTTGTTGTTGTTGTTGTTGTTGTTGTTGTTGTTGTTGTTGTTATTATTATTATTATTATTTATTTATTTATTTATTTATTTATTTTTATTATTATTATTATTATTATTATTATTATTATTATTATTATTATTATTATTATTATTATTATTATTATTATCTTTTTAAAGTATAATTCCAGTTTTCTACATCTAGGTCTACCATCTGTGAATAGAACTAGAAATATGCCATAATATATAATTATACGATGGTTTGGCCGAACTATTTTATACTGCTTTTAGACCCTTTTTGCTTAAAAGAGTTAGAATCATAAGTTTCCGCGAAACTGCGAACACACTCACGACACCAAAGTGTACTGAATTTCTGACCAAGATCTCATCAGGTATAAGACTGATTTTAAATCTCTAAAATTTTTGTTTTTATCGTCCATCAATGTGATTATTTGACAAATATTGTGAAAATTCTATTTTTTAAAACGTTTGTTACTTTGTTTTGGTGAAGTAAACAAGTGCCATTACGAAAGACCTACTTTGAGTCTTAAGTTCTCGGAATGTAGGCCTTTTTTTTTTTTGGTCGATATGTTTATAGTTCTACATGTCCACGAACAATTTGAGGCGTATTCGTTTCTTTTTATGTGTCAGACTTATGAGAAAAGTTGATCCTCATTTTTTTTTTTTTTTTTCTTTTTTTTTTAAACATTTTCCAGTTGCGGTATCAGGAAGCCTTAAGTATACATGTAGATTTAGATCTATGTCTATCGTTTTCTTGGACTCACCTTTCATGTTTTCTTTGACTTGGAAGATCCTAAATATGCACGATTTCATCTTTTAAAGTACCGTGCAGTTTCGTAAATTTGGGACATTAGCAACCAGTTTGAAAAGGAAATGCCTTCAGAGAATCTGCGTTTGCAGTCCGAAAACAGGAAACCACCACACCCACGGAACTTGGCGACGCCACGGTTTCTTTGTTTTTGCAAACTTAGAATCGCGCTAGAAACGAAAACGGTGCGTGTTAATTAAATACTTGAAAAATACATAACTGTTTGCGCTTTTTGTCCATGTAAGTATTTTTTTTCTTTGAGTTAACGTAGGAATTCCAACTGATCTTCACATTGTGATCTGATAGGTGTTTTATTTTTAAAACTAGTAAAAGTTGTTACATTTCTCGGCATCTCATAAGGTCATTGCGTTGGATCTAATCTGATTATTATGTCTAAGACCTGACGCAAGTTTAGATATACACAGTTCTATTAAAGTATTTAAACTTTATTATAAGGATATAATATTAATAAAGGGCTAGATTTTAAGTCTAGATTTAAGTTTTCTTTAAATGCATCATAAAAATTTGATTTAGACCCTCATAGTAGTAAGCAATCTTTTAAATGTGGATCCAAATCTATCCATTAACATCTCATAATGCATATAAGTACTGGAAATTAACTCTTTTAAATGGGTTTGATTTTTTTCATCTTGAGCTAACACCAGAGTTTGCAATGCCGCACCCAACCACTGTTGCCCGGAGGAACATGAAAGCTAATGATCCTGATAGATATCAAGAGTATTTATCAAAGAGAAGAGAAGCACAACAGAGATATAGAGATGTAGAGAAAAAAAAGTGGGAGGAGGAGACTCACACAAAGGCTCAAATGGAAGAGAGAGAAAGAAAGATCAAGGAAAAGAGGTATGCCAAAGATGTGACTTTTTTTTAATCGCCCTGATTTTTAGCTGATTATATAGGCTAGGCCCTACATTTTATTTTGGAGTACAACTGTAATATAATCGATATATTCTTTTTGCTTGCTTCTAAAGGGCTAGAGAACGTGAACGTTACCGTTGCAAGAAGGCTGAGGAAAACTGCCAGACCAGAAGGAGTTCTACAATTCAGGCGCCAGGACCCTTGGCAAAAAAGCTACGGGATATGTCTCCAGGCGAACTTCGGCACTACAAAGCAAATCAACGCAAGCGACAGAGAGACAACTTGAGCGTCCAAAAAAAAAATGCCATTAAGTAAGTATCATGGAACATTTTTTTTTAATTCGACATATATGAGAGTCATAAATTATCAAGATTAAGTTGATAAGGGTGTTTGTTTATCATATTTGCAGAAAAAGAAGACGAGAGCAGTACAGAAAGAGGCGAGATGCAGAAGTTTTGGCTTTCAATTCTTCCTCTGAAGGATGCACACCATCATCTTCAAGACTAAGTGTGAGACAATCCCTATACAATCTAAATTATAAAGTGAGTAATTATGATTGTTCACAAAGTACATCATTGTACAAATGTATGTATTATTTATATTAGAAATTGTTTTGCCATAAAATACTTTAAAATCATTTCTTTGTTGTTTCAGTTCAAGGCAAAATGCGGGTGACAGAGAATGCCTGAGCAACGTTAAACCTGGTTAATGCAAGAACACCAGAGAAAGAGTTGCAATTATGGGCAGACTTCCTGTTGTAGTTTTAATACATGTACTTTTTTTGTTCTGGCTACTTCAAAATTAACAGAATTGGCCTTCTCAATGACTCTGTCTGTTTTCAGCCCCATGTGACTAATGAAATAATTTTTTTTAAATCATTATTAATGTATAACACCTGTCTCCCAATAATTATATGGTTCCCATATGAACCTGAAATCCTAAAACAATCTAGGAATTTTGTTCATAGAGAATCTTTTGAAGAGCCCGGAACTTTTTTCTTAGTAGAGGTTCTGGAATTTTGATAAAGTGGAATCCACTTAAAGTCAACTCTCACATGAAGATAACACCACCTTCTTTGTTTTTAAAGTAACTGATTTTCTGATAACCTCAACCGATTGGGGACATTATAGCTTAAAGTCGACACCTCATGTTGGATAGGAAAAATTGAAACTCATAAAAATTGGGTGCATAGGGATACATGGGCAGAATAGAGCTCTTTCATTTCTTTGTAAACCAGATATAGTCAGGAAGTCACTGTGCATTAATATTATGTTAACAAGGCCTAGTTAAGTTAGCGTGGTCTTGTGTGGTTGATGTCAATAGAACGGTACCAAGGGCATAGGTGGGATAGAGGCTGGGTGTGTCTGGATCTAGATCTAACTTATGGTAGCCTCGCATTATTTGTGGCAAACAGTGTATTTTTTTCTCCCTAATGCGGCTCATCTTAACTAAATCGCAGCCTTCAATTATGCTAAACAAATTTTTAACCAGGCCATTGTGGGTTATTTTCTGTTGAGAACAGAAGGAGAATAATTATGGTCCCAGGTCCATAACAAAAGAGAGTAAAGCTAAAAAAAATATAGTAAGAATTGTAAGTGTCTACGCATATGTATTTTGTGTGTCAACACTTTTTGGGGGTTCAAAGGTGTTGATTTTAAGTGGTTTCCTCGTATTTACAAAAAAGTATCCTAATTTTTCCAACTTGTTTGTACTGTAGGCACAGTAAAATTTCAACAAGGGTACTTTTTGTGTGTTAAAAGACACATTGCGCAAGTGCCTAAAATTCTAGAAGTAGAGAGGTTGTTTCTTGTTCACCTTGGGGCAGAACCCAAAGTTATGTGAGGCCCACATGTTCTGGGGCATAGTTGTCTCCTGTCCCCTTTGACTAACTGGCTAATCAATGATAAGGACTGCAACGTATGAGTGACAGACATGATCAGCACAACCCTTGGGTGACCAGGACTGACAGCAATATAGATACCTTCATTCCCCAGCAGCACTCTCTTCACTTTCTTGTTGTAACTTGTACATCATCACTGGCCTATTGTGGTGACTGCTCTTGTCAGATGCACCATCATAATTTTCCTCCTCTATAATTTGTTTTTGCTCTCACCAGCAACATCATAATCAGTTTCTTGGTCAGTTGCTGTCACCTATGTGCACTAATTAGGATTCTCATTCGTAGCACATCACATTCACAAGTTTTTTTCTGTCAAGTATTTCTGTTCTAACCAGCCACAGCACTATTGCCATTTTGCCACTTTCACCAACAGCACTTATTTTAGCACTGATTATGCCACCACTTCCATCCTAGCCTTTTAGCTGCTGCCTGAAGTCTATATGTTTGTTGCTCCAAGGATAAAATTTACCCGATACATTGGTGCGAAAAGCTGACAGGTTTGCTTTTGATATCAACATAACCATTTTTATACATTTTCCTTGAGCAGATTAACATGTATCTCTGTTTCTTAGATGATAAAACTGGCTATCTTTTATTATTAGTATTATTATTATTATTATTATTATTACTATTAAAATGACAACAATTAAAGCTGTTCAGAGTTAGATATAACATACAGTATTGAACCTGGAATTTTGAAAACTGCATTTGAAACCAAAAATGATGACATGCTGGTGCCAACATATTATTATTAACACTAAAAACCAGCAGCACTCCATCATGTGATGCAGAAAGAGCCATCAAATATCTAAATAGCATGTCCCTCTTGGCACAGATCAGAGAAAGCATGTGGCCTGCAATTCTAAACAACTGTAGAGGAGAAGCTATGAAGTATTATGGTGTACAGCCACTTTCATCAAAATGGCAAAAATGAATGTTTTCGATCAAAATGCACATATTCTTATGCAAAATGAAAATTTCATGCTGAAAAGCATTTGCAATAGTTGTTATGATACTGGAAAAGTCTTGGAATTTTTATTTTTTTATTCTTGACAAATTTAAAGGAACAAGAAGATATAAAATTGTAACTTGGTTTTCTTGCATTTAAAAAAATGCATGACTTGAAAGTTTGGTTAAGTTGTGTGAAATGAAAGAGACGCACTAACTAAGTGGTATGGAAACTGATTTTGAAGCAAACACTTGTTGTGTTTGACTAGTGGCTTTGAAAAAAATAAGAAAGCAAATTCGCCGTATCTGTTTGCAGGAAAGAACACATTATTTAAGACAGCAATGTTAAGCAGATTTATGGGGGGAGAAAAAGAAACTAACTATAGTAACATTGACTGTTGTATTTATTTTATTTTCCTTTGGCCCACATAGGGTAATTGACTTTTTTATGTCCCTAACCACACTACAACATATGGACATATTCAGTTTAATTTCCTGTAAATTTGGCACTATGAAAATTTAGTTAGCAAATTAGAATGGTCAGGCTTTTACTTCTCACAGTCACAGTGTACTGATATTTAGTGAATCTGTTGACTTTGATGGGACTACAACGGACTAGAATTAGTCTCATTTCAGTGGCCCCTTGCATCTATGATAATCCATTGTCTTCACAAATTAACAGTGAAAAAATGTTTTACATTTTTTATTTGTTGAAAAACTATTTTTTAAGGACGCTCTGATTTACTTTTCTAAAAGTTCTGAGATTCATGTGTGGTGACAGGTTGCAAGTCATTGATAATTCATTCATTGATTTATCACACTTGACCCACGTTTTTCATAACTTACGTTCTGTTAATACCAGTCTGTTAGTATGCACATGGTATTAAATGATGGTATTTCATTTAAAAAAATACTGTTTTGGAGTACTGTATTCTCATATTTTTTTTTTCTCATTTGTGTACTGTTAATATGAAATAAAATATTTTCATGTCAGGGCAATTGTGGCTCACACAACTTCAATTTTATGTTGTGTACTTTTTTAATGTCTGATTGATCCTTTTTCTAGTGTTAGGACAACTGAATTTTTAAGTGCTTCTTAGCAGTTTTATTTTGTGCCTTGTTATTAATGTTTGAAAATTGGAACTTTGCACTTATACATGTATTGAGTGCTCTGTTGTGACTGTGGACATTAAAGTGTCCATTTTTATCCGTGTAGTTTTAATGTTATCTCTTTAATATTATTTTTTTTAATGATTTTTTTTACTTTGCCTCAGATATATTTTTTTTCTTTTCAAAATTTTTATTTTTATTACCAGTATTGAAGAAAATGTTTGGTGTAAAAAAAAATCCTTCACAAACAGGTTTTTTGCCCATCATGTTGTTTTTTTATCTTTCTAGTTTCTCTTTCATAATTGTGATGATAATTTAAAATACTGTATTGAAGAATAAATCCAGAAGTTATGAAATGACCTTAATGCATATTTGTAATTTTTATTCTTCTTCAGGGCAAACAGGCCAACATGAAGACGAGGGGGGTTTTCAAACGCACCATGGCCTCTGACAATGAAGGAAGAGAAACAGTAGGCAAAAAGACTCTTATTGAAGATAGCACAAGGTTGACTGAAGTCATTAGCAGCAATGACATTTTGGCTGTTGAGGAAATTTTAGAAAGAAAAGATGTGAAACTTTCATCGCTAACTTTGAATGCAGCTTTTTTAAGTGCAGTTGAAAATGGCAGGAGGCGAATAGTACAGTTACTTCTAAATCATGGAGTCTGTGTAGATGAAACAGACACAATTGGTTGTTCAGCCTTACTGGCTGCAGTTAAACATGGATTCTTGGATATTGTGAAGATGCTGGTCAAAAAGGGTGCTCCTGTAAATAGTAAGGATTCAGATGGCAAAACAGCTCTTATGATAGCAGTGGAAAAAAGCTGTTGCTCTGCTCTAGTCTCATATCTACTTGATGAATGCAGAACTAATGTCTACCTTCAGGACAATGCAGGAAAAACTGTCCTTATGCTGGCAGTGGAGCAGTGGGATTATGAAACTGTAAGGAAGCTCATCACTTCCCATAACTGTAGTGAAAGCGTGAGAGACAAAAAAGGCCACACAGCACTAAGTCTCGCTCAAAGAAATGGATTCATTGGTTTGCTGAAACTTTTAAGGCAGAGCAACTGTAGAGAGGTTTCACCAATAAATCTAGCAGTAGAAAGCAACGATGTGAATCTGGTGCGTCAGCTGTTAAAGATTTCTCCTTCGTGTCTGAAAGCTGGTACCTGTGAGGATTCGCCTTTAACGACAGCCATGCATGGATTAGACCTGGAATGGGATGGGAAAATCCATTGCAGTTCTGAAATCATGGAATTACTGCTCCAGAGAGGAGTAGCTTTGGATAATCATCATTGGTGCTGTGACTACACTGCTCTCATGTTTGCAGCACGAGCCGGATCAGAGACTGTAGTCCAGCTGTTAATCAGATATGGGGCAGATTTGAATAAAAGCAGATTGAATGGTCAGAATGCCCTTACAATGGCAGCATATAAAGGCAATGCAAAGGTTGTGGAAATTTTGATAAAAGCTGGAGCAGACCTGTATGTGAAAGATAAACGTGGTGAGGATGTGTTAAGTTTTGCTGTGATGAGTGGGGACAAGGAATGTATTGTGACTGTGCTCAAACATTGGCGTCGTCTTAAAAGGTGTGATATAGAGTCATTGGAAGATTCAAAGGTTCTTCATGTTTTATTAGATGTTAAAGACAAATGGCGACAACTGTTAAAGGAACCGCAAGTAACACAAATTCTTTGTAAAGCAATCAAGGCAAAGTCCTACCAATTTGTGACAGCCCTGATTGACTATGGTGCAAACATTAATGGTTGGTGTTTTTCGTCATGCCCTCTGTTCTTGGCTTTAGATGACACCAGTTTGTTGTGTCTGATATTGGAGAAGGGAGCAAAGGTCAACAACCGTGAAACATCAACTAGCTTTACTGCTCTGATGAAAGCAGCAATCGATGGCAACAAGGAGATAGTGGAAATTCTGCTTAAACATAATGCAGACATGTATGCAGAATCAAATGGTTCCACTGCCCTCACATTAGCAAGCTCGCATAATAAGACTGAAGTTGTTGATGCGCTTTTAGATCATGGAATGAATGTGAATCATGTTACTCAGACTAACAAAACAGCTCTTTCATGTGCTGTAATTGCAAAGAATATATCTTTGAAAGAAATGCTCATCAAACGTGGAGCTACATGTATTGCATATCATAAAATCTCTGCTTAGGTTTAAAATCAGTTTTGCTTTTTAAAGTTTGCTAATGCTATGTTTTATTCAGTTGTGAAGGTAGATTAGGAGCATGCTTTTAAATACTTTTTAACTTGCAAATTTTGACAATTAAGTCTCAGGCCAAGTCTAATAAGTCCTCTCCACCATGCTATAAAACAATTTCAACTTTTTAACCTAGTAGTAGGACTTGCGAGTATCTCATGGATAGTAACCATTATGTTGTCATATTGGCCTTTTTAGTTTTACTATTGTGGAGTTCAAATAATTCAAATCTGATATCTTTTCCATTTCTTGATTAAGTTCCAAGTGGACTAATTTTACTACATATACATGAAATATAGTTGTGTCTTTAAGATGGAGTGAAAAATACTGGACTGTAGATTAAGTTTTGAGAAAAAAAAGTATTGTAAATGTTGAAAGTAAAGTGTTAGTTTTCTGTTCATTCTTACACCATTTAGTTTTCAGCCAACAGTGTTTGGAAAGAGATGTAAATATTTTTGTGGCTACATTTTTATTCACATCTGAAAACAGATAAGAAAAATAATGAGTGTAAAAAGGTTGATTAAAGTTTTCTGAGAATTTCAATGATTTCATTCAACTCTTTCATTGTTTAAAAATTCAATAATTATTAGCAAGTGTGCTTTTTTCCATATATACATGGAAAATATCTAGTTGTGAAACAATAAAAGCCTTCTTGCAAGCTTTTAAGTTGTAATGTCATAAGTATATGATCAATAACTGAATAATTTCAACCCTAATGTACAATTGTAGAGGGCCCAACCATTATACATGTACTGCATGTATCATATTTTGTTTTCAATTTAGCTACAGTACTCCTTGGACTCAAGAAGCAGTTGGGTCATTTTTTAAAGTTCGTTGAATGGAAGCTTTGTTCAATTGTTGGAGCCATGACTTAAGGCACCACAAAGGAAGTAACCAACCAAAGTGAAATTACCACATAATTATCTCCCTTGTTTTTATCAACTAACCACGTATTACAGTGTTTAAAGCCACTCTTTACCCTTTTCACCATTGCCGAAGTTACCACCGCTTTGACTCTTTGATCCTGTATCATGATCTCCCCAAGCATTTGCTGCCACTCTCTGCCCCCTTCTCCCTCTCTTTTTATCATCTTCTCCCTGCATGTCAATACTTTGCCCACTGGATGGCATATTGGGTGCCCAACACCTATACACTTCAAGTTCAAGCATTTCTTAACAGCCGACAGGGGACTTTTTGTTTGAATTTCAACTACATAGATCTAGATCTAGTTTCTAAGCAGAGAAGCATTCTATAGTGGATTTTGCCAATTATTGTAGTTCGTTGGACCCGAGGACAGGTCTGAGATTATTCGTTTGATGCATGGTATTTTAAGAGAGCCAAAGAAGGAAAAAAAACATAAATTTACTCAGTTCATTGAATGCAAGGTGTTGTTTGAATCGGAGTTCGTTGGATTCGAGATATACTGTATCACTATTATGGTCGCCTAGATTAGCCCTGTCTGACAATACAGTATACCATGACATGTTACGTCATGTTCAGTACAGCCAGTTATTTTGAAGTCTTTGGATATCCAAATTACAACTCAAATTCAAAAATTTAGATGCTAGGGATACCAATAATGTGACTTGTGTAAGCAGATATATAAATATGTTGCTGCTTGCAAGATATATACAAAAAATTACCAACACTTTTTCACCATCATGCCATAGATGGGCCAAATTTCCGATAGTGCATCAGTGCAATGTGGCTGAAGCTAGTATTATTACAGTCAATACTTCTTAAATTGATGCTGTCTGCTCTTTAACCTTGTAAAAATAGTGAAATAATAAACGTAAGAACTTTTCATGTACCTGTAACTTCATTTCTATATATAGTACATATAAGTTATAACTTAAGTCAATCGTTCACTAGCAGTATAAGTTAAACATTTTATATAGGTGTAATTTTTACTCTGGAAGTCTGACTTTGATGTATGAGTACCTCAAGAATGGTTTAGGGGATAAGAGTGTTAAAAAAATCTTTCATCTGTCAAAAAGCTCTTGCTTTCTGTAAACCTTCTTCACCTGCATGTGTTAGTGAATTTATAGAAAATAGTTAAGTGAATGAAATAAAACTCTTTTTAACATAATTTTCAAGGTTTAAGAGCCAAGCATGGGAGGAGCATCTTATGAATGACTTTTAATTATATTAACGGGTATAACAATAAAAGTTTGCTAACATGATTAATTGATTGGTTGATGGAGAAAGTTTTGCAAGCCCAGTCCACCATAGACAATGAGAAATATCCTTCATTCAAAGGAAAACATTATTGCCCTTCTGCTCAGAGAATGTTATAAGTGAATTCTTTTTAAAAAGGCACCTGAAGGCCTAGAGATCATAAAAATATGCTGTGAGCAATGTAGGCCTATGTAGTACAAACAACATGTGAGGTCATTTTATTCCACTCCTTACCAACACCCACTAATAC
The DNA here is from genome assembly GCA_033675545.1 of Elysia crispata. Taxonomy (NCBI): domain Eukaryota; kingdom Metazoa; phylum Mollusca; class Gastropoda; family Plakobranchidae; genus Elysia; species Elysia crispata. Next base: position 136,419 of record JAWDGP010008010.1, read on the forward strand.
ACACACACACACACACACTCTCTCTCTCTCTCTCTCTCTCTCTCTCTCTCTCTCTCTCTCTCTCTCTCTCTCTCTCTCTCTCTCTCTCTCTCTCTCTCTCTCTCTCTCTCTCTCTCTCTCTCTCTCTCTCTCTGTGATATGGCTGATATATAGTATATAGATTTAGATTTTGGATATTTATTTGAGCAAAGAAGGCAGGTTAAATCACAATAAGAAAACATGCTATTTGAGGCAAGCTGATCAATTTTTAAATTTCTTTTATTACTTACAAATACAATCCCTCTTACATACAAATATATCAATCATCAGTAGGCCTATTTATGTCATAATTATTCCATAGCAGTAAAAAGGCATAAACCCATTTTCAACAAAAGAGTCATATCAAATGTTTAAGATCTCATAATTATCTTTCTGGCCTGACAAGGATAGGGGCTTGAGAAAGAAAACCATTAAAAACAATGTTTCAGTGTCAACAGACAGTCTTTTTAAAACTTTTAAATAAAAAACAATGGAAAGGAAATTGAACCATAAAAAATATTACACGTAATTGTTCCCTCCTTATAATATTTATCATCTACTTTAGAATTCAATCAAAGTTTTCCTTCTCTCTCATTTTGACATTAAGTTTTTTTTTTTAGTTGTTTTTATTCCAATTGGCAACAACTTGATTGAAAATGCAGTAGATTGGATCTAAAGAAAAGTTGTTGCTTGCTTTTGTTGAGTTAATTGTCCTTTTCGTTTTTTTTTTTTTAACCTTTTATTGCTCATCCCCTAACAGAGCCTCATTACAAGGTTCCATCCAGCCGAAAATTGACAAAACCTTTTTCATTATATCAATCAACCCCAGGGAGAGTCAGCATGTTTACATGCTGCCAAACATTGAGCAAATCTTTTTTCAACATGCCATAAAACAGCGAACTACATGTACTTACATTATATCTCGTTTAACCATCGTTATGTAATACATGTATACATTCGTAATAAGCCCTTTCTGTTAAGATTATTTCAACCCCACTATTTAATAAGCTCAGGTGTTTTTGTTGTTTTTTTTAAATTAGGCATATATAAATCATCACCATTTGCATTTGATTTACTAAAGTCTTGAATGAAAACTAGACAAAAATATATCAGTTGTTTTTTTTTAATTAGGGTATTTAATCTTTTCAATTAAAAAAAAAATAGACTCTGCAATTGTTCTTGCTGAATTTGCAACATATATGATAATATTTTTGTAAAGAGCAAAGGAATTCTTGAAATAAGTGTTAGACAATTTTATACTTTTTTCTGCTTTAACAAGTTTTGGCGTTTGAACTTTGGTTCCTATGTATATAATGATTATAAAGTTTGTAAGCATGTTACCTTCGCACAATATTTTCTCAATTTAACATTGTTCTATAATTGCAGTTTTCTATGTATGGTGGGGCAAACCAATATTGTAGTCAAGGTATTGTTTCAATGAGCTTTATTAAAAAACTCCAATGGGAGTCTACAAGACTTGTTTTCAGAAGCTGTGCATTAACAAGGGATCACAATAGTTTTTGCCCAAAAGTCTTGACTGACTAGCTAAGACCTAAAACTAAAAACATATTTCTTAGATTGAGACCAATTCCTTGGGATAGTTATTAATTACAGCTTAAATTAGTAGGCTATGCTAAGCAGTAATTATTTGACATGTAGGCCTATTATTGTTCTCTTCAAAAGAAATTGCTTTTGTGTTCTTTACTTGTTAAAGGGCATTGATAAAGAGGTTGAGATTCATTATTCGGTACCTGTGAAAAATCAAGTTAAATCATGTTTAATCATTACATGATTATGCCCCTTTATATGCTGGCACAAACCACTCATTTGTACCCTGGGAAATAATCTTTTCCAGAGAGAGAGACACACACACACACACACACACTCTCTCTCTCTCTCTCTCTCTCTCTCTCTCTCTCTCTCTCTCTCTCTCTCTCTCTCTCTCTCTCTCTCTCTCTCTCTCCCTCCCTCCCTCCCTCCCTCTCCCCCAATGCAGCTGGTTTAATATGCATTTCATTTTTGACAATGCCTTTGCATCTTTAATGATTGGTGGTATGATAATGACACATAATTTTGTGCTTTTGCTGATAGTTTTGCAAGAAATGGATTTATGAATACAAATGTACCCACTTCCCAACCTTCACATTATTGGCGACTTATTTTTAAGCTAGAGATAGACAAGGAAAGAAAGACTTTATGAGAGTTAAACTTAAAGTTACAGCTTAAACCGACTAGTATACATAGCCAGTGGCCAGTTGTTCCCCAACTTTTAAGGGAGATTACATGTACATCTATGGTATTTTTGCAAAAGGGGTCTTTTAAAAGTAGGCCTACAGGTAATTATGAAAATGTCCCTTTGAAAGAAAAAAACATTACATCATTTTCCACAATGTCATGGCTACAAATCACAATGATTGCCGGTTTTACTTTAAAAATTGTGCTATATTTTTCTGTGGAATTACATTTGCTGAGCTATTCTAACTTACATTTGCTGAGCTATTCTACCTCACATTCTTCATCTGTATATCTGCGGTACAACAGTAATCTCTAAAATCAACTAGAATAAGGATAAAATGAACCTAAAAAACAATCCATTCCACAATAGTGAGAACTTTTGATCACAATACTGCAAATTTTAGATCCACTAAGATGATATAATGATTCACCCATGCGTGCAGCACCCACATTGTTCATTATTATCTTAGAGAAAACAAGTTTTAGCCATGGCAACTTAAACCAAGAGACATAACAAAAATAATACTCCTTGTTTGAAGAACTTTTTTTCATCTCTTAATTGAGGAGTATCAACAACCCTGTAATTACAAGAAAAATAAATTAAAATCAAAGTTTTCACCATTGGTATTATCGTATTTTGCTGTATCAAATTGAAACCTATTTACAATATTGTTATTGTGCACATGCCTTAAAATTCACAACATTAACAAAAAATTAAAAGGGAAAGTAAACATCTTGCCAGTATTAGCTGGGAAGACATTGTAAAGTCCAGAAAACAGCTTATTCTGTTACAATCTAGGCAGTCTATGATGCACTTCTGCCCAGGCCAAATTATAAGATCTATGACAAGAACAATTTCAAAATCTAACTGAATTTTGTGTCTCTTTGAAAAAAGAGAGGGATTCATTGCTCATTGTTCCGGTTGTAACTTAAATGCAACCAATTAATATTTTTATTTATCTAAGTAGACCCATATTACCAAGTGTGATAAGAAAGGGCAGGCTTTCCGACAATTATTTTTCCTACCATAACAAAGAAGTATGCATCAAGTTTTAATATATACATATATATTCAGATAGATGTGCCTCTATGATCATATTCACATCGTAATCCCATCAACTCTGAAATATAAACTAGAATAGAATACCAAGGAATTCCCTATTTAACTCTGCTATCCCTGGCAGACATTGATATTTTTGAAACCTTACAACTTTGTTATAAAATGAGTTATTAATTAATATTAAAAATAATAAAATTAATTGAGAAAAATATACAGTTTGTGAAAAAAAGTCTATTGTTTGAAAAATAATCTTTTGGGATTTTTTTTCACAATCAATACAATTTTTGTAATGTCTTGTTTAAGCAAAATGGTTTATGCCTTCATCAAACGTAGTAGGCTTACGCCCATAGTTATGCTGTAAGTGTAATTCAAGTTTTATTCATGAGTTGGTTTACATTTTCAAAACAATGATTTAACATACATTCTTTTAGAACATTATAGCACATTTCCCCAAAAATGTTATTATCACATTATTCAATCACAGCAGGAACAACTTTCAGCAGACTGCTACACGTATAAAAATGGCTCTCATGCAATCAGAGCAAACTTTCAAAAATAATTTTGTAGTTTCAGTATTAAAATACCAGTTTTTCCTTTCTCAAGTAAACAAATCCAAGTTATCATCTAAAGTCAATATATAAAGTAAAAATGCTGAAAATTTTCTTTCTTTCCAACTTGTCAAATCGTATCTAAAACCTGTTATTTAACATAAATGTATTGATCAGTGTATTGTTATATTTCTGCACTCTCTTTCACACATATAGTCCTTCATCTATGTATAAGGAATGGTTACCTATGGCTATGCTTGTATGAAGATAAACCACATGTGACTCTATAGAGTTTCAGGCTTCTTAATCAAATAAAAACAAAAGTTGATGAAGGCTGCTTTGGGAAGTCCTGATCATGTGTACAATGTTTGATTTTTGTCCTTGATAGCCTCTGATATGTGATCACGTATGTATGTCTCTGATGGTTGCCACTGTATGAGAGAGCCTCTGTGGCAAAAGCTCTGCAGTGTCGGCATAGTGGTCTGGATTAGCCTGGAGCAGCGTGTGGATGTGGCTCATGTTGGAGCTTGCCTTTAGACCCAGGTCTTCTAGGACATTGCATAAATAGTCTGCAGGTGGAAAAAGAAAACAGTATGTTTCAAGTGTAATAATATTTATGGGATAATGGCAGTTTTTTTTTAACATCATAACTCACTACAGTTACTTTGGAATTGGATATTGTTTTGTGACCAGTGCAGCCTGAGATTAATTAATACCAAAGAAATCAGTCACTAGGGGTCTTAAAAAAAACTACCAAACACACACACACACACACACTCTCTCTCTCTCTCTCTCTCTCTCTCTCTCTCTCTCTCTCTCTCTCTCTCTCTCTCTCTCTCTCTCTCTCTCTCTCTCTCTCTCTCTCTCTCTCTCTCTATCTCTCTCTCTCTCTCTCTCTCTCTCTCTCTATCTCTCTCTCTCTCTCTCTCTCTCTCTCTCTCTCTCTCTCTCTCTCTCTCTCTCTCTCTCTCTCTCTCTCTCTCTCTCTCTCTCTCTCTCTATCTATCTATCTCTCTCTCTCATTTAACTGCCTTTCACTTAAGGTTGAATATAAGCTAAAAAATAGTTGGAGGCAGTTAGTTTAATCAAAATAAAATACAGTCAACACTGCTTAACTCGATCTTCAGCGAACATAACGAATAAGATCGACTAATGTGAAAAATCAATGATATATATATATAAAGGGCCTATATGAACGATCGTTAATTTATGCCACTTGAAGCATACTATTGATTTTCTAAGTTTGTTTTGATTTTTATGGTTTGTTTTTGTTAATTAATTTTTTTCCTTTCTTAGTTTTCTTTGTAGCCTGTTTCATCATTGATCTTTACTCTTCACTATTATCCAGTTAGTTCATTTATCCATCTGGGTTATAGAACAAGTAGTTGGAAATCAATCTGGTTCTGATGCTAGACCTATCTTGCCGTTGGATTCTGATGAAGAGTATTCTTGCTTATAGCAATCAGCATGCAAAATTTTATCTCATTAATTTAGTTGATTGTCCCACTCCTAGCAGTACAGCCAGGGAGAAATAGAATTGTTCAATCAACCAATCACATTTCATGGAGGAAGCAGGTCTAGCGTACAAAGACAATGCATGCAAAAATGTTAATCTAAGTCGATAAAACCAGTTGTTCTAGGCCTAGCCCTAAAGCCTAGGAAATATGGGATGGGAGAAGTGTTCCATCAACCAATTATAGTGGCAGATCTACCCTTCAAACATAGTGTAAACAAAAAATATAGATCTAACCAATAACATTGATTTTGCTAGGCCTAGCCCTACAGTCCAGGAGAGAATGAATGAGTGAGCAGTGTTCCATCAAACAATCAGTTGAATCATAGAGGAGGCTGGTCTAGACTGCAAACACAATGCATGCAAAATGTAATAAGAAATAGCGCTGATTGTTTTACTTCCTATCCATGCTGCCGGGGGTATATGGGATCGGATATGGCCAATAAACCAATCACAAAGGTGACCATGTCTAGCCTAGCTCTGGCCATAATCCTTCATTAAATCTCCCCCCACACTCGCACACATACATAAATTTGTTGAACTTTTTGGCAATGATAATCGTTGAACAATAGATAGGATTACAAGAACGATAGTTGTTCCAGCCGCTTTTTGTTAGGCCTAGACATGAATTCTGTCAGCCTCACGGGTTATAAAAAGACACCACACATTGTATTTCTCCTGTCAGCACTTGACAACTTGCTGGCGCATTGTCCAACGCTTACAGACATATGAGTCAGAGGATCGAGATAAAGCTTTTTTTTATTGGCTAAAAGAAGTGAAAACAATGACATTTTTGTTTCCACCAACCCAAAAAAGATCGACTTATTTGAAAATCGAGCTATGTGCAAGAGCTTATATAAATACTATAAGTAGGGGTAGGGACCCAATGAAAAAAATCAACTTGAGTGAAAACAGACATAAGTGGCGTCGACTTCAGTGGTGTCCACTCTAAAAGGATCCACCAAAAGACTAGAGAGGTTGACTTCAAGGGAGAATTGTCCTAGTTCAAGCAAGATGACTTCTCACATTCCAATATATGTGAAATGTTTATGTACAAAGTTTGCCTTACTTTATCTGCATACAACTAAATCTAGGCACAGGCAAGCTCTACTATTGTTTTGAAGACATGATTCTACTTACCTATATCTATAATGAGCTGCTTACATCCATGTGGACTGAGTTTTGGAATCTTAAGAATCTCCTCACAGTATGTGTGCATAGTTCCCATAGCAACAGATTCTAGCCACAAATCTGCCAAATGCTCTGGCACCTCTGGAAAAAAACCAAGAAATTTTTTATCATTACCAGAAATTTTTTTGCTAGTGTCACAACTGAGCACCTGAGATTAACAACAAAATGCAGTGAGCGTATTAAAGCTGCCCAATGGCAGTACACGTAGCATTAATAATTGAATGAAAAATAATTAAATTCTTATTTAAGACTCAGCTTAGCAAGAGACGTGGATTTGAGGTGCTTCTGGAGTGCTAAAAATTCTGGAACTTAGAGACACAAATTCAGAAGAAAATTCAAAAGCTATTTAAGACACATTTGTTCCACCATCTACCTTAGTTAAATGTAAAACCATGTTCTTACATGCATAGTGATTATATGTTTTGTAATTATGTAATTTTTCAATGTTGATAAGATTTTAAACTGTAAAAGCACTCTGAGCTGAATTTCAAGGCAGAGTGCTCTAAAAATAATCTGCACAATTAATATTATTTTTAATATTTTTTTCTTCTTCTTCTTCTTCTTCTTCTTCTTCTTCTTCTTCTTCTTCTTCTTATTCTTATTCTTATTATTATTATTATTATTATTATTATTATTATGTTTATTCTGATAATTATTATCATTATAACAAATTACTGGTTTAGGGCTTAGTAGTTTTAAATTAGAAAAAAAAAAACATAACAATTTATGAAGCTTTTCAAATACCAAAATTGGATATTAATTAGTATTGAAATTATTAAAACTTTCAAAGGAGTTATAAAACTATAAGAAAATTAAAATATCACCTCTGGAGTACCAGTTTTCTGATTTAATCATGTTGAGAATGGTTGCTAAAGTAATTATTTTTTATATGTCAAAATTTAATTAGCAATTCAATAAGGGCAAAATATCCAGCATCAATTAACACATTATATCTCATAAATGCATCTTTGATTTGCGTCAACATTGGATTAATGTACTGCTGATGACTAAAAGTTAATGGGACTGTTTTGCACACTATGCATGCTTACAGAGAACAGATAATCATAACAAATGATGCTAGCAGTTCTCTATTTTTTTTTTCCATCTTTATCATAATGATTTGTTTTGACAAGTATCAAATATGCTATTTAGGAAATAAAAGTTGTATCAGCGACCTTGATGGTTTGTATAAGGCAAACGTCCATGCTTCAAAGCGACGACCAAAGCCGGGCTATCCTGAAGTGTGAATGGATCTAGGTGCTGTGGCAAAGTCATCAGATATTGACCAACCTAGAATAACATAAGCACAACTTTTTTTTTCATTTCACAATCTGATTATGTAAAGCAATGATAATTTTACCACAACTTGAGTATATTCCTTACACAAGAAATAACAGAATTTTGATGCAAATATATGTCGATTAAAGAAAAAAAAAATTCTACTAGATCATAAACATAAGATGGTTTTGCTCTGGTATCTTTTGCAACAAGGTAACCAAAATGTAAATTGCATGTACTTCATATACATTTAAAAAACTTGTCATTTTTGTCTTCAAAATCTTCATGCTTTGTTTATCTCTGCTTTAATTTAAAGTTTCAAGGAATTAGAAAGCTTATAGAGTATTAAATTAAGGTACATTGGGATCATTTACACCCATCCTGACCATAACATCCAACTTTTTAACTCTTTGAATCCGCAGAGTACGGCCGATCTAGTTTCAGTTTTGGACCAGCGGCCGCTAGATAGACTCTTTATAGAGACTTTTATTTTATTGCTAATTTCAAAATTTTTTTTAAAAATTGAGTTTCAGACATACAGAATCAATTTTTTATTTTCCAAAAAATTTATTCAATTACTTTCAATATGGTATGCTACACTATATAATATCTATTCATAATAATTACTCTGTAAGGAAATAAAATTAACAACTGTACTGTAAAGCGCTTCCTTTTAAGGCCTCCGTCCAAATGTGAAGTTGGGACACAGACTCAAAGAGTTAAGTCTCTTACCTTTGTTATGTACTCTTGAGGTGAGAGACTAAATGTAGGGAGGTCAGAAGTCATTGCACCACCAGCACTTTGTGATGTCCAAATCTAAATAGATAAAAGATGTGTTCTATGAACATAAAACTAAATACAAAAAAAAATACATAGCAACACATATAACTCTGAATTAAGTCAACATAATCTTGCGCTGACTCGGAGCATATCAAAGCCCCTATTACGAAAACTTAGGAGAAAAAAAAGATGTGCAACTTTGAAATAAATCTTTCTGAATTTTTTTTTTTTGAGAGGGGGCTTTTAATGTATGTTAAAAATATTATTCTCATAAGTATCACAAAACATAATCATGCAGAACATTAAATAAGTTTTCAAAAAAATTCATAAAAGTTGGGAGTGTAATTGAAAATGTGGGAAAAAATTGTCAAACATTTGAAAAAGAGCATGCAGATTATTGTCATTGTTGTTTCTGTTGTCCATTGTCAAGCCTCAATAGAACCAGAATAGTGATGTTATAACTGATTCCAGTCCCACTGAGTATGTAGCATTTCAAATGTTTCAAATTCAGTGGAGTTTGGATGTGCATACAGCAAACAATGCACGACTGGTTTTAACAGACATTGACTTTATTAAAATTAAATGGTTAAAATATAAATTAGTGTTTGTTTATGCAAGAAACTAGGAGCAAAAGACTGATAAAGGCAATGTTATAGGCCTACTTAACCTTGTACATGCCACACTTGAGATGGTGTGCAGTGGTCCATTCATAGATCTAGATTGGATCATGCTTTTTCTAATGCTCACGACAAAAATGACTGATGTTTGGAAACATTGTGTATTTTTGAATGTGTATCAGAGGCAACCAATTGAATGCTGTATGAATTTCCTAATCAAAATAATTACTGATTTAATAAACAAAAGTATCCACCCTTACTATAAACGCCAACAATGACTTTAGTTTTCTGCTATTCCAAAGCAACAGACACTTATAGACTAGACCTAGAAGTAGGTGCATATATAAAAGATTCATTTATAGAGCAAGCCTATTGACTGCTCACATTGTTTTACTCCACCAGTCTCTAACTTTTTATTGAGTTATGCCTAATTCAAGACATTGAGCTTATATCATAAAAAATTAAGTTTATTTTTAAAGGCTTTTATGTCATCTCTGAAAGTTCCCATAGTCATCCTATTTTGATATGTTAGCATCACATGAAAAAAAATTGTCACTACTTTGCCCTCTTGCAAAAGTCGGTCTTCAACACTAGAAACTGAAACAAAAACAAAACATAAGGGTTTTCTCATTTTAAAAAAAAATTTGAATCATCATTTGTCCAGAGACGTTGCAAATACAGATTTAACAAACTACAAGTTTATGTAAAGACTTTCTTTGCAACATTTCTATGGAATGTTATAAAATTTAGAATAATTATGCCAACACACTATCAAAATAACTCAGCAATTTTCAACATGCTGAGGATAGGTTCAAAACATGCTTTTGAAGATACGTTTTTCACACATTATTTAAGTCATACTATATAATTAAGACAGAAATAAAACAGACACAAGTCAGGTACCTCCATTAATGCTACCCCAGCAAGATAAGATTTGAGCTGTCCAAACACAATCTCAAAGGCAAACTTGTGCACCTCACCACTAAGCTTGCTGAGATCAGATGTAATGTCAGCGAACACAGGTGGGCTCTCACCTGATTTCAAACAGAGAAGGGATGTCAATTGAAATTTCACCAAATATTATGACTATAGCAATTTTTCTATGACATATAAATAGCCAAAGTAGTTTGTATTGCTGGAGACAGGTAATAAGAAATTTAGAGATTGCCTTTTTTTTTTAAATAACCCCTAACAAACTGAAATAAACACAAAGATTGTCATATAATTTGCAAAACAATATTTAAATTTTTGCAGGGAAAATAATCTTTTTCTGTATAATTATGACGAAACACCAATGAAAAGAAAAAAAAAGACAAAGATGAAGCTGTGACAGTCTTCAAAGACATAGAAATAAATTTAATGGAATTATGACATACCTTCCCCTAGCTTATGTACCATGGTCTCTAGGTTTTCTATGCTCACTTGTGATGATACAAATAGAGATGCTTGGAAATGAAAACTGTGACATGCAAAGGAAACTCTGCAAATGAAAAAGAAAACAAAATATCTTCCATAACAAACTTAAATCAAAGAATACTTTGAAAAAAGGATTGGTAAGAGACATGCATGATGCATGAATTCAATCACCACACTTTCTGCTTGCAGCCAGTCTAATTGAGTTAAATGTTGCAAATTAGATGTAGACTTAATGAGCACATTATGTCTAAAACAACCTTTTTTTTTTAATTTTACTTAAATTTAAGAAATATCTAGCTTCAGATTTACACACCAAATGTATTTCAAATGATAAGATTATCAATGTTGCTTAACCGGGGGAAACAGCACCTAATGATTTCTGTTTATTTACATAGTCAATCACTTTGCCCTACCAGATTATCAGAGATCTTATCTAACTCTATGTCACTGCAGCAGCTGATGGAGTTAAGAGTAATACAAATATCACAAAGCCTTGAAAGGTCTATGCAAGTTGCAGTACAGTCAAATTGAGAGCTCTCAGTTTATGAATGAAAAATATTTCTTTGAAGAATTTCAAACTCTGGACCGAGGCACAGGTTCGATCCCTGTTCATTCCATCTGTTGTAATGTTTTCACGTCTTTCGTCTTATTTGTCGGTCTCGAGCTAGATCTAGGTTTGTGGTTGATTTTTCTATACTACTCATTTCATTATTTTCAGTCACATGCATCTTTAGATCCTTAGATCTAGCTTCGTCTGTCTCGGCCTCTAACGTGGTTTGACTGCTTTCTTTATTTCTATATTCATTTATGCTTTTCAGTCAAATGGCATCTTTCTAAGATCCGTTAGAGGCTAGTTTGTTTATGTCCTGTAAAAATATGGACTTGATCGTTCTTAGCGATTCAACCTCTTAGTCTATTCAAGCCAGCATGAAAGTCACTGTTCCTGAAGCATCTATTTTTGTAGATACGGATAGCTCAGTGGTTAAGTGCCTGGTCTTGTCTCGGCAAGGCGATGGGTGCCGCATCGAGGCGCAGGTTCGATCCCTGTTCATTCCATCTGTTGTAATGTTTTCACGTCTTTCGTCTTATTTGTCGGTCTCGAGCTAGATCTAGGTTTGTGGTTGATTTTTCTATAAAACTTTGGACTAGCGAACAGAGAATTTTCAATGCCAAATACAACCAAGTAACACTTATTCGTGCACATTAGTCCACAAGTGTCAAATAATGTAGAAATAGCTGTTTAAATAATGAAAAAGATGCTTCCGCTTAGAGTGACCTATGCAGTGAGAGAGTAAAACCTTGATGACAGGATCCAAAGCATATATGCATTCTCCCAAATCTGTTGAGCCCTCTCAGCTTTTGATCTGAGCTAGATGACTTGTTTTGAATTCAGTCCTTGATAGGGACATGACAAGCTGAATGTTGGATCATTTTTAGAAGACTTGACCTGATGTAGCCAGAATTTCCTCTCCTTTGATTGAAACATTTCCAGTTTTACTTTACATATAAGATACAGATAATTCTATTTCAAGCCATCTTTTCTACTTTTTTTTTTTGGCTTAGATAAGAAATTTAAAAAATTCTGAGGCACCTCTGCTCACAAGAGGAAAAAAAAACGAGAGACATTGCCCTACTAATAGCTCATGCATCCCTATGTACAAATGGAACAACGACAACTCTTGATCTTTTTTTATAAAGTGTCTTTATAGCAAGGGTTTTCATTATTCTTGCAAAAGGGAATAAAGAAGAATTTATTGTGATGAATGCGAGACGAGTGGTTTTCAAAAATCTTAGCTGTGAGTGAGATGTATACCATGTGCAGCTTCCCGGCCCACACACTGTGTGATACTAGAGCTGCGGTGATACCAATACTAGGCCTAGACTACCCTTTAACAGGAGGGAACTGTGTGGAGAAATGACACGAAAGCCTGCATCGCTTTTTCATTTGTACCTTAGCAATGCAGGCAAGACAAAATGCTTGAGATCCTTTTCCTATGAAAAATTTTGGTCCTTTTCTTTCCTCTGTACTCTCAGATCTAGTTGTCGTTATTACAGGGGGATATCGATACTCATTATTGCATAAATAAATGACTTAAACAAAAGAAAAAATGATCTGTCGTTATAGCAATAGTTGTTGCTATTTGAGATGTTGTTAAATATGGGTTACACTGTAATTATTATGCAATATTTGATTCCCAACCAAGATACATGTAAACAAAGTAAAGCAAATGAGAACTGCTTGGAAATGGTTATAGCTCCTTCATGCCTTCCTCCCCTTCCCTACCTCAGCAAATGACTTTATAAAATTATACTGCACTTACCCACTTTATTTTATGACTTTTGTATATAACTTACAGAATTTACCTTTACTCAAAATTTAAAAAAAATGATGATTATCTTGATCCAATTTTTATTGCTTCATAAAGGCCCAAAGAAAAGTGCTGGTATTTCTAGTATTTAAAGTGCTTCAAGCCTTTTTTGCGTGATATTCATAGGACAAAATCTTAATTGCAAAGGAAATGTTTGTAACTGCTCACTCGTTTTTTTTTTCTATTACTGTATATTAGTGCTTGTATGATGCAATGTTTAGTAGACTCAGAATATTTTAATTGAAATTTACAATTACACTCAGAGTATGTTTATGAAATAAAAAATTTGAGTGTTTAAATCTCTATTAGCTAAAATTACCTAAACCCAAAAACATTTCTAGCTGTTTAATAACGTATTTAGAATGTGAAACTACTGAAAATAAATTAAGGCATTATCATTTCGCATATATCACACTAAAAGCCAAGGAACTTAGAATTTTAAAGAGATAGAATCTGAACTACAGTTATTTCTTAATTATCATGCCTGTCTATCAATGCATCATTGCAGACTCAATACAAAAAAAATATTTTTGTTTGAAGCCTGATGCCTGAAATAAAAAGAATTCCTTTGAAAAACCGGTGATATTCTTTCTATAATGTTGCTTAAAAAATGTAGTTTTCTCTACAAAAATTTGAATTAATTTGTACAAGATATGAATATGTAGTGGAGAGACTATTTGAGCTTGTACAAGCAAAAATATTAAATGAGACATTTTTTTAAGAGACTGTGTTCAAACTCACGTGCTTTCTGCATCTTTTGTGGGAGAGTGACCAGTAATCAAGTGACCAAGAGTTTGTAACATGCTGCTGTCAACAAGAGCATCTAAATCTTCGGTTTGCATAAGTAGATTTCCTGAGAAAAAAAGATATAAGAAATCAGGAGGAGAGGTGAACAAAGATGGGCTGCATCTTAAAAGTGTAAGATTTTAATTTCCATAATTAAGGAGCATCTTAACTCACTAGGCCCTTGTCTCAAACGGTATTGATTTGCTATTTTTAGTACGCGAGTCCTGGTCTGGTTGATGTTTGGGACAGACTTTGCAAATTTTTTTAAGTACGCATATAAGGAAGAAAGACATCAGGTCTTCTCGGTTGCTTACATTAACTTTCGAGCTTTCCGGGGATACCAATACTATTTTTAATATCTCAAATAGCCTAGAAGATTGAAGAGGATACCTCCGAACATTCTAATCTGTCGATCCGAGCTCAGCCCCAAGCGATGTATTCGAAGCTTTTGAGTTTAGCAGACCAAATATAGACGGATGATAGCGATATTGAGCCTGATGGGGTGAAATTAGATGAGGAAAGTGATGATAATTTCCTTCCCCAATCAGTTGAAGAAAGTTTGTAATCACTTTAGCAAAAATTTTTACCCAAACTGAGGTGTTTACCCGATCTCCAGCTTTAGATCTAGAATCTAGACAAGGCCAAGATGAGATTGTGGACGTAGTTTTCCTTCTTGATTTATCTAATCTAGACCTAATATTTAATTAAGAGTGATAAATGTAGATCTCGAATAGGCCTAGTTCTATAGAATAAGACAACAAATTTTGACACAGGGTATCTGTTATGTAGTATTTTATGTTGTGCATCATTATGAGTGTCTACTGGTTGGTAACGTTTTCCGAAAATGAGAAATGTGTGGTATTTTTTTTTAAATTGTAAAAAATCAACCACATTACCTAAAAGGATGAAACAAGCATTTTGTAAAGATCTAAAATAGAACAATATGCACAGAATAAAAATGTTCTTCAAAACTTCCACTTAATCTTTGTTTCAGCACAGCTGCCAACCTATGCCACAAAAAGTTAAGTATCAAATGCAATTTAACCTTTATCAAGCTATTTTGGTACTAATCACAAAAACTCAAAGTTCGCAAGGTATAGTAATACTATAGCACTGATAAAGTTTGAACTGCAAATTTATCATTTTTGAAGATGTTAGCTATGTATTTTAGTCTCTGTTTTAAATTTACATGCAGTAAAATTCATCAATCCTGACCTAGATATCTGCTTTAAACTTTAATCATGAAAAAAAAAATTTTTTTTTTAAGTTTAAGAAAGAACCTGAGAAATGTTTTTATCCAAAAAGCTTGTAAAAGCTGAAAATACAACTTATTGAATGCCGACCTAATTGAATTACTATTTTTTTTAATGGCTTTTCAAATTCCTTTTCATACATCAATCTGTCCATATATCAGTTTGCTAATGTTAGAAAAATAATCTAGGCAAGGGGGAAAAAATAACATACATATTTTAGATTAAGCAGCTCTACGAACTCAACACTAAAGGTTCCAAATAATAATATTTGGTACTTTTGGCAACCAGTTTTGAAAATTTAGTATATTTAAAACAAAAAATTGCCCACTTCTTTCAACAGTAGATCATTAGGACAAATCGCTGAATATGTCAGAGGCACATGTATAAAGCTATTCCATGACAACAAAAGGAGATAAATATGATAAACAGGCAAGCAATTCATACCACAAGTCTGAACAATTCTCAGAGCATTCTGAAAGTCTGACCAATCTTCTGTATCTCCCTGTGCCCCTGTACGACATTTCTCTCGTATATTGATGAGCACTCTGCGAAATTCTCGGGTGTATGATGTAAAGTAGGTCTGGTTGAGCATGCAGAAAGATAAATAAGATGATGAAATAAATCAAATTAAATGGTCTGCCATCTCATTTCTCTCGTGATTTTAATAATGAAATTTGAAATTCGCAGATGTAAAAAAAGATAGAATTATTTTTCCTCACTTTATAGGCATCCATTAAATCCAGGTAGCAGAATCCATTGGTCAGTTTTTGGCACCTTTCATTTGCCTGCAAAGTAAAATTTGACAAGTACAAAAATAAAGAGCTACAAACGACTACATATATATTTAAATAGCCTAAAATTAAAAGTAAGCTATAAATTTACATAGATAAAAAGTCACCCTTTTCCCTTTAGAAAAAAATAAGAAAAATTATTTACATTATCTACTATTTGCAGCTAATGGAATCTTTTTGAATATTATTGTTAAATCCGAAGCATTTTCACATATTTTTTTAAATAAAGTGGTTGTACATTTTGTTTCCCAAAAGCAGATGGCAAACTATTGCCTCCTTTGCATTTCATTCAGAGGGTCTGAAGAGCTTTAATACAGTTTTTCCTAAACCTTTCCTAGAATGCAAAGGTAATTAACAGAGAAAGAAGAAAACTATTATGAATCAATTGAATATGTTCATTGCCCTTGAATATATCTTGAACATATCGATATTCCCTAAAGAATTTACAAAATCAAATCATCTCAGTATTTTTCTTGAAATGGTGAAAAGAGCAAAAGTATTTTAAACTGAAGTATAAAGTATATCCCATTTGTTTTAACATTACAATGTTTGATTGAAAGACTTGTCTAAAATAACTTACACTCTCTGCAGCAGACAGCAGTTTAGGGACAGATTCTGATAGAAGCTGCACAGTGTCGATCACTTCTTCATGGTCCTGCATGATATAATATACAATATGCATATACTTATATTTATATATATATATATATAATAATATAAACAACACTAAGATACTGTTTTTCTGTGAATTGGTCCTGTATGAAGTTCCTAAGTTTGTGTGATTTTTTTTTAAATCCTTAAAAACTAGCATTATCCCAGAGCGTTTAGGAATTCAGTGTAATTTGGACAGAAATTCTTTACGATATATAGGCTTAAACGCCACTTTTGATTTACCAGCTTGATGGAGTCCAAATGCTTTGTCAGGGCAACTTCTTCAAAGATTCTGTATTTGCTTGTATAGTTCTGGTAGGGACTATACAGAACTTTAAGCAAGTCCTGAATGTTTTTAGAGTAGTTCAGACCAGCACCTGTGCGAGGTATTAAAACAAAACAAATGGAAAATTTAAGGCATATTTCATTACACATTTCTGAAGACAAATGATTTCTTTTCAATTTTCCCCACTTTCTTCACCAATTTTCATAATATCTTGACAAAATTTGCAATAGGTGTCCAACACTACAAGTTGAGCAAAAAAAAAATTCATGTTAAAAAATAATTGGTATTTAAGAAACTTTAGATGTAAACAGCCTTATAGTAAATAGTTATAGTATATAAAGGTACTATTTTCAAGTCAGTTTGGATGTGAACAGCGTTATAGTATATAAAGGCTCTATTTTCAAGTCAGTTTGGATGTGAACAGCGTTATAGTAAATAGTTATAGTATATAAAGGCTCTATTTTCAAGTCAGTTTGGATGATGTGAACAGTGTTATAGTAAATAGTTATAGTATATAAAGGCACGATTTTCAAGTCAGTTTGGATGATGTGAACAGTGTTATAGTAAATAGTTATAGTATATAAAGGCTCTATTTTCAAGTCAGTTTGGATGATGTGAACAGTGTTATAGTAAATAGTTATAGTATATAAAGGCTCTATTTTCAAGTCAGTTTGGATGTGAACAGCGTTATAGTAAATAGTTATAATATATAAAGGCACGATTTTCAAGTCAGTTTGGATGATGTGAACAGTGTTATAGTAAATACTTATATGTAGTATATAAAGGCACTATTTTCAAGTTAGA
The DNA here is from genome assembly GCA_033675545.1 of Elysia crispata. Classification (NCBI taxonomy): domain Eukaryota; kingdom Metazoa; phylum Mollusca; class Gastropoda; family Plakobranchidae; genus Elysia; species Elysia crispata. The sequence continues at coordinate 154,015 of JAWDGP010008010.1, forward strand.
GGGGCAACTTGATCCAAATGATTACTTCAATACAATGCAACAAATTCTTTACCTTATATGAGCAATTCTCAAAAGGTCAATAGTAGCCTAGTAGGATGATTTCATGCACAATTTTGTTCCGATTTCAAAAAGATTTTCTGAGAACATTGATAATGTATTCTTCCAAGCACATGTTGAGAAGATAGCAGGTAAATGAGGGTATAGTTTGGTGTACCTTTAAAACCACATTATTTAATTCTGTTCAGTTTTGTATTGAATCAGTTATCATTTTGTCAGTAAAATACGTCACATAAAATACTGGTGTTTTTGAGTGATTGTAACAATCATTTAGCAAGGCCAGAAATTCCCGATTTTGTGTTAGACAAAAGCTAAGGTAGTGATAAGGGTGGTATTAAAGTTGTTTAGCCAAATATATCACAACATCTAAATAACCAATCTTTTATCAAGTTATATCAATGTAACGGGCAGGAAATGATCTTTCAAATGAAATAAATTTTACGAAAATACAGCAGCTTTTCAATTAAAAAACGAAATTAACAGAGAGCACAATTCCTTTTGAATCTAACCTTTAATACGTGCTTCTGGACGTCATGCTCTATGTCATTTAGAGGCCAATTTTAAGCAGAGCAGATCAGCTGTTATAAAAGCCTAGCTAGCTTGCTACATGCTTGTACAGAGAAGAGTGCTAAAAAAAGAATTCATTGTCCTAAAATAAACAGGGTGAATGCAAACTCTTAAATCTGATTGGGCCTCTAAAAAGAAACAAGGTCATGTTATGTTATAACGTCCATAACATACTTCGTGCCTTGTTTACTTTCACTTTCTGGATTAAACTTGCTGTCAAGTTCACCAAAAATGACCTCTTTCTTCTTGTAAAAGCTTCTTTACTCTACATTAGTCTCAATAGTCAAAGGGGCCATTCATATCCATTTCTGTCATCGCCGTCGTGGGAAAACGTCCAGAAAAAAAAGTTCCTGACCATAATGTCCTGTTGTCCAGGAGTATTTAAGACCCCATATATATAAATCTGAATAGCCGTTTTGGACACTTTCGTTTTAAGTACTTGTTTCAAAAGATTTAATCATTTTATTTTTTAAATAAATATAAGCATGTTGGCAACGAATACTAAAGACTGGGCATTTACATGGTCCTTACAACGTTGTGATGACGCAAATAAGTCCATTACTATCATTTGTTATGGGCTTTTAAAGTCTAATTTCAACTATTTCTTAATTCTAGGGTGGGAAAAGTTTTTTAATTAGTTTCAGATTGATTACTAATTACAACAACGTGTGAACTGACGTAGATTTATGTTCTTCACGATCTTCCTGGTGTTGCAATGACAAAAAGTTATGTCACTGTAACATCTGGAAGAATAAAATGTTCACAGATTGGTTTGTTGAATCTTTATCAACATTGTAGACATTCTAGTCTCTAGCTCTTGATGAGGAACCAACAATGGAGGCAGTTTACATTGAAGTCTAATTCTATTTAAAAGCTGCACACACAAAATTCTGGAACAAGTTCTTCCCAACGTTACAATGATAGACATTATGTCACTGCAACATCAGGAAGAACAAAATATGCACTTAGTTGTACACTCCTCCTCAATACTGTAGATCCACTAGACTCTAGCTCTTGGTGAGGAGCCAAAATACAGCCAACTTACAAAGAACTTTAAATAAGTTTAAAAGCTCCAAACACAAAATTCTGGAACAAGTTTTTCCTGATGTTACAAAGACAAAAATTTAAGTCCATTACTACCATTAATTATGAATCTTGCTATTCAATTACCATATTTTAATGACTGATAACATCTATTTTCTCCCTCAAACTATTAATAATATGGTTTGTTTTGCTTATAAGGTAGCTAAACTTCAATTGTTTTATGTCATCAGTAACCTTGGGAAGATCAATCTGCATTGATGAAAACCAGTATAAAAGACTATTTCTGTGTCCATCTTCAACTGCTCTGCAATCCTAAGTTGGATAAATTGATCAGTGCATGCCTTTAAGTTTGATAATTACTTGCAACAATTTGTGAACTAACAAGTTCTTCACAATCTTCCAGATGTTACAATGACAGAAAATTGTGTCATTGTAACATCAGGAAAGACGAAATACTCATTGATTAATTTTTAAAACCCTGATAAACACCGTAGACGTCCTAGACTGTAACTATTGGCTGGAATCAAATGCAGTCAGCTTAAAATTAAATGTAAATATTTTAAAAGCTGCGGCCGAAAAAATTCTGAATCAAGTTTTTCTGGATGTTACAATCATACAAATTGAATCCAATTACCACCATAAATTATGAGTCTTTCTTTTCAACTATCACATTTTAATGTATAATAACATTTATTTTTTTCACTCTAGGTATTAAGGGCGTGACTTTTTTGCTTCAAAGGTACTAAATTTGAATCTTTTTGTGTCATCAGTAATGTCTGGAAGATCATTCTATGGTGATGAAAACCAGGCATTACACAAAAATATTAAAAAAAGTATCTGCAAATCTTTTTTTCTAATGTAACGCTTTAGGATTTACCTCCTGAGAATTGCTCATATGTAAAAATTTACTTTAATATTTGCCACTTGCATGGAGGACCTAGGGATGGTTGCAAGCATACTGACCTTGAACATAGCTGTCCACTGCTGCTTCTAATGACTTCACACATCTGTCTGATATCTAAAACAATGAAAAAGAATCTATCATAACATTTGCTTGGGCCTTTTTTTCTCTCATATGATAATCCATCTGTAAGACACATAGAATAGTCAAGTTCCTTACCTTTGCTTCAAAATAATTTTGTGTATTTAAAGAATTCAAAAGAAATCAAGTTCTTTAACAAATTTTACATCTCCTAAGTTTTCCACACAATTGATGCCATATAGATTCTGGCTTTCTGCCAAGCCAATGATAGGCTGACTGAATGAAATCCACAGCAATTACAAGGTGATACAGATCTTTTTGTCAAAGCAAAATTTTATCAGTACCATCTGAGCTATACATAGCAGTTTCAGAAGAAAAAGACCTAAAAGTTGAGCCAAAACCAGTAGCTATCACAAATTAAATAAAAACTGGACAGATATCATGGATTCTTTAGAGCCTGTTAAGGGACAATTCTCAAAGATCTCCATTTAACTCACTGAATTGACTGGTGATTTTCTAGGGGAGCCAATTTTGTGCAGCACACAGGATCGCCTTCAATATTTTTTTTTCACCTACTATTGTGTCTACAGGTTAGGTGAACACTGTCTACTCAAGCACAGCATCTTAGTTTCGGATTTGTGTAGATGGGAGTAGAAAAGAGCTGGTACTTTTTTTACTAATTTTTTTTCCTGACGCCACTTTTGCGAGGCACAGCACATGCAGGCAAATTACGCAATGGATTAATTTTTTTTTTGGTCTGTATATAAAAAATTGAAAAAAAAATCATTTAAAATATATATAATAATCAAATTTCTTTTATTTTAAATGTTTATTTTTTCATATTTGCATGGCCAAATTTCATGCAAGTTGATTTCTTAGAAATGTCATAGTAATTTTTTAAAAACAGCCCTGAAATGCTGGCCATTAACGTTTGTACACCTAAAATTAGCCCGGGTTGAGTGAGTTAAAATGTTTTCATTGAAAACAACTTCACTGTGTAAAGAAAAAGAAGAAAAATAGAGGAATTTCACAAAAAAAATTTAATTTTGCAAAGAAAACAAGCAGATAATTTTGTCATACATTCAAGAAGATAAGGGGTACTTTCACTGTTTTTTGCTTTCTTGTTGAGGTAGAATGTAATGGGTGTTGGCATTTACACCCTTATCTTTTGGCTTTGTTTTGATTGTTTAGATACATTTTCTATCTTGTACCTTTAGCTCAACTGTTTTGCTCAAAGATGAAGGTAGATTCAATGGCAGCTTGAGAAGTTTAGTTTTTTCAAAATATTCTGTTTTTGTAAAAGTATAAAATAGGTCTACCTGTGGGTGTGGGTTCAGAGCCACCACCATGATATCAGCTGTGACCACTGCAGACCTGTACTCAACACTATTGGTAAGTAAGTTTAGGGCCTCATCTGTTTGGTTTCACCCTGCCTGACAGGAGCTTAAGTTTGATGCATGTGCAAATAGACATTTGGGTCAATTTTTTTTTTTTTTACCTGCTTCAGCTCAATGAGGATGTCCAGAGTGTGCTCTCCCTTGGCCACAAGTTCAGCAAACACAGAGGACAGATTGGGGTCCAGGGTGGCCAGTGTCTGTGTCAAGAGTTCTAATACTATGTTCACCGGATCCTCAAACACCTGGGCTGACCACTTCACCTGGAGAGTGGGATATCAACAAAGAAATAAGTCCAGATAGCAGAACGGAAGGTTGAAGTTTTTTAATACTTGCAGACACTAAGATTCTCTATTTCTCAAATCTTTCTCTTTCATTTACAGGGAGGCAACAATAACGCAAATTCCCAATTAACTTTATGAATTGTTTAAGACTGTGAAAGTTAAGTTGTGCACTTCAAAAATTTACAACCTCTCAAAAGTTTAAAAGAAGATGAAGATCTCCTAACTTTGTGGGAAGTCTGACTTTTCATGTCTTTCCTGAATTGCTTATCTTGTAAAGGTAATGTCATAGCATGCCATTAAAAAATTAGTGAGCAATTGAAAAAACACCATTTTTGCAAATGGACCAAAAAAGAAGTCAAGCCAAAATATGGTTTATTTCCAAACCTGTGTATGCCAAGTAGAGAGTAAGAGATCGTATAGTTCAGACAATGCTGCCTTGCTCTTGTCTGCTGCCCAGATGGAGTTCCAAGACTGCAGCAGATTATGCTGAAAGAACATGCAAAATAGATAAACATAGTTTACTCATCTCTCTCCCTTATTCCTAATTTTGTTTAAATACCTCCTTAACAATTAAGATACACAATGATGGCAGAAATTGAAGTAATAGCAGATTTCAATCTCATCAGCACTCTATTAAAACAAGGAGAAATCATGTACTGTGTATGTTCTTTAAATCTTTTTCAAGACTAAAAAACCTAATCCCAAAGCTGAGAGCAGCATTTTTTTATTTACTGATTCATTGAAAGGACGTCTGTTGCTAACATTGCCAATTAAACACAATGAAACAATATTCTTAAAGGGATTTAACTGAAAAATGACTTATTTTAACTTCGTAAATTAAACTTAAAAAAGAACATGTCTCAATTTTACCAAAAGAGCTTGACTTTTCTAAGTCTCCTCACCTTGTGACATTTATGATAATATTTGTAAAGCTGTGGCAGCCGCTCAATGTCTTCAAAGATTTTAACGTATCTCTGTGTTTCCTCTGATTGAAGCATTATGTTCAGAAAAGAGTGTGGAATAAGCCAAACCAAAATTAATTGATTAAAAGAGAGTTTTCAATAATGACATAGCCTACCATTTATGTCATAAAACTAATGCTTTGCTTTGACTACATATATATATAAAAAAAACAAAAAAAAAACACATCAGGGCATTGAAAAATTCTCTTACATTGTAGACATCGGTATTCATATTATTACAATCATAACTCAGTTACATGATTAAAAAAAAATGGGTTTTTTTTCCTTCTGCATTTTCCATTGTATAAGGGCAAAAATTGCTTATGTGGCTCATCAATATTTTAATGAAAAAAAATACAATTATTAAGACCTACAAGTTTCACAGTGTTGCAGTAGAAAAAACTTAAAATTTGAAAGATTTGAGAGAGCTGGTAATGGAGGCAAATCTTATATATTCAACAGATCATTTCTACTGTTTGTTTTTTTGAGATGTATATTTTTTTCAAGTTGTTTTTAGAATAAATTGCCTTAAAGACAGAAAGTTTCTTTATGACTTGAAAAAGATTAAGCAAATCTTCATGGCTGAAAGGAGAAACTAAGCAGTGCTTTTCAATAAAGCATGTAACTGGTACCTAATGACTGTGCATTGAAGCCTGTGATAAGCTGAGGACTGAGCAAGGCCTCCAGTCTATTCTTCAGTTTCTCTAAATGTTGACATTTCTCCGCATAATCAGGTGTATCCACAAGCATTTGCTGGTAAATAAAAGATATTAAAAAAAGTTTTAGGAGGGGCGTAATGTAAAGATGTCCTTTTCTTCATTTCTTTTTCATTCAAACTCAAAATAATTCAAGCTAAAGGAAGAAAACCTAGAGCTTACTACTGACTGGGCAAATTTATGAACTAAAAAAAAATGCAGATATTACAAAGTTATTAGCTTCTCAGTTCTTTTATTATGTATCCTTTCAAGATTAAAATATGAGCATCTTCATCTAAAAAACAATCACTATACTCATGTAATTCATATTCAGCAGTCAGCTCCTTTTTTTAAGATAACTGAAGGACCAAATATTGTCATTGTTTTTGTTAATTAGAAAAGTAAGATTCTTTTTTTAATTTAATTGAAAAGTATCTTTAAAACATCGGCAGATCCAGAATGAAGGAAAATTACTCATTTGTTGCATAAGTTAATAAATTGCATGGTCAATTGAACAAGTGCAATTCTTTAAAAAAAATTAAATATGTAAACAAATCTTTTACCAGTGATTGCTGCATCCCTGTTAACTTTTTGGTTATCTGCAATCAAAGATGAAGGAATATTTCACATTAGCTAAATTTTTTTCCAATTGATAAATTGATAAATATTTTCTTGCTAAATTGAAAAATAAACATATAAGTCAGTTTGAATTTTGGTCTTTGTCTGAGAAATAAAAAAAAATATAAGTGAAAAGAATTCAACAAATTACTTTTTATTTGCCTTTTTAATTGCCTAATTGGGATTTATTTATCAAGGCAGCTACAACACTATAAATCCATAACTTTTAAAATTACATTGAGCAAGTTTCCAGCAGATCTTAAATAAAAAATACACAACTTTTTTATCTGCTGACTCCCATTCTCACTTAGCATACAAGGTAAAAGTAACTTTCTAATGTATACTTTGTTCAAAATAAGTAGGTATCTCATAGTCATCACAGGATTGTTTGCTAAGAAAAAAAGGGCATTTTATATTACTAGTTTAAACCTTTGAGTTTAAGAAGCAATTTTTTTAACATATCCTCCCCCCCCCTCTCCCTCCCCACACACACAAAAGAAAAAATCAATCCAAGTGTTTTGGGGAAAACCTGTGAAGTGTTTTCTCTCCATGATAAATATTAGCCAGAGAAAACAGGAAGCACAGCACATGCTTTCAAAATAAAATGTGTATGGCCACAAAGTAGACCTTACAATTAGCCTTATTGTAATAGACTGGTTATGATTACATTCCATAGTAGCCTTACTATAAGTGGCATCTTCAAAATTATTATTATTATTATTATTATTATTATTATTATTATTATTATTATTATTATTATTATTATTATTATTATTACTACTACTACTACTACTACTACTACAAACAAATCATTCAGATCAGAAAATATATATTTTTACAATATATTTTTACAATTTATAATTGTATATTTTTTATTAACTAAATAAATTTTAAAAATTTTCTGTTTAACTCTTAATATCCTTCCTAGAAGTTAAATTTAAGTTCCATTTGTAAGTCCTACATCATTTTCTTTTTTGTCTTTGTGAATAAAATTCAGCTTTATAATAGCTACAGATTTCTAAGTAGACACCTGGTGATATTACAGATCAGTGGAAATTGCAGTTTATAAAACTTCAGATTGCAACTCACATCATCAATATTTTGAGATTGAAAAACCTCATCCATATCAGCACTCAAGGTAGTCCAATTATCTGCTTCCTGCAAATGCATTATATCATAAAGATTAAGCCCATGGAAATGAAATAGAAAGAAAAGAATTTCTTGAATAGACACATACTGCAAGCCATCATGATTGATTATACATTTCTGGCTGTCCAGTGAGTATAACAAACATGGCATAAACTCTCCTTATTATTTGTAACACCAGATTTTTCCAAAAACAAGACTTAGCAGGAGTCAGTTCAACAATAGTCTTCTGTTGTTTATTGCATTTGCATGGCTCTCTATTATGACTCTCATTTGGAAAGCTTAATATTCTCACCAGTGTTCAAACTAAGAAAGATCTTATACAGAAATCTCCGACCCAAAGTTGGTTTTAAAAAATTGGGGTATTATGTCGTTAAACTCCAAATTAACTTTTAAATGCTCTTTCAACAGACATATTAAATCTTTCTCATTAAAACAAATGAATATCATTTTAGGGCAAATGGAGGCAAAACTTTACTTTGAGGGCATCTGCTGTCGTTTTCATTCTCGATTTGATTCTGTCCAGTTTAAGCAATGCTTGCATTGATTGGGCTGTGTCTTGCTCAACCTTTTTGGAGAAAATAAAAGTGAAACAAGTAGACGCTGCTTTTCACTTTAGATAAAAGTAAACATTTTTTATCCACATTATCATTTAAGTAAAAACAAATTTATGTAAAATACCAGCTTTCTCATTCTCTGTTTATTAAAAAAAAGGAAAGGAATTGATCTTTCAATATCTGGGTTATTAATTCCTTTCGCATGCTTAGGAGACTGAAAATTTCCTTCACAGAGTGAAACCTTTAAAAATATTCATTTAATTTTTGACACACCTTCTGAATGTCTTGCTTTACTGTCCTCATCTGGTCCTGGAGTAAAGATGCCTCCTGCTTGACAGCTCCCAACTCACGAACCACCCTACCCAAAGAAAATAATCATAACTATCAGTTCAAATTCTTTACTCACAATATATAAATTTACACCATTATGAAATTTTAATGAAAAAAAAGGCACAAGGTTTAGACATAGGGAAACTCCATAGAGTTGAGTTTTAATGTTACAATCTGTGAATAAGCTTTGTTCAACAACTCTAATATCCTACTAGATTGTCCATGTTGTTTAGTACTTAAGATTTCCAGAAATCTAGGGAAGGAAAATAAATCAAAGGCAAAATGTCTGATGCTTTTCAGAACACATACTTGGAAGACTTTCTACATTTTGCATATGACTCACTTGCCTGATACCTTTAAATTTCTTACTGACTATATAAAAGACCAAACACTTGCCATCAACATAAGCCTTTTAGGATATCTAATCAGATCCAGAACACTAACTCTATAGATATATATTGAAGTTTGCATATCACAGCGCCAACTATCTTCTTCCTTTCCTCTATTTTAGTTAAAGCTCTCACCAGCCACCCATACCCGTAAATCTTCCCGGTCTTGACAGCTGACCTGGGCTTGCCCGGGGTCATGCAGTCTGGGTGTTACGTTTCTACCCTGGCCAGTCCAGAAAATTGAATAACAAAATTTCCATCCCCATTTAACCATTTCTACCGTCAACCTACATCCACACGGAGTACTTTTGATACTAAGCCTTGAATCATACAGATTTTCTCTGGATTACTGTGAAACTTTGGTGTTTCTATCTTTAAAATTGTGAGTGTTAGAAAAGAAAGAAAATTACGTTAAGATTGCTTTTTATAGTAACATTAATTTTTTCTTTAATGAAGAAATGTCTTAAACATTAAAAAAATTAAGGACCAAATTGATTTTTTTTTTTTAATTATTAAAACCAAGGTTTTCTTCTTTATTCTCAAATTTACAAATTCGTGGAGTCATTACTTTAAGTACCTGAATTTTGCTCCTACATTTCTTTTCAAATTTTAGCAAACATTCTGAACGATTCACCATGGAACATTCTTTAGACTATCATAAACAGTGTTTAAATGATGTATGCAGAATTTGTGGTGAACTGCTTGCAACACCAAAGCAGAAAGTAAAAAATCCGAGAAAACGTTTATGTGTGAACTCACAGAGTGACATTTTGTTAATCTATGGTTTGAATGTCAAAGATGACAAAGATGACATGCACTCTACGTATCTATGTAACAAGTGTTACTTTGCAATAAGAAACATTAAGAAAAGACAGAGTGTATCATCAATTCAAAAAGCGAGAGACACATTCCATTCCCATGAAGCTAAATGGTGTTCCTTTAATCCAGCCTTTAAACCGGACCAATGCACATCATGTAGACACAGAGAGGAAATATCTTTAGGGTGTTTGAGAAGACGAAGTCTATGTCACCAACCAACCATCTCACCAAAAGAAAAACCAACAGACAGCACATACACAACACCTTCAATACCGCCAGAAACGAAAGAAAGACGAGAAAGTGAAGATATGATTGTACCAACTGCAGGTCCCAGCTCAACACCAATTGACATATTGAACACAACTGATCTATACCACACAGAAATTATGTCAAACACAAGCCAACAGTGCATGCAAGAAGCAGATAGTTCATCCTTTTTTTTTTAACGAATCCCATCTACAGAGCACAAGATCCACTAATGTAACGATTATTGATCAATTACAACAGTTAACTCAGCGCCTAATTCCAGACAATAATATACAAAATAATAGCGACGTACAAGACATGACAGACACTAGTGAAGCAGCTTCACACATCAACACACATAGGCCACATGATGCAACAAATACCTTACAATTACAGCCCAGTCCGGCACGCTTAGCCTCACCGATGATACCAGTTGCAGAATCCACACCATTAAAGTCACCAATACCACGAAAAACTACAGTAGACACCTCAACTTCACCCATGATAAAACACTATACAACTTTTAGCCATTCATTGAGTCTATCAAGAAACACACCTTTGTCAAAAGAAGAAGAGAAACTCAGTACACATTTAGTTAGAAGAAAGTTGCACCACGATCCAGACAAGCAAACAATTAAATGCAAGACAAGAGGCCAACCTTTAGTACTTACGAAAACTGTCGCACCCAGAAAACACTCGACACAAGTTAAGACTCCTACTAAAAGAAGAAGAGTTGGACTTGTACATGGATATAGATCGTTTATAGCAGGACCTTCTAAAACATCCGCAGACACACAATTAGCAAGAGAGTTAAAATCATTACCCACAACACGGAAACAACAAATAGTTCAAACGGCCGGGGTGAAACAAAAAATAAAAATTTCAAGGCACCACACATTAGCTCTCAAAGAGGCATTAGGGCTGAGTTGGAGGCAGGGGAGAAAACATGGAAAGCTGCTTAAAAACGTCGGGATCCAGTTAGAAAGTGAAAGATCTGTTAGAGTCTTATCAAAAGAAATAGTATCAGATTTTGTAGAAGTAGAGAATAGGGAATTTGTCAAAGAAGATGGGGATGGGTTCACAGCACCATATGGTAGAATAGCAGGCTTGACAAATTTTGTGGATAACTTATTAGATTCTTATGACAAACAAAACATGCTCACATGGCACAGTAACACAATTCCAAATAATGAAATATGGGTCAAAATTGGGGGGATCATGGCAAAAATTCATTAAAATTTACTCTCCAGATAGCAAATATAGAAAGGCCAAATGCGCGACAGAACACAGTTGTCATAGCAATAGCAGCAGTTCGTGATTCTCATGAAAACATAGTTAGGTTTTTAAAGGGTGGGTTAGAGGATGAATTGACTGCACTTCAATCACATTCATGGAGAGATAAAACCATCAAGGTCTTTCTGAATGGAGATTATGACTTTTTGTGCAAAATGTATGGCCTCTCGGGCCCTCAGGGCACTTATCCATGCCTGTGGTGCCTGATGCCACGACGAGACATTCATAAACATAGTGATATGTGTCAACTCAGATCACTGGACAGCTTGCTCGCCGACAACAAAACATTTATGGATGAAGGAGAGGGGCAGAAAAAAGACGCAAACAAATATTACAACTGCGTGTATTCACCTTTGATTAACATAGAGTTAGATAGAGTCAGTCCACCCTATTTACATATTCTGTTAGGGGTAGTGTTAAAACATCATAAGTTGTTAGAAGTAGCAGCTAATAATCTAGATAAAGAAGTGGCTCGGGAGTCTGATGAATTTTTAACACCTTTAGGGATTCTTTTGAAAAAGTATGGGTCAAGGTGGGGAGAGGCAAAAAGATTGCAAGAGAAACTAATTCATGAAGAGGGGTGTTTGGGTTTTAGCGAATTAAGCGAATCACAAGAGCAAGTAGACATGTACATGCAGCAGATACACAACACACAAAGTCTTATTTCTTCACTCAGCTACAAAGATTTTTCTCTTAGAGAAGGTCCCATAGCCTCATCTTTAGACATAGTCTTAAATAAACATAGAATTACACCCCAAGCTTATCACAGCAGGTCGTTTGTAGGAAATCACTGTAATAAATATCTCCAAGCTGAAGTATATACTGATCTCACACAAACACTTGTCACAAGCACCCAACAATGCACAACTAACCCAATGATCATTGATGAAGTTTGTACACTACAGATGCTTTACAACGATCTCAACAGAGCATTAAGTATAGTTCATAAGTTTATATCTCACACACACAGCATCCCTCAAACCTCAATACCAGAAATAGAAAAGTCAATAGACACTTACATGATCACATACAGACGAATGTTTCCACATAAAGTCATACCCAAACAACATTTGTTAGAAAAACACTGCATCCCACACATAAAACAGTACAAGTTCGGACTGGGCTTGTTAGGAGAGCAAGGGACAGAAAATAGTCATCAGATGATCGCTGCCCTTGAACACAGGGCACGAGGCATTAAAAATCCATTGAATAGACTGAAACACATTTTATCAGCACATCTGTTACAAGTAGATCCTTCTCTTCATTTTTCAAACAATTAAATTTTCCACCGTTGGTACAATCTATCTGTGATAAAAATGTATTTAAATTTATTTATTTCATCATTATCTTATTTATTGTGTGTGGCTGAGTAACGATACAAGTAACTGTTGAGTGTGACTGTGAGCAGTGTAGGTTATTTATTTGCTTCATATCAAGTTTGTGGAGTATACCTGTTCAGCGAAAGATGGATATAACTCTAAATGGATTATATTGGATTAAAATGCAGTATAACTGAAAAGCCGAAGATGACTCCATTGATTTATTTTGGTGAGTGTTAACTTACACACTTCTCCTACACTCTCGCAAAACTTTGAATGAAATCTAACCTTAAATTTTTATGATATCGCAATTTAAAATTAATGACATGTCTGTCTAAAAATAGAAATTATACCTTAGATTCTAAGGGAGACTATGAAAAAACTACATATGTTAGGAAGATAGGTACAAGTTTATAAACAAAAACTATTTTAGAAACTCCTAAATTAAAAAATCCAACTCTAGCCGCGCGTTTGTTATGCTTGTATTTTAAAATGTTTAAAGGTTGAAAGAATTAACTGTAATAAGCCCAGTGCTAGCAGACCGCTCATTGCGCAGATAACCCGTGACCTGACCCCTGCATGACCTAGGTCAGGGTTACTCGGTCAGCACTGGTCGGCTAACTAAAAGTGCACGGGACTAACGCTGTGATATATATATATATATATATATATATATATATATATATATATATATATATATGTACACATAACTCAGTTTAAGTATTAACATTAAAGAAATTCATATGACTTCCACGTGAGAGCAGTGATTAAAACAGTTCTTACAGCTAGATTTTTGTTTTATCTTGGTTACCTTGGAAGATTTTGGAGAGCTTGTTGGCTTGCTTCCTCGAGGACATTATTGACTTCTTGTATAAAAACTTGAAGTTTCATAACCATTGTTGCTGCATATTGCTGGATTTTAGGAGAAAAAAAAATTTCAAAGACCATTTTTTAGATATTTTCACCAGATTAGAATATTTTGTTACAAATTAAAAGCCCCAATACTTTAAATTCTTAATTCTCTTGCGAAATAGCATTAATCCAATCTTTCACTAATCTATGGATTTCATGCAGTAGGCCTATTTTAAAGGCAAATGATTTGACACTTCATAAATTTTAAATAGACAATCAAAATAATTATTTGCGGTAAAATTATCAGTGAAAGTACAGTTAAATGACTCACATCTTTGGACACCCCGGAATCCGTCTGGTTTTTAAATGCTGTATTAATCCACTCCTTAGCATCAAATGAATCATCCATGAACTTGGAATAATCCTGTTTGTAAATAAAATGAACATTATAACAGAGGAGAAAATAAATCTATGGATAATTTACGAAGTTACTGCGTATTTACTTTTAAATTCAAAACGATTTATGAAAATAATTTAAGCAGTTGAATTTTGTTGAATAGGATCTATCTGCTAGGTTTGTATATGTTTTTCTTTCAGTCTCCTGCTCTTTTTTCGTTTATCTCCTCTCACTCTTCCTATATTTTAAAAAGTATAGCCTTCACCTCTACTGTTTCTTTTTTTTTTTCTTTCAGTGAGTCAAGAGTCTTATTGAATTTTATTGCGCTCATCATATAATGTGATTGCAACTTTCTCTTTTTGCTTAGAAGTTGAGAGTAGACAAGGAAATTTCATCAACATCCAGTGCTGGTTGCAGGCTGTTGGTTTGGGTGGCTCTTGGTTTAACGTGTGTTGCAATTATTTAATACTGACTGTGTGAAAACTAATGTTTTCTTTGACATGGTTGCTGGAGACAGATCTCTTTACCAGAAAAAAAGCCAATTGGGCTTTGATTTTTAGGTGTAGATAATAGATCTAGCCGGATAAGGTTTTGACAGGGTGTGAAAACAATAAGTGTTATAAAAAAAAACTTGTTAAACTTGTGCAAACAACCGAACAGAATGCTTTTATTTGGTCTGAGGCATATCCAAACAACAGCAACTGGATTGATTGTTGACTTAAAAAGGACGACTCTCTGATCTTAAGTTCAAGATTGAAGATAGAGCTTTGATTAAATTGCTATTGACATTAGATTAATTCTACATAAAAGCACGATTAAAAACGAACCATTTCTTAATCCTGGTCAAGATCCAGCTCTAATAAGGTCCTGATAGAACCTTGAGCTTGGTGTTTCTATGCCTAAATCTAGATTAAATCTAGCTCTATGTTTTACAAAAATTAATCTAGGAATTAAAATGTTCGCAGCTTTTCAGTGGTCTTGTTGATGTGTTGTCGGCCGGCTCAAACAAATGAGAGTAGCTACCCTTGTTTTTCTCCGCACTCTTTTATCTTTCCTGAGGCCATCTAACTGTTTGCCATCACCTGTGTTTTGACACCTTTATTTATTAGCCTTTTTCTTCTCTTTTTTAGGTGGTAAATTCAGAACAAGGAGAGGTTGGAGAAGAGAGAGAGAGTCCAAATAGAAAGCAATAGCACCACACTTGGAGGATAACTTGATAATTATAAAGGATCGAAGAGGACCGTTGTATGTCTATAAATAGTATAATACAAGGTCCTTCCTGCATTTCTCCGCCAACCTAGCTCTTTCATCCCTGATACAGGTAGAGATTTATCCGAAGACACTTTCATTAAGGGGGTGACTTCTAAAATTATGTTAGAAAGACACATTTTATTATCTCTAATACACGAGGAAAAAAAAAAAGCTCTCCGAGAGCTTAGATATAATGACAAAATTACCATCAAACCTGTTGACAAAGGTGGGGCTGTCTTGGTTATGGACACCACCGAATTTATTGGAGAGTGAACTAGGCAACACGGCTATACAACTTATTATAGAATACTTCCCTCTGACCCTACCAATTGTTTCAGTAAAAAGATTCAAGAAGCAATACTTCATCCCACTCCGGGAAGGTTTTATATCCTTCCTAAGGTCCACAAAGAAGGGAACTCAGGGAGGCCCATCATAGGTGGTAACGGGTGTCCCACAGAGATTATATCTCAATTTGTGGACTGTCATATGAAGGGTCTAGTCTGCCAGCTGCCTTCATATGTGCAAGATGACACGGATTTCCTCCGAAAAATCCATGATATTAATAAGCCCTCTTTCCTCCAGATACCCTTCTATGTACGATGGACGTCAGCGCATTGCACACTAGTATTCCACATGAGGAAGGTACGGACACCTGCCGCGTAGTGGTGGAGGAAGGCAGAAATTTGAGAACTAAACCATCCCCTCACACTGATACACCTCATCCTCACGCTCAACTTCTTCACTTTTCATGACAAGAACTCATGGCACTGCTATGGATATGTGTATGGCATCTACATACGCCAACATCTTCATGGGGGCTATCGAGAGGAGACTTCTGTGTTCTTTCCCAGACAAATCACTCGTCTAGCTAAGATACACAGATGGCATCTTTCTCATTTGGACCTATGGCCGTGCCAGTCTAGAAGCATTAATCAAACATGCCAACACATTTCACCCTACCACCAAATTCACATTCAACATATCGCCCACTCACATCCTATTCCTTGATCATGCTCACACTTCTCGGCAACTCTCTCCACACAGATCTCTATTCAAATCACACACACACCTTCAACTACTTGCAATGGTCCTCATGCCACCCACAACACACTAAACGCAGCATCCCATGCAGTCTCGCATTTTAGACTAGTAAGAATTTGTTCATTAGAAGCTACACTCACCGATCTCAAACAACACCTCAAAAGACGCGGTTTCCCCTACAAACACATTCAAGCTGCCATAAATAATAGCTTTAGAAACACCTAGATAGAAGGCCTTTCAGAGAAAACATAGACCCCCTACCAGATAAAGAGAGAATTCCTTTAGTATTAACGTGTAATCCAACCCTACCGAGTATCCCGTCCATATTAAAAAAAAATATTTCCCCATCCTCCTAACGTCTGATAGGTGCAAAAAAGCCACCCCGACCCTCCCTATGGCAGCTCTCCGCAGGCCCAAAAACCTCCGTAATTCGTTCATTCATTCATCCACTTCTAGACGAGACATAGTAGTCAGCAGACTATGCAACATCCCCAGATGCATGATATGTACACTCGTCACATCATCGACTGCATTTACCTCCACAATCACCCGCAAAACATATAGCATTCTACATAACCTCTCATGCCACTCACACAACGTCAATTATCTCATTACATGTAGCCCCTGGAACAAACAATATGGAGGACTAACATCACAAACACTACGCAAACGGTTTAACACAAACACAGATTCAACATTAACAATTATAGAGGCGACGCTGTTACCAAACATTTTAACCTCCCCATGCACAACATCCACCACGCAAAAATCACACCAATAGACCAGTTACTCACAGCAGACATGATAGGCCTACAATATGGAGGACTAACATCACAAACACTACGCAAACGGTTTAACACAAACACAGATTCAACATTAACAATTATAGAGGCGACGCTGTTACCAAACATTTTAACCTCCCCATGCACAACATCCACCACGCAAAAATCACACCAATAGACCAGTTACTCACAGCAGACATGATAGGCCTGCTAAACAAAGAAACACTCTGGATTCACACATTACTGACACTAGAACCACATGGTATCAACGTCAACGACCAAGCAATCTTTCCAATCACACAAATCCATAAACACCCCTAATTTCGTAGAACACTATAAAAGCAAGATAGTAGTAGTAGTAGTAGTAGTAGTAGTAGTAGTAGTAGTAGTAGTAGTAGTAGTAGTAGTAGTAGTAGTAGTAGTAGTAGTAACAGTGGCAGTGGCAGTAATGGTGATAGTGGTAGCAGCAGTGGTGGTCGTTGTAGTAATAAAAGAATAAAACATCAAATGCTTAACTACGTAGGATCAGCTTGCCTGAAGTAAAAAGAGACAGTTCCAAATCGTTATTTCAATGAAGTTCGAGAAAACGAGAAGAGAGAAAGAGAGAGAGAGAGAGAGAGAGAGAGAGAGAGAGAGAGAGAGAGAGAGAGAGAGAGAGAGAGAGAGAGAGAGAGAGAGAGAGAGAGAGAGAGAGAGAGAGAGAGAAAACAAGAGCTTTCTGAAGGTAACTTCGAGCAAAAGGCAACGCAGAGTTTTTACGTCTGCAAGAATGTACATTGGTGTGAAATTTGTGGCAAATAAGGAAATCATAAAATGTGTATTAGTTCTCCTTGGGTTGAATGTTGAACGGAAAGCACAATTTTGAATTATTATAATTTAAGTTAAATTGATAATAGTTTTGTTATTTCTTTTTTGTCCAGTTATTATAAATTTGTGTCCCTATTTCCTTTGAGATAGAGAGAGAGAGAGGGAGAGAGAGAGAGAGAGAGAGAGAGAGAGAGAGAGAGAGAGAGAGAGAGAAGAAGAGAGAGAGAGAGAGAGAGAGAGAGAGAGAGAGAGAGAGAGAGAGAGAGAGAGAGAGAGAGAGAGAGAGAGAGAGAGAGAGAGAGAGAGAGAGAGAGTATTGTGACGGTGATGATGCAGTCTCTGATGATTTAGGGATAATGTTAGTTATGTAAAAAAAAAAAAAACAACAAAAACCAGCCATTTGTTAAGTTAAAGTAAACGGTTTTACCACAGTAAGGTACATAACACCTTGCATCAACACTTATTAATTATGAGACATCCGGAGGAAATCAGATACACGTCGTTTTTAACTGATTTGAGTTAGAGCCAAATCAAAGATAGAAATTTGTTACCAGATGGTCCTTCTCAGAATATTATTTTAAAAATTAATTATATGCCAGAGTTATAATATTTTGGCAGTTTAATAGCACTCTTAACGAGTTGAAATTTCACTTTCATTTGTCATCAAAGATAACACCCTGACTGCCTAAACTAGATTCTCAGCATTTCTTCTTGACAATTAAGTATATGTGAGTGTGTATGCCAAAAAAAAAAGAGCTCCTGATTGAAATTGCTAAGTTTAAAGTTCACATTTCAGATAAATTTATCGAAATCATTAAGTGTGATTGAATTATTATTATTTAAGGTGATAAATTTTTTCTCATAAAAAGTAACAAATTGAGAATGGCTGCAGAACATTAGTCTTTCCACAGAGTAAATTAGTTAAATGTCACAATGATCACTCTCAAAAACTTAAGTGAATAAGTTGGAAAAGTGCATATCTAAACTTCATGAAAGTATCATAAATTTGATAATTTGAAGTACTGATAAACTTTCAAAGTTTCAAATACCTTTTTATTTTTTTAATCAAATTTTGAACAAGCAATAATTATTAAGACTCTATGCAACTCTTTTCTCAATAATCCTTAATAATACCCATGTGTGGACAGCAAAAAAAAAACAGGAAAAAATTTACAAATTCAAGCTTTGGTAGGAAAAAAACAGATTATCTAATTGACAAGATTGAAGCAGAGGGATGTATACAGATTATCTAATTGACAAGATTGAAGCAGAGGGATGTATTAAGGAATGTTTAGAAGAGGAAAAGTACACTGACAGAGCAGCACTAAAAAATCACTATTCTAATTAGCAGCAGAATAAAATCAATATGACTATCACCAACTTTACCATAATTATCTTCACTATCAGCATTTCCCTAGCCCAAATGATCACAAACAATAATATAATCATTCTCATCATTATCATCATCATCATCATCACTATCATCACATCACCTTCTTGATTAGTTGATGGCGAAAATGATAGAATTTATGGAATAGAATAGATCCACGAAGAAAAAAAAAATCAACAATGCCAACAAGGTACACAAAAGAAAGTTATACAAAGTAATTTTATTGTAAATTTTAATGTAAGCTCATTATGGCTTATTTCTTTGCTGCTAATGGTGAACATGCGCAATAATACAGCAAACTCAAACTTTACACACAAACTCATAACAACAACACTTCTTTGTAAATGTTAAGAATCAATCAAATGGTATACATTCCAAAATAAAATCTTTGGAATTACATGTGCACATTTTATTACATACATTTTACGCTTTCCATTTCAAAACTTCCTTTGTAAATTCAACACATTTCTAAATGGCTCCTCTATATCTTTATATAATAAATAATGTTACAGCCAACAGTTTAAAAAAATATGTAAAAATGCCCATTGAATAATCACATGCAAGAAACACAAATAAATGATTATAACATGAACAGTTTTGATGGATCAGAAATCAGAAGTTGCAAGTTACAAAGAAGATTACAAAAAAACATTACTTTTATAATTAAATAAAGTTTCACTTGAATTGCTGCTCTGAAACAGCAATTTAAATATTTAACTGTACAGGAATGATGGTCTGAAACAGCTAGTAAAAGGTATCACTCAGTCAGCCTCACTGATGTGTTTTTGATAGATCAATTGGGTATTTTTACATGTTTGTCATTCCATGTGATATCTAATATTGACCTTTGTTTAATTAATCTTGATACAACTTCATTACACTTTTTACATCTCATTCAGTGCATTCAGATGAAAAATCAGGCTAAAAATATCATAAATTATATAGATTCATTATAATTTTGATTCCAAAATCTTTCACTTCTTATCCTAGATCGCTATTTGGAGGATATGACAATAACGACTGATCTCCATAGTGATATATACAGAAACAGATATACCAATCACGAGAGTACATAAAAGATAAATATAAGATAAATCCCTCCCCTTATACAAAGCAATCTATCGGCCAAGTCTTATGTTATATTCCCAAATAGATGGATTTAGGGCACTCCAAAGGCTTAAAGACTCCTGATTGAAGTATTACATTTAATAAAGGCCATTGTTACAACTGAACTAGTACAAGAAAATGCGAGGCTTCTACTGTTTGAAAGGCACATCAAGATTTTTAATGCTTATTAGAACACATTCATCATATAACTTGCTTCAAGCTTTACTAGCTATCACAATTTCATGAGATATTTTCTGACTATCTTGATTAGACTTTTGTAAAGAAAAACTTTATTAAAAGTTAAAAATTATACAAGAGCCCAAGTGCATGTGTCTCGCGTCTAGTCCAAATGAGTTGCATGTCAGTTATATCAAGTTTAAAGGCGTTAATATCTAAAACTATTTATTTTCAAACGTGAAAATTGCATGAAATTATTGATATCTGAAGATTCAATTTCTTACGGGTTTTTTTAACAGTAAGGAAAAGATGATTTTTTTTTTAAACTCATTTTTTTGTGATCCAAATAGACTTTTATGAGACATTTAAGAGTAACAGTACAGATATAAAGCCCAAGTTAAAATCTGTCTTTATAGAGAGTCAAAGGAGTTTTGTGCTGTGGGCTGTTAGAAGAACTGCACCATTTGCTGTGGCTATAATTTATACCGCCTCATTTTTCATATGTTTCCCATGTCGTGCATGAAGGCCATCTGTTTGAAAAAAACACATTTTTGCTGTCTCACATGAGTGCTTGTTTTTTTTCTGCTTCTGTTTTAAAAATTAGCTATTCCTCTTTAAACTAGTGACTTAAAAGGGCACATCAATCATGATCTATTAATACAAGGCAGGAAACAAAGAGGTCCGAAAAGAATCCTACATTGTAGGCTCTTCAGTGTCATGTAGAACCTATTCTGATGTATGTGTGTGATGTGTGGATGAACTGATACAGAAGAAAAGAGAAGCAGTAGAGATGGTTTTGGAGGAGAAAGTGGACAGCAAAAGAGACATAAAAAAGTAGTAGAAGAAGCGGGGCAAACAAGGTCGTTGATCAAAGAATAAGAAAGCGGGCTGCCTTCAATGGCCACATAATGAGAAGGGAAAGTTGAAAACACCTTATCACTTTGGGAAAATTGGAAGAAAGAGGAGGCAAGGGGAAATAGACAGAACAAATGATGAACAGTCTTGCTCCATTGATGGACATAAAGAAGGCAAAGTCTGTCATTTCAGCCACCAAGGATCCAGTTGGAAGTTGGAAGATCATGGTTGCCAACGCCATGAAGCAGGGACCTGATGATGATGATGATGATTGTGGACAGGTGACTGCAGTTTTTGGGTTTGTTGCTTCATCATCTGACAACCAGTATCCCATAAAAAGGCATAAAGAAAAAAAACTGCTATAAATCTTTTTTATGTTCAGTCTTTAAATAACCAATAATGAATGAATGAACATAACCATTTTTATTCACAAGAAGCAAACTAATGTTTTAAAGAAAAAAAAAATCAAGAATCTCACTTTTTTTCCTCTCCTTCCTTAAGAAGCGCCATCTTGTACCAACCATACCTAATGCATGCAATCTTATTCACACCAGGGAAATGCTTCTGTGCCTCAAAACTTTCACTTACGTCTTTTGACTTTTCTTAGCATGGTGTTTATAAGCTGTTTAATTGATAACTTTTATACTTTCAGCACACACACACACAAAATTCAGAATATATCACCCCATTAGACTTGCATGTAATATTACAAGGGTTATCATTTTATTGGCCAATTAATTTCTCCTTTTCTATTTTCTTGGATTTCTAAACAAAGTTTTTTTTTTTGTAGTGGATAGCCCACTTTGTTCTAGGTATGCTAATGGTTGATGAATCCTATTTAGAAGCAAGGTGATATGCTGCAGCAGTCCCAGATACTAGTATCAAAGTTCTAAATTTTTAAACATTCAGCCTCACGTAAAGATGATTGTCCTTGAGCTGATATACTTATGGGGCTCTTTTTTTTTTATTTTTAGTGTGAAACTTACAGGCTTCAATCTAGGATGCAATGGCAAGAAAAGTAATATTTCAATCTTTCAGATGCCATGTTTATACCAGATGAAAATTGTATTGATAAAAAAAGACTGCTAAGTTGTACAAAACTGCTTCAATATGTAAAATTATTGTAAAGCACAGGTGTCCTGAAAATAAAACTTTCCCTTGCCTGAACCTACTGTAATTCCCCAAGAAGCTTGGCCTCTAACTCTATGTTGAAAAGAGGTCCTACATCTTATGTAAGATACATGTACTTAAGCGGTAAGATGAAACATTGCATTTTAGTAACCAACAAGTGTCTAGATTTATTTTAAGATTTTCAAAATTCAGCATTGGAAGAACATTGAGATGAGTAAAAATTCAAATTTTATTCATCAAGATATTACTTTAAGAGATCATAAATGCATATACATTGCACAAAATAAGTACAAATTTAACATTAACAAGTGCTAAAGTCATATGTTTGTTGCTATGCTAAACTTTTGTTGTTCAATTAATCAAGATTTCATAATAAAGGCAAACATAACAGGCACTCGGTCAATAAATCCAAAAGTTTGTAGAAGTTGATGGAATTTAAACTCATATTGCACTTGATCAAACTTATCAATGGTATTTTAAATTTGTGTTAAATCTTACAAAATCTGAACATGCATAGCACTGACTTAGTGTCTAGATCAATGATGTTCCAAATTGTTACCTACCAACCTATCTCCTTTTCAGCACAGTGGGTCATAGGGACACACATCATTTTGAAAGCCTATTTAGCCATTCTATTTTTTCCCTCTGCTTTCCTCACTGTACCATTTAGGTCACAGCTTGAGCAGTCTCAGATATACTAATACTCTCTCATTGCTTTCTTTCTCTCATTCTTCCTCTCTTTCTCTACATGTGTTCTATATTATTGCAAGCCTTAATGTGTCTATACAACATTAGTGGGTTTTGTTTGCCTATGGAAAAATTTCTTCATAGGGTCTGATGGCATACCAGACTTTTCTTTGGAATTTCCTATGTGTAATGCAGCCATAGTAGTCATGGACTGACACAGTTCTCTTAAACTTCTGTGATCGTTGAGGGCTATTTAAGAGGGCTTGAGATGTTTTTTTATTGGGCTGGACTGTCCTACAGATAGATCACTCATATTTTCAAGTGACTCCACAAAATGTTTAAGCTAATGAGAATTTCAATTGTCTGAGTACTGACATTGATTTTGCTACATAACTCATTGGTGAGAAAATCTAAACTTTTAGAGCATTTATAAATATTTTAGCGCAACTCTGCACAATTATTGATAAAGGTTCAAACTTCATCCGCTTAAGTCATTAAGACATTATTCAAATGTCCCTTTCCATTATCATATAAAATCTAGGTTATTTCATTAAAGGTGACAATATTGAAAGTATTCTGGTTGAATTGTGCACATCCATCAAGGAAATCATTAAAATGAATTAGGTGTCAAGCCTACAGCTCAAGCTAAAAAATGTGTAGGATTCCCCGAATATGACTCTTACATTCCACATCACACAAATTTTTCAAGCAAGTTATATACAGAGGTGATAAATAAGAACAAGTAAAAAAGAAAACAGTGCATACACATAAGAAGTGTGCCTTTTCATTCATTATAACTATATTAAATAATCATATTCTGAAGAGCCATTACAGAATATTTTGTGAACATAATTGCTTGATTCAAATAATATTTTTCCTTCTAAATAAAACAAATGCACCACACCCAAACAACTTTCATAGCAAATGTGTAAAAAATGACTTACCTATCTAATCATATGCATTCAGGGCAAAAAAAAAATCATATAGGTGTGAGGGTGTATAAATATAATAATATAAACTATTTTATGATATCCCAATTAGTACGATTATGAAGATCTATTAAGTTTTAATTGAAACAATGTGCCTTACTAACTATGTGCCATATGACACCATGCTGCAATCAAAAGGAAACACGCCAGAGTTTAGAGAAAACAATGGGATTGAAAAGCACAGCTGATGTGTTAAAGGCTCCCAGTGGGAACAGTTTCAGTTTACATGTATAGATATATTTCTTGCGACCAGCTTAATAGCTTTTTATATAAGATTCTCAGACTTTGGAGATATTAACCAATGAAGAACTATCACCTCAAAAGTGACAGATATCATACTTAGAGTGAAATAGGCATTTCTCTGATTTAACTGACAGTTTTCTATTATCGTATTAAGTTGTCTACAGATTGTATTAGGTAAATCTGCAGATGATCATTTGATTATAAGCACTTCCCCACTCCCTCCACTCTCTCTTGTTATTACTAGCCACTGTTCGTGGACAAAAATTCATCCAACCATACAATGAGTTTGCTCGAGTCCACAGCTAGTAGTAGGCACAGCAAGTACATGCTGTCTGAAGAAGGATAAATAGTAGTGGAAAACCTGCTCCAACCTGGACACACCTTTACTTGCCACTAATAAGAAATTATTCTCGCTTTTTCTTTAAATTAGTCTTTGTAGTGTTGCATTTTAAGCACTTGAGCTTGTCTGAATGTATTGAATTTGGTGAAAAATTTAATATAGATAAAAATAGTTACAGTCTATGTATAATAGACTTGCCAGGTTGCTTTGTGTTGAATTACACACAGGGCTTTCTTAAAAACCCTCAAAGTGCTATACTGAGTGTATATTTTGCTTGGCCCTTGATGTTTTGTATTCAAGATTTTGTTTGATTTTCATGTTTCTCCAGCTTCATCCCTTTCCCTACCTTGAACTTGAACATTTTATGCACAACTAAAAAGAGGAATAACCAATCAATTTAAATGTAAAAAATTACAATACATTGTATAATTAAATTTAGAGAGGAAAGAGATCTAGATCTCAAAGCTAAAGGCACAAACCTGGTCCACAGATCTTGGAATTTTGACAGCATTCTATCCTTCTTCTAGCTTTTGGTGAGATGAACAGCTTTTAGCCATTACTTTTACTGTTACACATGCTAACTATTCAGTCTGTCCCCCTTGCGACAGCATTGCCCAACCCTTGATTCAGGTAGATCATACAAGCAAGCCATTCAAGTTTCAGGACTAGTTTACCCTTCAACAATTAGGGATAGTCTATTACTTGCCCTTAAAACTTCTTTAAAGTTCACCATCTTGTGATTACTTTGAGGCCACAGAAAATAATTATACTCTATGGCATTACCATTTCAACCCCCCAAAAATACTTTTATACATATAAATTTAAACCAAAACACATCTTGATGTAAAAAGCCTGCATGAAGTAAATGTTGTTTTCAAATGAAGTACTTATAAGGGGTGACTATTGGGCTCAAGGTTGTGGATACTGTACAATTATAGTGGTAAAAAGATAAGCAAATTGCCTTCCCAAGTATCTGCAAGCAGCCTTTTTTTTTGTTTTTTTGTAAATTCTTGTAAACAAACTAAATAGTTAATGTTTCAATTTCAATCAGTAAAAAAGTAAGAAAACAGCACTCTATAACAAACCATACATTGCAACCACTTCATACCTTCCCCCTTAAAACAAGTGATTTATGTGATAAAAAAATATTAAGTCTTTGAAAACAAATATGATTAAAATCATTCCATTATTTAAAGGGTAAGTTTCTTGGTTATTTAAAAAAAAATCCCCAGAACAGCTTAAATTCATGGTTAAAAAAAATGGTTTGTTCAGCCGGAATTTATTGTTACAGAATATATAATAAATTCCCCAAATCATGACGCAACCTGAAATATAATAGGCACATCTAGCAGGGACTAAATCTCAGGTAATCAGGTAATATTTTCAGAAAAAAAAACAACAACAAAAAAAACCAATCAAAATCTTTATACATTAAATAATCAGCTTGAACCAAAAAGGAGAAAATAAAAAATACTGAGGAACTTGAAAACTAACAAAAACAGCATAAAATAAATTCATTATTTTTTCAGCTATTTAAAAAAAAAAAAATATATATATATATATATATATATATATATGAAGGTAAAACTTTCAGCTTTAACCTATAAAACAAATGACATGAGCCACAAGATCACCTATTCATTGTGTTATTCTACTTCCAATTAATAGTTCAATCTTCCTGTGTTATTGTCAAGCCTTCTGTATCCACACAAGCATCATAGACAACAGCTTCAAGATCCTGGGATCACAGAAAAAACAGTGCATTATGGATATAAAAAATTAGTACAGGGTATACACCTTAGGAGAGACGTTTTTATAAAAGAAGTATAAAAAATTAAGTTCCTTCTCTTTAAATAAAAAAAAAGTTGCTTCCCTTGACTGTGTGAATCATCTGCACAACAAGTGCAATTATACTTTTCATAGACTTTTTTTTTCCATTTATTTATTTTAGTTTGTGATTTTTTTTCTCATCTTTTTTTTTTTTTATTTTTAAACCAGCAAGGTAAATAAAGATGTCACACAGAATCGTTTTGACATTTGGAAAAGTTACATACTTCAATCTGGAGCTGATCAAAGCACATCAAGGCTAATAAATTAGCACAGAGTGCTCTATTCTGACATCCAGTACTGTTTTTGTGTGTATGACAGTTGTCGCACATCACTAATTTTACTTTGGTTTCGAGGAGCATGATTCCTTACTAATGATAGAAAAGTGATTTTCTTCATAAATTGGTTATCTAGTGTGGATAAGAATGATAATCACTAACGATTTCAAAACCTGTCTTTAGGCGATGAAATATGTTTGAGAATTAACCAATTACATAAACTTTTCTCAGACCAATAAAGAGCCCATTATCCAAAGTGGGCATTTAAAAGCTGCTATTGTGAATGATTTACTTTAAAGTAAAAATTTACAAAAAAAAAAAAAAATCAACTGAAATAGAAAGAGTCAATAATTAAAGGACAAAAATGGTCTTTAAGAGGGCCACACTTAACAACCTATAATATTTTGTTTTCTACTAATATGAAACTTGACAATTAAAGTGAGATCTTTTTGCTGCCTTAAATTGTCATTTCTCACGGCAACAAGATTGAGTGACTTAATTTAAGACTTTGATAGCTCTATATACAGACCTTTTGTTGGTTCAGGATCTCTCTGATGAAGGCATGGCAGTTAGGCTCTTTCATGATGCCATAAATAAATCCTCCGCCTCCAGCGCCAGCACTGCACATCCCGTACACATATGGTTTCAGCACTGTCATAATACGAGCTATGGTCGTAGATTCACATCCTGGTGCTAAGCACTTTTTGTGCTCCCAATATTGTGCTACACAATTCCCAACTGCTTGAAAGTCACCTGTAAAAGTATAAAATAAATGAAAAGCCCAAGGCAGTTAGGATCCCAGCAGAGACATCCTGATGAGGCTCTCATGATGAGACTTACAAAAAGTTAAATGAGCTATTTCCAATTCTGCCACATAAGGTTTTCAGTTAGTCTGCATGCTTGACAATATATGCCTGTCAAGATGACTAAATGAAGGGGCATTAAAGGATTCTTATCATTCAATTCTATAATAAACTAATTGGACTTTTAAATGTATACAGTTACATTCAGAGTAGATTTATAATTACTTCAACTATGGCATGGTGTCAAAAATATTAGTCTATTTCATATTGAGCTTAGAAGATTTATGCAGTGCACTTCTTTCTCCCAAGGATGATAGATATTTAACAGGCAGGACGATACAGCACAATGCACATAATTACCATCTACAAAAGCTTGAACACATTCCCGAGCAAGATTGACCAGCTCATCTTCTGTGTGGACAATATTTGGGTTTCTGGCATACCAGTTTCTCACCACATCCTGATAAAGATTGATCAGTTAGTTCAATTGCTGAAGAGCAATGTAAAAAAGACAAGGCAATATGACAATCCTTAATCCCTTTATATATTTGTGAATTTTCTCATTGTTTTTCCATTTTTTTTTCTCTTTTTCCGCTTCTTCCTCGTCTTTTCATGTTTCTCTTTCTTCTTTTTACTCTTCCTTTTTTTTCTGTTCAAGTTTGCCAGTATAAGACTTGGTTTTTAATTGTTTTTTTTTTTAACTCAATAATTACTTTGTTTTGAACCAATTAAAAAGAAAAAGAAAAAAAATGTTTTTTCTTCTTCTACTTCTCTCTCCTTCATCCAAGCCCCCCTTATCTTTCTTTCTTCTTTTTTCCCCTAAAGCTTTAATGAATATTATTCACAAAATCTAAAAAAATAATAATACCTACATTATATCCTTAATAACAGAAACACCTATTGCTGATTTTTAATAAAATCTTTTAATACTTTCATTCAAACAAAGCATAAATTTGGATTTTTCTTGCCTTCTCAACTCTATCATACTCCATATAACTTGCTACATGAAAGAGCTTCACCTGCTCTACAAATACTTGACATCCGCATTTACTGAATGATTTATGTGATTTTATGTTTGAAATTGAAAGGTGATTTATATATGTTTAGCAGAAAATAGCCAACTGAGCATTTCCTAATTTGAAGGACTCTTGCAGTTTAGTATTACTGAAGAGAAAATTTAAGATCGAGGAAGGAAGTAGAATAGACTAGCTTGGCTAACTGAAAAAAATTTGGATACCAAGTATTTTTGCAACCACTGGAAAATATATTTTGGAAGATGTCTTCACAATGTTTAATGATTTCTAATTTATTTTACATGATATTCTTTAGGTAACAATCATTTTCTCTGGTCTGCTTTCTTTCTTTAAGTCTTAATTTTTGTCAAATTTAAGTGGCAATAGATCTAGACCTAAAATAGGCTTAATCAAAATCCATCTGTTAAAAAATAAGATAAAGATAGAAATTCTGGTAGATAAGAGATTCAGACTTCTGACATATATGTCACAATTCCAAGATTTGAAGGAAAATGCAATCCCAATAAATCCCACAATCAGCCGATATCAATTCCTGTCTCTTCATTATAGCAGCCTAATACAAGAAGCAACAACATGTCAGACCTGAAGAAGATTCCTAGCCAGTCTTGTTTTCCCTGTATAGATAAGGACAAGCCTGGAATTGAACTCTTGCAGCAGCTGAGGCCTGATCTCTGGATCAACAAAATCCACTTGAAGGGGGAGTCTTGCCTCTGACAGGCCAATTTTAACTCCACCTACCAGGCCACCTATCTGGTCCTGCCATCCACCACCAGTTGTTAGCAATTGTTCTAAGTAGAGCACCTTTTCTCAGAAAGAGAAAGAAGTGTAAAGATTTATATGAGGATAAACGAAGAAAAAGAGGGAGGGAGAGGGGAGGGGGAGAGAGAGAGAGAGAGAGAGAGAGAGAGAGAGAGAGAGAGAGAGAGAGAGAGAGAGAGACAGACAGACAGACAGACAGACAGACAGACAGACAGACAGACAGAGAGAGACAGCCAGGCAAATGGACAGAAAGACAGATGGAAAGAAAGGCAAATAATGAGACATAGGGAGAGATGAGTTATTTTACATCTATATCTATAATAAACAATTTCTTATATGTTCTAGAACTTTTAATAAGAACTTCCTTAATCTGAGGAAGGACTTAATCAGGTACATTATAAATTTTGATTTTGTTTTCAATCTATGTCACAGATTTAAGGAATGTTAAGAAATAAAATAATTGATGGTCTAAGCTCTAAAGGTGACAGATTTTGTGTAGAGGCTGATATTCAAAAGGAAGGTCAAATATGTACATTCCTGAAATCCAACTCTTGAAAAGTCCATCAACGTTTTAGGAATACTCTAAATTTGCTTTTAAAATTAAGCAAATACGATCGTACAAGAATAACGGCCTAGGCTTAAAAACTAGGCAGAGTTATCCAGATCTTTTTCAGATATCCTCATGTGGATTTTTTTTTTTTGACACTGGCCATATATAAACCTCAGACACACCTCTTTCCAAATCCACAACATAATAAAGGCATGTAAATTCAATAAATTAAACAAAATCATTGAAAAGCTCACTGCATGAATAAGTCCTGGAATGTCAAAACTTTTTCCTGCTGCAGTAAGCAATGCAGCCAACACAGCTCCGGCCAATATAGAGCTTGTTCCCATACCTGAAACACAGCATATCAATAACAAAATCAAACTGTGACAAAAGTGTTATACTGATTGAATCATATCTTTTTTTTATACAACCTGTTCAGTACACTATGATCCAAGAACTTTTCAAGCACTGTAAAATATGCTTCTTTAACACAGGCAGCAGATGAAAATATGCCAATGTGGCATTAACCAAGGGAAAATCAAGGACTGGGATATGATTTTTCTCTACATCAAAGTTTTTATAAACCCAAATTTTCAGAGCATTACATGGTTACAAAGTTAACATTGAAATTTTAATATTAAAATTATAATGGACTCTGTAAAAATTTGGTAATTTTGCTTGAAAACTTTTTTCTTTATACTGTCATGGCATTGCACTTTAATCTGGCCATAATATAAGGCAGTACTGAATACATTATGTGCTTCCAATTTAATTCTATCGCTCTTTACTATCTGCAGACATGATACTTGACTTTCATTTTGCCAAAGGAGTGATTTACATGTATGGCACAACAGTACCTAGCACTTAGAGTAAAAGAAAATACACAATAGTATCTGAAGCTTCAAAGGGATCCCCCTCCCACTTCCACTATTCTTACCTGAACCATGAGGCAGGTTTGACCAGGAATGCAATTCAAAGCCACAGCCAAAGTTGTCAAGCAGCTGCTGAGCCAGAGTTGCTGAAGATTGAAGATCAATCAGTTGCACACACACAAAGGCAGCTTTCAGTAGGGCACCAGGAGCTCTAGGCTGGCAGTAATCCTCCAAGTCTGACAGGTGTCGGCACTCAACCACTGTGTTCACTGCCCCAGCCTCACAGTCTCCTGGCACCAGGACTAGACGGAGAATGGGTCTAAATAAAAATGATAAGAAAGGCCAATGTAGCTGTTTGCGAAAGGTTACTTACAAATATAAACAAAACAATAAAAGACATCCTACTCCTATTTTTACAATGAAAAATCGTTGCAGAAAACATCATGAATACTTAGGCATGGAAAGTAATTTTGTACACATTTAGATCAAACAAGGTAAGATTAATCTACCTATTTGTTGAACTAATATACAATTTAAACACTCGTCTGTTGAACAATCTATCTCAATTACACAAAAGAAAATATTGAACTAAAGAAATATGGCAGATCATGGCTTTGCAAAATTTTTATGTTACCACATTTGTGGATGTAATAAAATTTCATTCCTTTCATGTGTTCAATATAAGCAGAAATGATACTTCTTGAAACAAACAAGCTGTGCCCATCTCTCTAGCTGTGTGAGTAGATAAAATTTGTTGACCGTTGACCCTTGAATGTGAGCTAGAGTGAGACTCTTCTCCATTTAAACTTAATTTCATGAATTTAGCTCTTTCTAGGTCTATCTGCCACTTAGACTTCAAGATGCGTGCCCCACCTTTGTAAGGCAAGAGTGTGGACAACACTTGATACCTAAACTCTTCTGAGTCAAATCTTGCTGAGATCAACAAACAAGACTTACTTGTAAATGAAACAATCGCTACTGCTTACTTGTATGCAGTAGCGATTGTTTAAGGATATAGCAATATTGATAATCGACATGGCTTCTAGCTTAAACAGAGGGCAGTTATTTTGGTTATTAATTTTAATTGATGTTGACATAGAAGTAAAAAAAAAAGAAAAGCTTTACTCTTTGATTCTTCGTGCTTTGGCTCCAATAGGTCTCTGGAAAGGAAATAAAAATAATCATAATGATAGATTTTCTATCCTGAAAATATGGACTTTAACCTATCTTTACATTTAATTTAATCAATTTTCTAAGAATTAAATTTTACACAGGCAATGAAATTTTCAGCTTTGATGCTTTATATCACATAAAGTACAAAAAGTATATGTCTGGATAAGCTTTGGTTAAAAATGTCTTTGCCATTTGTAAACCCGTGGTTAAATTTGATTTTCAAGATTGAGGGAAAAATGAAACATATTCAAGTATCACACCTTGTAATAAAAAAGAAGTACTTTTTTCTCATTTTCTCCAAATTAATGATTAAGTAAACAGAGATACCACATCAATTTCACAAATGATTAAATCTGTGTTTAAAAACATAACAATAAAATAATCAAAACTAATTATGTCTCAAGTGAAGATTAACACCTGCTCCTACCAAAAAAACAAAAAAAAATAACAAAAAAGTTAAAAACAGTATATTAGACTCTTAAATTTTTCCATTTTCCACACAGTCTGTTTCAATGATAACCTTAAAAGTTTGTTTGATAATTTTAGAAAGATAATAGATTAATACAAATTATAAGATGGTTTATTTACTAAAATATTATTTCTTCCTTTTTTTTAAAGATGTGAAAGCTATCTAGTTTGTTAGATCTAGGTTTTTTTTTTGTGCTGTGGTTTCTAAAACTCTGTTATCTGATTGGTTAGACCAATAAGAAGTTATTCAATTTTTGTTAAAACATTTATCAAAAGTTATTTAATTTTATTAGACCTGTAACAGATAACTCAGATATATCAGTCCTCTTTGCATTGCTTGCTCTATATCAGTCTTTTGAAAATTTTTATGGAATAGGAGGTGTTTCATTTATTTCCTAAGGCTGAATTGATATCTTAAAGCTACAGGAGTTTTTCAATTGTTCTATCTAAAGAGTATCTGATCCTTACCTTGCCATTGACAAGAAGTCCAACCATGGTAACAGCACCTCCATGCTCATAGGTAATTGGTGGAGTGTCTGACCATCCACCAGATATATCAATACGTGCAGGGCAATCAGCCTGAACCCACTTGTTCATAAGGGGTAGCGTTCCTTCACTGGTATTGAAAAACTTGCACACAAGAGAAAAGACATTTTATTTTGGATTTTAAAATAAGTGACTAAATAGCATAAAAAAATTATTCCAATTTTGCCTTTTAAATTTCAGTTGTGAGGGATAAGACACAGGTCATGAACTGAAGTTTTATAATAATTACATATTGATAATCAACAGTCAGAAAACCTTAATTTCTGCCTAATAAACATCCTTTGGTTTTGACATCTGAAACAATGCATTTAATCTATGGTGACTTCCATTTAACATTCATAAGTCTAACTTACTGAAACCAATCAATAACAGATATTAATGCAAGTATTGTACTGGTGGAAGCCTTGAAATTTGATTATGTCAAAAGCCTCATATTTTTTTCCTAAGTATATTTCATTCAACTTATTTGAACAAAGCTGATTTAAAAAGAGCATGAAATGTTTACATTTCTCTATATTTATTTGTATAGTGATAGGTTTCCTGAAAAAATTTTGGCACCACATAAAAATTAAATATCATTTAAAATATTTGTCAAAGATGCATCACTTAAGTTATACTGTTCGCTTCTGCTTTTGAAATTGAGAATTCACATTTTAATGATAAAAAATGAATCTAAAAAAGTATCCAGTTTTTCCAAATATTTTCAAACATTTCAGATCTCAATGACTTTAATCTTTATAAACATATCTAAAAGGCTTATAACTTTATTTCTGAGGACAAAAAAAAGAAAGTACAATCTGACTTCATAGATATATTTTATTTGGTCCTCCCAGCATTTAATTTTTAATCAGACCCAATTTCAAAGGCTAGTCAAAGGACATCATTAATTTTACCTCCTGTGCTGTCATAACAGCCTGCCTGATTAGAATTTGCGCTGCCCCCTCATAGTGTCTTGCTGCTCTTATCAACAGGTCTGGCCGACCCATCCAGTGCTCCCTCTCTTTGGCCATTGCTGCTACTCCCTGGGCAAAGTTTCCTGCCTTCAAATGTAGAGATTAAAGAGGAGATTTCGTAATATCTTTATAATTTCATATTTATCTTGAAATATTTAAACATAACGGTAAGGATTTAAAGATATGCTTTTATTACATCAATGTATCTTAATATACATCCTAAAATCTTCAGACATAATGTTTGGGATTTAGAAAGAAGGTTTCATTACAAAACTTTAACTCTATATCTTGAAATCTTTAGAGATATTGGTTAGGGTGCAAAGAAGAGCTTCTATTACATCATTTTATCTTCATATATGACTACAAAGTGATGCGTTTTAAAAGGACTTTCATCACACAATTATTTTAATATATGTCTTGCAATGTTTATAGATAATTTGAAATAAAACGTGTAAACAAATTTAGTGTTTTAAAAATTAAGATGAATTAGTAAATGTACTCTTTACTTAAAATCCTCCATAAATTTTGAAACCTACTCTCGGATCAAGGTTTATTAGATAAAGAATAGTGAAATTTTAAAAAATTTCAATCATATACATAACAAAGACAAGAATATATGACATGATGGTAAAAGAACAAAATGTGGGTAAATTTAGAATTGATTGCAATAAGATTAAAATAATGAAGTAAAACAATATCAAAATATTTTTCTAAATCAGTCAAATATTATAAGTTATAACACAAATTGTAAAAACCTCAAGGTATGAGAATGCTTTTTTCCATTTTATGTTCCCTGCAGGTCCACTACGCAATCCACCCTGGGTGCCTGCCATCCCACCAAGCATGTCTGCGATGTTGGCCAGAGTTCTTGCAGCAATGCCTGGAGAGACTGTTTCACTTGCAACTGCAATAATTTCATAATTACAATAAAAATATTGGATGGTTCTGTGCAAATATGCTTTTAGTGTGAGAAAATTTGAACTAATAAATAAAAGAATGTGGTCAGATGTAAAGCTTTGACAAAAACAATTAAAACCCTAACAGCCTCGATGAGTAATTTGAAAAGGAATAGTAGGAAGCAATAATCTAGTTATATAAGACTGCTATTAGGAGCCACAAGGAAATTGACTTCATGTATCCAAGAATGCTTCAGAGTGTTTAAAAAATCAAGCCACCTTTAAAAAGTGCTGAAGCTTTTGTAGCGAAACAGAATTAGGGTGAAATTGATCATGGACCCACACCTTTAAATATCATTTTTGATAACTCTAACTTTTGACTAGTCTTAAAAGATTCTCAACACATACCCTTATCAAGAGTTTCCAGCAGTAAACCAGTGTAGCCTTCCACGCTTGCACTTTTGTGTAGACTACAGAACCCTTTGTTGCCTTGATTCAACAATGTGTGTTTGAGATCTTCTTGGCCAACTTTAAAGAACAAATTCCTGAAATGAATAATGCGTGAATGAAAAAAATCTACGTAAATGAAGTTTTCAAATTCCTTTTCTATACATTTACACAGTTTACAAGATTGTAGACACTCTACAAAGAGTATAAAATATCTAATGAATGAAAATTGATTGACATAGTAATAATACCAATCTGAAAAAAAAAAACCAACAAAAAACATGTCATATGATAGGTACGCATAGATGATGCTAGATACATATAACAAGACTATGAGCTCAGGGTTAAAATAGGACTTTCAATAAGAAAACATAAAACATTCAGCATACAAGACTATAAAAGTTTCAATATTGAGTAGAAGAATATCACTAAAAGCAGCTATTAATCTACAGTAAAGGAGGAATATCAGCATGATGTAAAACAAAACAAAAATGTCACTACATAATTCCGTACATAAAAAAAAATAAAAATAACAACAAATTTACAGTGGAGCCTGCAAGTCACACATAAAAATATGTTTCATAGCACTTGCCTTCTCCACTCAAACTCAGCTTCTATGTCTGTGTTGCTCAAAATGTCAGAGAAAGACAACCGCCAAGACTCTCTCCACCTGAAGATATGGATGAAAGACAACAACACATCTTGATTTTTAGGCTGTTGCAGGTTATTCAAATTATAAAAACTCATCACTAATGCCAAATTCAAAAGATCATTGATGAAAAAGGACATGTAACTTTATTGTCCTGAGAATATTGCATCTCATCCCAACAAAATGCAGGGTTTCTCATTACTCTTCTGCACAGTTTACCATTCAACACAGAAAAAAAAACAACCTTTCTGCTGGAAAAGAGGATTGGTCTAGTTTCAGGAGTCTTGTCTGGAAATTAATCCTAAAATCAATGCTCTGAAAAAAAAATTGAGAGACTGCTTTTTTTCATTTTCTTGAACTATAACTCCCAAAGTTTATACTTTCTCATAATTTAAAAGCTAAAAAAATTGCATTGTGTTAAATATTTGTAACCTCAAATGTAAAATTTAAAGTATCAGCTCAATTGAAATAACACATGTCAGCTAGCCTTATGCGGCAAATTTACCTTCTGAGAATGGTCTTATTCTCATCATCTTCGACTTCACCCATGAGCCACAAGATTTCTTTCAAACCAACATTCTCAGAAATGTGAAAGACTGGAAACAGCTTTGCTGTCAAGATTGTCTTATCATCATTAAGCTGAATTTTTCAGTGAAAAATAAAAGCATCAACTTCTCAGTATCTGATCAACCAGGGCAAAATATAACACCTAAATATAGAAAATTGATAGTAGCTCTGACTATGCACATAAACATCATAAACTATCACCACTTTTGTTTAAAATTACTTGGAGAATTCTAAAATTGCCATAATAAAAGAGAATTATTGGTAAAATAAAATAAGTAAAAAGGGCCTAAATACTCATTCTTTTCAAATAATGGTTAGTAGCAACAAGAACACAGATGGCTACAAAGGCATGGAGAACTTACCACTTCAGTTCCCCAGAGTTCTTCCATCACAATGCCTGTTCTGTTGAGTAAAACAAGCCAGGGCTGGTTGCAGAATGTGCTCATACTTTTCCAGCTGGGGGCCTGGCATCGAAAAAAAGACACCAAAGTTTAAAAAAAACATTTGGGCTTAATTTATTAGTGTATTTCAAAGTCTAGGATACACATTGCAATTTAATTCTTTTACAATAAAAAAATACAGATTAATAAAATCGATTTTCTGCATAATTTTTTAAATATTTAGACAAAATTCTAACAAAAAACAAGCGAAACTCATATTTTGCTTTTTATTCTAAAGCAAGTTTAGAAGCATAAGAATGAAATATTTAAAAAATAATTTGAATGTGATGTTAATTATGGAAACAATGCATAATACACCACAGATTAACTAGAAATGTTCAGACTGACGTGTATGTCATCATGTCGGCCATGCACTGCAAGCATGTGCCGTGATGTTCCAATGCTGTGTAGCCTCACATTGAATCCTTGAACAACTGTGTTGTCAGGAAAGTCTGTGCTTTTAGTTTTTCTCTGAAATACAAAAGGTGTAAAACAATAACCTGGCTTAATTAGAAAGATTACGAAACATGCTTATTACAAAAGATGCATAGCAAATTTCAACTTTCAAATTGAATTCAACAGTTATGACAAAATTCAAAAGTTATTCACTCTTAACTAGCCAAAGTATGATGAACAATCACACAAGGCAGGTTTGGATTTGAAAGCCAGGATCCAAATGTAATATATTCATTCCTTAGATAATGATGAAAATATTTGAAACATGCTCTCGTGATCAAAATGAGAAAATATAGAGATAGTCCAAATTTTCTGTCCTCTCTATTTATTCTCTTAATTCATTTGAAAAACATTTTAGAATCCTTCAACTTTCATTTATTTAACTTCACTTTTGAAATACTATTTTACCCAATTAAAAAGATACATGAAAAGGAACAACTAGCTCCGTTTGTATCTTAATCAAATCTTTTCTTTTTTTTTTGTTGTTACACTACTTATCAACAATTCGACATTGATCTCATTTGAATTTTTTCGCTTAAATTTTAGGACACATTTCACACCTAGCTAAAAAAAAGGAAAAATCAGTATATTATTCCTCTAATAAGCATTTCATCTAAAGTTATTTGCTACATAAGTTGTAGATAAAAGCACTATGAACCATATCCTGGCAAACCACAATTCAAGTGTGTTTTATGCTAAAATTATCATAATACACCAACCTTAGTGTGTTCAATATGTACACCAGACAGAACGCAATCTCTCCCAACTCTGACCCTGCCGTTGAGGTCACAGTGACTTACAACAGACCTATTCTCGACCTTCACATCTCCGCTCAACAGAGAGTTTATTACAACACAATCCTCTTTCACAATGCAAGGTTCCTGGAGCAACAGACAATAGAAAAGAAAAATGCTAAAAAACTCATGATTAAACTTTAAATGCCAGCCTTTTTACCCTGGACTTTCGGGTTGATAAAAGTATTCTCTACTGACTACGCCATCATGGGTAGGAAAATATTCTCTAATATTTTACCAGGAGGAACAAAAGCTGTGAAAACTTACACAAGAACCAAAGACTTTTGTTCTCAGTTCACTTATATTAACATATGTACCAGAAGATTTGGGTAATTCCCATATTCTAACCACTTCATTAAATATTGTTCACAGAGTTCCTTAATCCTCCTTTTTTTTAAAATTTTTTTCCCAGGCATTTTGAACTTAAACCATTTGTATATTCTTAAAGGTCATAGTTATGTCTGGGATCTAAGTATAAAGGTAAACACTAAATGACATCGAAAGCACAATAACAATTACTAGTACGGAAATTGAATGAGAAAACATGGAACTAACAGGCATATACTTCCTTGAAAAGATTTTTTTAATTGTCAAAAGGCAATTTGTCTATGAAATTTCACATTTTGATTTTGAATGAGAAGATGCCTTTGAGTCAAGTTTGAAATAGGTTTGTTGTTTAATATCAATTGAACTGGCATATATGAAAAAAGCACTATTTTTTATGGTCTTTCATGAAAAATACATAATTAATCTTTTTTGTACTAGAATGTGCAGTCAATACCAATTTTCAGATATTTTGTTTCTGAAAAATTCTATTTTTATTTATTGCAAAAGTTAAAAACTCTGCTTTAAAATTAAGAAGCAGTTGAATTTTGAACAGGCTCTTTGCAGTGGTCAACTTCGTCCAAGCAATCAATAAACCTCTTTTTACACTTCTAATACTAAATTCTTAATGAGATTTGTCTCAAGACATAAAATTTCATACAACAAATACCAGTATAAAATGATAAAGAAATATACCTTGATGCCAACATGGACTCTCTTGGCCCACAAAAACCCAAGATTTTCAGTTTCAGGAAAATTTAGCATCAGTTTTTTGTGTTCAGTGGCTGATTGGTTCAGGTAATGGTAAGATCCACCTTCAATCACACCTGCAACAAATCAATTAAAACAAAAACACATCATGAAAAATAATGATATTGAATAAAAATTAAACATACAAAATTACTTCATTGGGACAAAAAGCTAATAAGGAACACCTAATGGCATTCAAAAGTTCTTTTTTTTTAGTTAATATTGGCTTTCCACTCTTGACTCAATGAATAAATGGTCAAAGATTTCAATTGGTTTTGCGAGCATCTCAATGTTTTTGATTTTAACTAGCTCACAGTCATTATTTATGGATTTTTCTTAGATATTCATCTCTGGAAACAATAGAAATTTATCTTTTACTTAACTAAAAAAGGATAAAAGTATATATGCCACAGTGAAAAAAAATCCATCAAAGCATTAGTTAATTGAACAAACATTTATATTTCTCACATGTATAAAATAACATGCATCAATTTATACAACGAATAAACCAAACTAAAATCTTGGAACAATTTAAGTCAGGAAATATCCAATTGTTTACACCTACATGCTTTAATCTTGAAGCCGTGTAAATCATTCCAAAGTGTCTGCCGTGCATACTCCATATTGAATCGACTGTTCTCCTCAGCTTTGGTCACAGGCTGACCAAATGAGCTTCCACGATTTCCTCGCACAAAGTCGTCCTCAGACACGCTTGATGTCATCGGAAGCAACACATCGAAAAAAAGAGAAAGCTGGGGATTGAGGAAAATCCTTAACTACGAGAAAAACTTTGTAAAAATTGAGGAAGTTGAAAGAAATATGGTTGTGCACAAATTAATCAAATTCTTTGGAAAATTTTGATAGAAACAATAGATTCAAGTGACTTATTTGTTATGGACATTATAAAAACATGATATTGTAATAAATATGCATAAATTTTTTTAAAAATTCAAACTCATGGGTTTTTTGTTGAGACCATCAAACGGGACGACATAATTGAAAACATGTTTTCAAGTCTTTTGTGTTATTTGTCGGTCTCGAGCTAGATCTAGGTTTGAGGTTGATTTTTCTATACTATTTATTTCTTTATTTACAGTCATTTGTATCTTCCGATCCTTAGATCTAACTTTGTCTGTCTCAGCCTCCAACTTTGTTTGACTGCTTTCTTCATCTCTATATATTAAAATTATGTCTTTAAGTTAAATATCCACCTTTCTAAGAACCGTTATTACATGTATTTTATACAAGTGTATATGATAGGAACCCTGGCAGGTTACACACTGAAAAGGAAAAAAAGTCATCACAAAAAAACTAACAGAGAGTCAGTTTTGCTTTTTTCACACACATTTAATCAGATCATAAGTAAAGTAAAGGCATAAATTGTTTTTAGAACCACCACGGGATGTAAATGTGAAAAAAATAATTAAGAACTTAGATAGAATTCAACAGAAAATTTTCTTCAAAAGCATGTGCCACACGGAATTGATAAAAAGCGATAAGAAACGATGTGACAATGAATTTTAATGCGTCTTGTACAGCAGAAAAAGATCTTTTAAATCGTACTACACTTGACTATCTTTTAAAATAAGAATTTAGTAACAAATTTAACGAAATGTCCGTATTTTCAACAGATTTCTAGTGCAGAAAGCGGCGCCTGCGATGTGCAGACACAGATCTCGAAAATGTCGACCCAGCCTGTCAGATCAAATTACCCGCAGGCGATAAATCTATGCCTGCCAGCCGCCCGTTTAAATAAAATCTCATAAGCACAAAACGGGTTCTCGCCAGTCCCCTAAACTAAATTCCTGCCCTGAGCGTTAGAACAAACAGCCGTGCCCAGTCATAACCAAGAAATGGTTAAAAAAGAGTAAAAAACTTCAATTGCATCTGTTCTTTCATAAATATGTCAAATGCTTTCTTAATGTTAGGCTATTTCTCAATGAGTATTGGTCACAGCTAAACTCATCTTGAGAGACTGCTTTTACTTAATTACTTTCAATGGTGGCTGACCACTATCCAGACCCATATACGTGCAGGCGTCCAGTGGGGGCTTTGTGTAGAAACCAAGCAGCTTTTCTGCCACAGCCTGTGCCATAAACACCATCCCGACAGCCTGATGCAAAAACACATATTTATTATGTACAGCTGCTATACTAAAACACATCAACAGAGTTAGAGGTAGACAGGGTTTACATAAAATGATGCTAGACGGAACCAAATGAGAAGAAAAAGTAAAAAAAAAAATCTTCAATGCTGAAAAAAGACTTTCCCTTCTTCTTTGTCAGGTCCTCTCTCAGAGGAATGAACTAAACTTACATTTTATCAGTGCTAAGTCTAAAACAATAAAAAAAAAGAATAGTTTCCAAACTCGTGACCTACCAATGTAAATTACCAAGGCATTTGTATTTACTCACTGCTTGACATTGGTCATGCGGCCACAATCACAGAGCCATACTGCTTTATTCATCTCTTTCTATTAAAACATGCTGTAAAAGGTCTAAATACTGTCCACACCACATGGATGTTCTTTATATCAGCAGCATCAACTTTAAAAAAATTAATTCTTCTTGCTAAAATAATTGCATAGATATTTAAGATAAAGATGACCTTAAAAAGAAACAAAACATTGTTTTACAATTATCTATGTGGAATGCTTAGCTTACAGAAGGTACAGTTCCATCTGCTACAGCACATGATTCCATCGCATCCAAACTGGCTTTATAAAGGATATTCTCCACGTAGCCCTTGAATTATTAGTTGAAAGTAAAAAAGAAGAAAAATGAGAAATTAAAGCCTACTATGAGGCATTAGTCTAATGAAGTAAATTGAAATATCCACTAGTAAGGCAAAACAATCATTTTTATCCTCATCAGTTAATCAATCAGCTCTTAACTTCATTGTAAGAAAAAATTGAAATTCAATACACCTAAAAAGACTTTTTGGAATCAAATTATGTTTTGGTACTGTTAACTCCCTCTAATAAAATAATCATAATAATTGAGATGGATCATTTTGCAAAGAAAACATAATAATCATTGATTTATAAATCGCATTCCCTTGTTTTTATTGTTGGTTGGACTTTTGCTTTCACCTTTCTGTTTTTATTGTGGTATTTTATACTTTTTTCTATTAAAAAAAAATAAAATGACGCTGACAATTTACACCAAAAATCTGCACTACAAACCTAATACCTCTTTATCTAGTTGGTAAACACCATGGTCTTTGAGGTGCTTTGGAGGCATTGGTATGCTGACTGCACACACATCACAATCTTTAAAAGCATCAGTTAAATCTGTGAACAGGTACAAAATCAACTGTGAACTTAAACTTGAAAATGTCTGTGGCCATCATATTTTGCAAGGCCCCAGAGACTAACATTTTGCCAGTTCTTTCATCTTTAACTTGGACAGCTACTACTCATGCTGTTGTACACCCTGAGAGATGTAGAGATGATGAAATTTTGACACTCACATGATCAGCCAATGACTTTGGATCCTCACCTATTCAGATGTAATATCCCCTTGTTATGGAAAAGCTTTCTAAAAGCATCAACAATTGAAACATGAAGTAATTCATGTCCTCACACTCTACAATTTTCTATAAAGATAGATTGGATTCCTTCATATTCTGACATAAAACAATATATGGGCAGTTACTCGTAAAAAATCTTTGGGAGTGATTTTCAAGAAGCTAAAACGTCCTATAATTGAAATATTAGAAAAAAAGAAACTGAATAGAATACTTGCATAATAAGAAATTTTAACTTGATTTTTGTTGCCTGAAATAAGGTTAAAATGCTGAAACAAACCTTTTGAAAATGAAAGTATGCAAAACAAATTATTTTTAATACTTTTAACCAACAGAAATAGTGAGTAATTGAATCCAAAGTATACACACTTTGAACCCTGATTTTGTTTGCACACAGCCTGTTTTGGTTTAGATTATGGTACTGAACATTGATTAAAAAGTCATAAAGTAAAAGTTAAACCATTATATCACCACATATGGTGGTCTGTGTTTTAATAATATCTTATTTATCTATTGCCTGTTATTTTCTTTTTACTTCTATAAAAATACATCTTGTGAAACAAATAAGATGAAACTCATGTGACGCACTGACCAAAATAATTTGGAAGAGACAGAACCATGTCTGTACTGCAAACCCAGACACCAGCTCCAGCAAACACACCTATCTGAAGCAGATTTTTAAAATATAGTCCAACATGTGGGCATTTGATCATGAGAACTAAGAAATAGAGATTTCCTTATTTCTGTTTTATATGTTTGGGAGATACCTTAGTAATATAGAATTGAGTCAAATCTTCATAAAAAAAAAAAAAGGAATGATCATAACAAATTGTAAATATAATGATAAGTTACTTTCTAAAACAAGCTCATGATGACATAAATTCTCATTAAGCAAAAATTCATCTACTTGTTCTTTTTCCAACATTCAAAAGAACAAAACATTTTACATAGCCTTTTCTTTTTCTAGAATGATAGTTTTTATATTTTTAAAAATTTTACAAGAGTTCATATTTAAAAGAAATTTATGTAGATAACTAAATTTGCAATGGAGAGAAATTTTGTCACAGTTTCTGGTGTTTTGAAATAAAAACACTTAACTTGAATGACAAAATATAAACCTTTTATATACATATATACACACACACACACACACACATATATACATACATACATACATACATAAACAAACAAATAGCAATTAGCAAATAAAACAACCAAACTTTACAAGAATCAACAAAAACTCGATCATAAAGAATTTGCTCTCTTAATACATTGTTTAGACTCAATAAACTTTATCAAATTTTATAAGTCATACCATATAAACTTGAATTTATGTAAATCTAGTTTGCAATACCCACAGCTTAGATATATGATGAGGTTACCATTACACCTATAGGGAATACAATTTCACAAAGGGTTATGCTACCTAATTGGAAGTCATGAGCCCTATTTTAAGTCGTTGTTACAGTATCAAGCGATATCATCTGCAAGAATGCACAACTTGAACTAAAGCAAGAAAAACAAAAAGTGAGCACATGAGAAAACATTCACAAGAAAACTATTTAGTTTTGCTTAGATCTTCAAATTGCTTTTGATTGTTGAACAAAATTCACGACTTCCAACAGAGGGACATAACTCTTTGTGAAATCCCATTCCCTATAAGGGTGCTTTTAAGTTTTTGCCATAAGGACAGAAATAAT
Source organism: Elysia crispata (assembly GCA_033675545.1). Classification (NCBI taxonomy): domain Eukaryota; kingdom Metazoa; phylum Mollusca; class Gastropoda; family Plakobranchidae; genus Elysia; species Elysia crispata. The sequence continues at coordinate 198,580 of JAWDGP010008010.1, forward strand.
GAAGCGAACAAAACCTTGCTTACGAAAGAGCATAATACAATGTCACTTCGCCCAAATCAACTATACCTTGTTTGTGATGATGGAGTAAATGAGGTCAAAGTTGCAAACCAGACTGTCAAACTCGGGGCTTAGACGCTTAGCTGGCAGAGGGAGAAAAGGACGTGAACATGCCTCATACGCATACTGCTTGCCCTAAACAGATTGGAGTTTGAAATATGGAAAAAAATGAGGACAGCTACACATGACACTTATACATAAAATATACATACATCCAAAATAATTATGTTTGGCTAGGAAGAGTGACAGAAGCATTGAAAACGGCCAAGGATAAAGATGCATGGAAGGTCATGATCGCCTATGCTAAAGACTTTGGCACCTGATTGATTGAGTATGGTTAAGAAATCATGTCAGAGGAATTCATTAATCCAAGTTATATTCATTTTATAATACAGGTTCATTTAAATTTAAAAAGCTCAATAAACACTTGTCTTGAGAAAGGAAAGGATAGTTTATTTGTCTATAATATTTTGGAAAAACAAGAGAAACAATCATTGCTGGGGCCATTTCTACATTTTGAGATAAAGACATTTTAGATAACAGTCTTTTACTTATTTATCAGTTTCTCTGCTGATAAATCTTTGAAATAGAATGGCTGCAAAAACAAAAGTAAAAATAATTCAGGATAACAAATGTAAGGAATTAAGTATATAAGTCATTAAAATAATCCAAGTATTAAATTTTACAATACAAAAGGAAACAAAAGAATTCAAATGAACTGTAGTTGTCCCTTTTTGCTTAAACTACCTCTATCTTTTTTGCCCCATATGATATTACACCTAAAGTATAACATAATGTTTAATTCTGTCTTTCTCAAAAATATTCAACTCATAATAAAGTCATGCATGTACATATCATGCAATGTCCAAACTATTTGTTTAAAAATCTTGTGTTTATATATTTACTCTTTTTTTTTAATTGATCTTCATTATGTCTCCAATTTTTTTAATTAAAACAATCTTGATCTACAAAGATGTGCATGAGAAAACACAAACCATTCCATGTGTTGATTGAGATTGTCTAATATTTTAAAACAGTTCTCATTGCTTTTAAGCATTAAATCTAAATAGAATATTCAGTGTACAGCAGACTCAGATAGGTGAGGAAATATTTAGTGATTTTTTTTTATTTGTTTTCATTTTGAAATGAATATCCTACCAATATAGTGTAGGAAAACAATCAAGTGAAAAAAAGTTATAAGTAACGTAGGATGATTTTATTTCTTGTAAAAGCTAGCAAAGCTTTGAATAGATGTGAAATTTTTGTAATAATTTTCAAAGAAAACCGGTCGCAAATAATAGCTAGCATAATACTTACAGTGTGCAAAATTAAGATCTTGGCATTCTCCAATACATCTGGGTTGATGGACTGAAAAATGAAAAAATGAAAAGGAATTTACTATTTTGTTCTAATTAAAAATTAATTTGTAATCAAATACTCCTGGTTTTACCCTTAAGTGGGCATCAGTTTGATATCACCATACTTTAAGGTGAAAATAATAAAACAGTAATATATCTGACAATTTTGATACCTTATTCAAAGGTGTTGAAATTACATGCATGCAAATTTCTGAGTTTTTTAATCAAGAAAACTATGAAATTGTCTGAATTATGTGGAGAGACATATTTTGTATGTTCTTTTGAAAACATAAAAAAGGAAGACATAATTTTTTCAAAAGTGGTCTTCCCTCATTTTAAATTTCTTAATCCAACTCACTAGGAAAGGTTGCTAGAAAAAGTTTGTAAAGGAATAGCTGTCCAGTCACTTAGGAGCTGTTTGGTCTCAGTTTACAGCATTTTATAAACTCAAAATATCAAACAAACAAAAATAGTAACAAAGTAATAATGATAACCTCAAAGACAAAATTGACTTTATATATCAACATATATAAAACTATGAATATTATCTTTACCCATATCATTAATAAAGTTAATTAGCTTATCATGTCAATCCTAATCTATTTATTTACTGATTTAATCATTGATTACCATATAGGTTAAAATAAGGTTTTAATGTGCTGCTATAAAATTTCTAAGCAGGAATAGCATGAAATATAAAAAGAATCTTCAAATAGATAAGAAAATTACAGATTTAGCTATTTAACATGCTGCTTACTGTGTATCCTCGACGAGCACTCATATACTCCACCACTGTTACCAAAGCATTGATCGTTGCACCTCCACTTCCGACATTGGACTTTGGATCTTCAACCACCAGATAGATGACGTCTTTTCCCAAGTATCCCTTAGCATACTTTATATCCAACTCTGACAGAGGATAAAAGCAAATATGCAAAAAAGGAAATACAATTTTTCCTAAACACAAATATCTATAGTGCTAGTAGGGAACTTTTCATGATCGACAGATAATTTTCATCTTAAATCATGTGATAATCTATTCTGTCAATGGTATGGGAGATGTTGAAGATCTCCATATTTCCAGAAAAAGTGTTGTAAAAAAAAACATTGTACATTAGACTAACTATGAAAACCAACAAAAAAATTAACACTGTATGTAAGGCATATGAACACTTCATTATAAATCTACATTTTATAATCATCAACATATTCTACATTCTCTACTTCTGAAGCAGTGAATTTGCCAGACTACAGCAATTTGCATCTGAAGAGCAGCATAGCTCATTTGCACTCAAATAGGTGTAATTTAAATTCTGTCTCATTGCTTTTAAAAGCTTTCATCTCTTCATCTGCTTTCTTTTTTAAAAAGATAATTTATGAGGTTATTAATTAGATTATTATTCTATGACTTTACTTAACTTTAAATTATTATTTCACAACTTTTTAGAGAGAATAATAATGGAATAATCTTCACTGGGTACATTTTTAAACATTTTCTAGAGTGTTTCAATGCTATAAAGTTGGACCTTTTAGATATGAAAAAGATAAAGTAAATTCCTCTTACTTGCATATAATATTGGGATGTTAGCACCATTTTAATTCATGTAATATTTTGTAATCCGGTTAGAATGGCTAGGGTTTCTTTTGACCAACAACCTCGAAATAGTAGAAAACTTAATGATCTTAGGCCAGTCCCAGCATAGCTCTGTATCATCTGGCCCAGCTCGCACTGTGCTCACACTAAGTTCTGTGTACCTATGCAGCATTGCTCTGTTGCTAGTCTAGGCCCAGCCTGCTCACACACTTGTCAGAAGGCCTATTCAACCATGTCAAAAAACATGCCAAACATGTCCAGTGCGAAATGGGCCAGATGCTTTAGAGCTACGCTCACACTGGTCTTATCCGTACATCAGTTTCAAACAAACAAATAAACCCTTATTTTTTCTTACAAAGAAATTGTCTATTTCTTGTGTATCAACATATTACAGAAGGGGTTACTAATGTAAAAATTCAACCAGATTTTGCTATATGTATCAAAATTGCTAAGTTTGTTTGCCCTATTTTAATTTTTTTTTTTTAAAACTTTGAAAAGTAACACCTTAAACTACACAAAAAGTTAAAAGCTCTTTATTATAAGCCAAAAAGCAATATTATGGAAATTCTAAGTTTGCAAATCAGACAAACACAGATTCCTAATTTTTTATAGAAAATATGTTAGAAAATTAACTCTTTACCTACTTTTAGCTAATATATCTGCTCCGAAAACCTATATAAATGAACTTTTTACCAATATATTGGCTCACTCATACTGGCTATTATTTCATTGCTCTTTACAATTAAGAAAATTAATTACGCCCAAATCCATAAAAGAATAAAGTAGGTAAAGAGTTAATATACTTTAAATTTAATTGCAGTTCAAAAAAAAAAAGCCTTGTCCAAAATCTTTTATGTGCTCTACATAGCTGTTTTGACTGAATGCAAGAAACAGCATACAAAGCAGGGGTAACCAATGCAACTTCAAATTACTTCATGTTTGATTTAAAATCATGGAGTCATGTAATAAATTAGAAGCTGTACCATGCTGTAAAGTCTGTGTCCATTGCTTATCTGAGCATGTAAGCACAATGGCATCCCATGCCATTGGTTGGTGTTCACTTGACATATTGGCTTCAAGTTCAGAGCGTTTCTCACACAATGTACCAGAGCTGTTACAGGAAAGATAATGTTTAAAAAGTTATTTCAGTAGAGTAGGGATTCCATGAGCTCTGGAAAATTTCAATGTCTATGATCATTACCATATTTAATATGGAAAGAAGTACAGCTCTTCTTTGAAAGGTTAGTACACACAAGAGACTTAAATAAACATGCTATAGTATAATACTTTTCTTTTAAAATTCAGAACTGTTCTCTAGTTTTTCATTGCCATATCATAGCATGCTAAATATCTAAGTTTCCTTAACATATAGTACTTAGTAAAATTTCCAAAAAGGGCTATTCCTCTGCTACTCCTTTTATCTTTGTTTCTTTCTCTCCTTCAGTTCTCTCTTAGCATTAGGATGATCTTCTTCACTTGATATTCTTTATCTTCTTCTTGTCCTGATCTGTATGTGTACAAAACCTCCATGGAAAAATAGGGTGCAGATGATATATTGCGGATGTTCTAGAGCAGCATTCAAATAGCAAGCCCTACTTGATAATTTTTGGTGCCGCACCTGACTCTGCCATGTTATAAAAAAAATGACATAAAATTTCTGATTTTGACAAAAAATATTCAGAATCATCTTCGTCAAATTTTATAGTGGAATGTACCAAATTTCCATTAAATATTATATAACAATAATTCCTCTATTAGGGTCATGCCAGCATGCTGCTGTCATTGTTTTGATAATTCATTTCATTATGTTGTGACTAGTTTGTGGTCCAAACATTAGGTATGTGTATTTAATTTATTGAAGTGTATTGAGCAAACGAGTGCCTTTAGAAAATAAAAGCAAAATTGACAGCCAAAAATTAATGAGGGAGAGAGCATACAAAATCTTATGGATTTCATGGACAGATTTGATACAGACACAAACTAGATTTTAAGATGTTCTGAAAACAATTCATATCATGAGAGGCTTTTACTGTAAGTCTTACGATACCCTCTCTTTGTTTAAATTGTTGCTTTAATGATACAACTCAACACTCTTTTCTTTTCAGTGAGAATCCATATGCAAAAATATTTGTACAAAAATAGCAATAATTACTGAGTAAAACTTGAAAATAACAATGCCAGACCCTCCATTTAAAGATTATAAATTATATAAAGCCACGATTGACCAGCAAACGCGACAGTGTCAACTGGCTTATGCAATGTGTCGCTGCATGTCCCTCAGTGTATTGACCCTGGGAAACCGTTATCTCGACATTCCTGTCGGAACTTATGCGCAAGCTCTTGTTCCGCCACTGCATGTGGTGTATATATAAAAACCTGGGCTAAACCCCTTGCAGAGAATTTTTGTACAACACTCAATAACCCCACTGGATATAGAAATAAAGAAAGCAGTCAAAGAACATTAGAGGCTTAAACAGACGAAGCTAGATCTAAGGATCTAAAGATACAAGTGACTGAAATAATTGATTTTTCTATACTAATTATCCGCACTGGGTAATACCTCAATTCGCGATCTTGGTTTGATGTAAACAAATCATGCCACAAATGACCAGGTTGTTATTAAAAATAGCCAAAACAAGTTCAATATTTTGTGCGGAAATGCCTGTACTGAATAAGGTGCCCTTAGATTTTTGCAAGATAATGATTTGATTAGATCAGTGCCATAAGGGAGAGTTGCTGATAGGATGCATATACAGATCGCCAAGTAACAAAGAGGATATGAATGATCAGCTGTATAAGTTGATAAAGAACGCAATACAAGGGAGAACTCATACAGGAGACTTTAATCACCCTGAAATTGACTGGGAGAATGAAACATCACTTCAAAATGATAATCATAAAGCAACAATTTTTCTTGAGACTGTAGTTCGAGATAATTTTCTCTATCAACATGTTAGAAGTCCCACTCATTACAGAGCAGAGCAGACACCAACCCTTATAGACCTGATTTTGACAAATGAAGAAGGTATGGTCAAGAATGTTGTACACAGTGCACCTCTGGGAAAGAGTCATCACCAAGTCTTAAGTTTTGACTTCAGAGCTTCTGCAGAGATTGAGGAAGGTAATGGTGAAGCCAGATTCAGTTATTCAAAAGGAGACTATAATAAGCTGAAGGAGGTCATCAAGGAAAACAATTTGTGTAAGATAATAAAAGACATGAATTTGACTGATGGATGGAACAAGTTTTTAGAGACATATAATGCTGCTGCAAATGAATGTATCCCCAAGAATAAAGGAAAAGGGAAAGGAAAACAAACAAAACGACCCCCATCGTGGATGAACGAGGAAGTACCTCTAGCACTCAAGGAAAAGAAAGTGACATTTGCAAAGTATTCAAAGACAAAGGATGGGAGAGATTACAGAGAATACGCTAAGGTACGAAATAGAGCAAGGGCTGTTTGCAGAAAAGCAGTGAAAAACTATGAGAAAGCAATAGCAAGAGAAGGCCTTTTATGCATATGCCAACAGTAAATGAAAACAAAAGAAGGAGTAGCTGATCTATTGGACGAGGAAGGGAAAACAATCACAAACAATAAAGAAAAAGCTAACATTCTGAACAATTTTTTTTGCAGTGTATTTACCGAGGAAAATATCAAAGATATGCCTGAGTGCGAAGACAGACACGTGAAAACTGAGCTTGGTGACATTGTCTTTATAAAGGATATAGTAATAAAAAAATTGAAACAGTTAGATCCCTCAAAGTCTCCTGGACCAGACGGAATGCATTCACGTGTTCTAAAAGAGCTTGCAGAAGAATTAGCACAACCTCTGGCAATGATTTTCACAAAGTCTATAGAGGAAAGCAAACTTCCGGATACTTGGAAAGAGGCTAATGTCACCCTACTTTTCAAAAAAGGCAATAGATCAAAACCAAGTAATTATCGGCCAGTCAGCTTAACAAGTGTACTGTGCAAGGTGATGGAATCAATTATAAGGGATAAAATCATGGAACATACAGAACAAAACAAGCTTCTCTCATCCTGCCAACATGGATTTGTCCCAAAAAGATCGTGTGCGACAAATTTGCTGCATATTCTGGAAAAATGGACTACAGCACTGGATACGGGAAGACCTGTGGATGCAGTTTACCTAGATTTTGCAAAAGCCTTTAACTCTGTCCCACACCAGAGACTGATAGCCAAAATTGAATCATATGGTATTAAAAGCAAGGTCCTGAACTGGATTAAGGATTTCCTCATTGGAAGACAGCAAAGGGTATCGGTGAAGGGAATGTATTCAGATTGGTCGAATGTTACAAGTGGCATCCCACAAGGAAGTGTACTTGGACCAGTACTGTTTGTGATTTTTATCAACGACCTGCCGGAAATCCTAGAATCATGGTGCACAATGTATGCTGATGACACCAAAGTCTCATCCACAGTCCAGACAGAATCGGAAAGACAGACTATGCAGGCAGATATAGATAAACTGGTCGACTGGGCAGACAAGTGGCAGCTTCGCTTTAATGCAGATAAGTGTAAGGTCATACACATTGGCAGGAATAACCCAAAGCAAGACTATACTATGAGACTTCACTATTCACAGGATAGAGCAAAGCTAGAAACTTCACAATGTGAAAAGGACCTGGGGGTAATGGTGGATAATGAACTCAAATTCAGCAGGCATGTTGAGGCACAAGTGGCTAAGGCAAACAAAATATTGGGGCTGATTAGAAGATCATACCAATTTTTAGATAAGGAGAGCCTAAGATTGTTATTCACTGCACTGGTTAGACCTCATCTGGAGTTTAATAATGTAGCATGGTCGCCAAGATTCCAGAAAGACAAAAATCTTATAGAAAGTGTGTTGAGGAGAGCTTCCAAGTTGGTTCCAGGCTTGGCTGAATTGGCATACGAAAAGATATTAGAAAGTCTACGTCTTCCTAGCATGCAGTACAGGAGAAAAAGAGGAGATATGATAGAAGTTTACAAGTTTACCCATGAAATGTATGATGTCAGTTCGCCTCTTATCAAGGAAGACGATACAAGAAATAGAGGACATATGTACAAATTGAGAAAATGTAGAGTAAACACTGGACTAAGACAGCATTTTTTCTCAAATAGAGTTACAGACATCTGGAATGGGCTGCCAATTCATGTTGTGAATGCTCCATCATTGAACAGTTTTAAATATAGACTAGATTGTCACTGGAAAGAACACATGTATCACTGTATTTAGAGTAATTTAGACAGGGGAGATCACCAACACTCAAAATAGTTCTACAAAAGACTGTGAATAAAAAGATCAGCAAAAGGCCTAAAGGCCTAATAATGCTGAAAAAATATCATATCATATCATATCATAATTGTATTATATGCAGTGAAAATCTGGCTAGTATATTGTATCCACCATGGCTGCATTGTCAACATAGAATCGGGACCACACCAATGCAGTGTTACCCCCCACTGGGTGTTTGAGGGCCTTTCACAGATACAATCACCTTGACTTGGCATTAGACTGAAAATCACTAAACAAATGACAGTAAATTGGATCCGCGAATCTGAGTGTACACACACCTAGTGGATAGATCTAGATCTAAATTCTGTATAGAATATGGAGTAAGCACCTTGGTTTTGGTCTAATCTATGAAATATATAATAGATCAAGTAACAAACATTAAATTATATTATAATCTAGCTCTCGCTCTAGTCCTATTCCACTTGCCTTTAGAGCTCAGTAATTTTTATCAGATTCGGAATCTGATGTTTATCTCATGAGTGCTTGAGGGACAGTCTTTAGCAGTTTAAGCTTTTATATGGACAAGTCCGGTTTCCCGTTACCCAGTTAAAGGGGATACCGCATATTGATAATTTCTTTTTTATGGACAACCAGGACAAGAATTTTAAAAAGTTTTTCAAACGATTTGCGACGCTAAAGAGGAAAAGCCATTTGTAAGCTTTATTGCAATGGCCTGCCAATTTACATAAGTGTTTTTTTCTTATTTCATGAGTTTATTATAATCAAAATTCTTGAATATTTCATAACTTGTTCATGATGAGCAGAAAAGTATGGTATTCAAGAAAACAAAGTAGATGTAAAGAATTTTTAATGATAACATTACGCTTCTGGGTGTCTCATGTAAACAAAGCAAAAAAATAATATACTCATCATAATTAGTAAAAAAGGGCATGGAAATGCACTACGGTCTGTGCATATACGTACTAAAATCATGAGAATAATTTTAATTACAAAGAGCGAGAGAGAGAGAGAGAGAGAGAGAGAGAGAGAGAGAGAGAGAGAGAGAGAGAGAGAGAGAGAGAGAGAGAGAGAGAGAGAGAGAGAGAGATGGACAGACGATAACGCAGAAATATTTAAAAATCCTGTTGATTGTGACAGTTTTAAGTTTAAGTCTCAGAAGACTGACATACTACTTGACATTTTGTGGTTTCGCGTTGCGTCAAAAAAAAAAAAATTATCGTCCAGCTTAATTTGTATGTGCCATAATTATGTGAGCCTGAAATTTTTCGTATCCGATCAGACTCTCATTGAGGGCCTGGGACTTCTGAGTCTCACTCTAGATGGATCTTTACACTTGCACGCCTGATAGACCTAGTACGTTATTAGACGGGCGTATCGTCTCATTTTTACTTACTTCTTGTTGTTTTCCATCGGCACTGTTGGTTTGTTAAGAAAACTAACATTAAACTGTATCAAAAGACCATCCCGCACAACTATCGTAATGAACATATAAAAGCTAGATCACAACTCTTGAAACATTACATACAAATTAAGTTCCAAAATCAATAGACGATATCTCTTATTAAAAATTTCAGCGAGATTTACGTTCCTTGAATCTCTCAAAATACAGCCTAGGCCTAAGCTAAATGATCAGTTTATTATGCAGGAAATCTGTTCAGATACGAAAAATGATACGTTTTAAATCTTCAATTGTAAATAGATTAAATCTACACATTATAAAGGAATGAACCTGTAAAAAATTTATTAAAAAAATAATAATACAAAAAAAACATGTTTGTGGCGATATCGTTTCCTATATCTTTATTTCACACGTAAAGTACATTCTTAGCTTTTACTAGGTTTTATAAAAAAACTGTGCGACCAGAGTTAGATCGCTACCATCATTATCATTATTATTATATTATTATGCACAAAACGTTCTTTGCATCAAGTTCAAAAGACAGAGAGAGAGAAGAAGAAGAAGAAGAAGAAGAAGAAGAAGAAGAAGAAGAAGAAGAAGAAGAAGAAGAAGAAGAAGAAGAAGAAGAAGAAGAAGAAGAAGAAGAAGAAGAAGAAGAAGAAGAAGAAGAAGAAGAAGAAGAAGAAGGAGAAGAAGAGAGAGAGAGAAAGAGAGATAGGAAGAAAGGAGATGATATGTGAGAAAGAACGACCCTCGAAAATTGGTCTAAAATTTAAAGTGCAAAACGGAATTCTAAAATGGATGCATGAAAATTTCATTTTTGAACGGAACTCTCGATTTCAACAAAGAGAAATCGCATTCCTTATGTTTGTAATGTTACCGTACTGATTAAGCCAATTTTTAGGCGAAACGTTTATGTAATTTTGAATTTTTTAATATTTGTCCATATAAGTCCAGGTTGGGTGATTGTTTGCACCGTAAGTTATTTTATTCTATCTATCACCCGTGTGTATAAGGGATCCTTGTACTTATATAAAAAAAAATATTGTGGCCAAGAGTCAAGCATTTAAAAAAATTTTTTTTTAAATTCTATATTTAGAAAAAAATATATAGAAATGTACATCTAGACTGGGTTTTGAGTGTAATATTTATTTAGTATGCATATTCAAAATTGCAAGTGCAAAATACAAACAAAATTTAGCTTCTGTTGTCAGTTTTTAGTGAAGAACGAGGTGCATGAATTGAAAAACGATCAACTAGGCCTATGTATCTCTTTTATCTTTGGTCTGAGAGTGCAAGTTAATCAAGGCGTGTAACTCTTGCTGACCTTTTTTTAGGAACATCATCTACTAAGGTGCAGGAGTAACCGCAGATGCTTAAGAAATGTAATATATATATATATATATATATATATATATATATTTATATATATATAATATATATATGTGTGTGTGTGTGTGTGTGTGAAGAAAACTTGAATGTAAAGAAAATGAACTCAGTAAAACAATCGTAGTTACAGAAAACGCTTCGCCTTTTATTTTAGAAATAACTAGACCCTTCAATAAAACTGTGGAAGAAGACTGAAGAGGAAATAACGTGTAGAATAAGAGAAAGTGAAGGTATTTTACAAAAAAAAAAAAAAAAGGGGGAATAAAAAAAGATTTTTTTTTCGGACAAAGACATGTCAATATCCTTTAACGACAAAGTTTCAACCTATAAAACTTCTCATCTATCACGAGCCAATATTTCATGATTTTATGATCTCTTAAAATTGCGCTTGACGAAAAGATAACAGCTTGAAATCATTGTAAAAAAATTAAGAATAAAAGCAAACGTCAAAATCTCCTCTTGATTGTCCCTTTCATAAAGGTGGCGATGGGCTGAAAACGATGCTCTGATTCGTTAAAAAAAATTTACAAAAAAAAAAAAAAAAAGAAAAAGGAGTTACGAAAACGAATTCCCATACGATCTAGAGGAGAAATGCAAGAAGGCGATGCGTTGGCTTATTTCAAGGTAGTGGAGATAATATTGGAGAAGAGAAACAGCGTTTCGAAGCAATGGAGATAAGATTCTGTACTATATAAACAATACAGGAAATAATACTGGTCTAGATTAAGACTAGACTTCAATACCCGTGCCATACTATAGACCTTATGACAAAACTTAGAGGCCTACACGGCATTTAAAGGTTGCAACAAAATGCATTTTTTTACACACACCACACACTTATAGATCGTGATTACTTTAAAGGAATTGTTTCGGATACCGATATAACAGTATCTTAGGCATCAAACTCACCCCGAAAGTTTTACCTCGTGTCTCAAGACCGCCGCTTCGCCACTAAAGCATCTAACGAAGTTAATTGAAAATATCCACATTTATTATAGCAAGCTACGAAACTTAATGCTCACACGTATCGTAAATTTTTATATTTTCCGATAGTGGTATCGATTTTCTATCTTAAGTAAGAGTTAGGCCGAGAAGACTGCCACGCCTGTTCTGTAACCAATGGAGTGGGGTTAAGGTGGAGGAGGGCCACTGGTGCAAGCCTTTGTTTCCTGCGCTTTCATACACGATCTAGCCTTCATCCTCCGACATCCTCTCCCCACCATGCTGCATCTCCAGTTCTCCATCAGCTTTCTTTAACTGTCCCTGCCTCTCTGCGATGCTGTCTCTCGTTTTTAGAGCGTCTATCTATCTGTGCACGTCAGTCTTTTTCTTTCTCTGCCTATTATGTCTTTCTGCATACCCCCCCCCTCTCTCTCTCTCTCTCTCTCTCTCTCTCTCTCTCTCTCTCTCTCTCTCTCTCTCTCTCTCTCTCTCTCTCTCTCTCTCTCTCTCTCTCTCTCTCATTTCACTTTCTCGCCTAGGATGATATTGTTTTTTTCTCCTTTCTGAAAACAAAACGGAAACTTTAATCTGCTAACATGCACAATTTTGTTTCTATCTTTAACGCAGTTGTTTCTAAGATAAAGTATACCACAATGAAGGCGTGCAAAAACAAGTCGAACAAACCATCATTATTTTGATCCCTTTTTACATATTTGCAAATGTGTGTTGAGCAAACCATCGAGATCAGTGGAAATCCATAATCTTGTTTTGTGTGTGTTTGTATTGTTAATGCGTTTTCCATCGCATAGTTTCCCAAGAAAACCAAGAGGCCTACTGAGTTTTATCAATATTGTTAAGGTGTATACTGCGACAGTTACACCCATAAAAGTCCAGTCGATTCTATTGCTGGTGGCTAAATAAAAAAAATCCGCATAAATGAGAACTTCCTTTTAAGTGTTAAGGAATAATTTGCTCTCCCAAAAGCAAAGAAATGACAAACAATGCACCTGTCATGATGAACATATAGAGAAATGGTTCAGTGCTTTGGCATAATCTAACAGCATATCTGAATAGATAATGCCCTAGGCCTGGGGAAAAATTTCATGTTATGTTTAGAGGCATGGGAAGAAAGGGAGGGTTGTAAGCGGAGATTAAGTATCTTTAGTCAACCAGTTTGCACAAATTGACATCAAATAATGAGGTTCGGGGGGAAGGGGTGATAGGGGAGCTGTTTCAAGAATGCGGGTATTTATTGAATGAGGGGATGATAATGATATTGAATTTTTTTTTTCGAATTGTTTAAAGACGTTTGAATGTGAAAATTTTTTTTTCTTCATATGCAATAATTAAGCCTATATTCATAAAGAATAAACGCAATATTCGTTTAATTATAGAAAATATTGGTTGTCCTGCCTAAGCAATATTATTTCCAAACCTAAAGACTATTTTCATAACTTTTGTTTCAATCTGATATTATTATTATTATTATTATTATTATTATTATTATTATTATTATTATTATTATTATTATTATTATTATTATTATTATTATTATTATTATTATTATTGCGTTATCTTTTGTGCTCTAAATTTGCCCTCAGTTTAAACATACCGAGTCTTCATATAAAGCTGACAAAGACTTAGTTAAACACGCAATAATACAAATAACGAATTAAGCTGTGGACATACAATACTACAAGTACTGAGATAAGATGTGGACATAAAATACTACAACTATTGAGATAAGCTGTGTACATACAAAATACAAATACTGAGATAAGCTGTGGACATAAAATACTACAACTACTGAGATAAACTGTGTATATACAATACTACAAGTACCGAGATAAGCTGTGGACATACAATACTACAACTACTGAGATAAGCTGTGGACATGCAATACTACAAGTACTGAGATAAGCTATGGACATACAATACTACAACTACTGAGATAAGCTGTGTACATACAAAATACAAATACGGAGATAAGATGTGGACATACAATACTACAATTACTGAGATAAGCCGTGTACATACTAAATACAAGTACTGAGATAAGCTGTGAACATACAAAATACAAATACTGAGATAAGCCGTGTACATACTAAATACAAGTACTGAGATAAGCTGTGAACATACAAAATACAAATACTGAAATAAGCTGTGGACATACCAAATACAATTACTGAGATAAGCTGTGTACATACCAAATACAAGTAATGAGATAAGCTGTGTACACACAAAATACAAATACTGAGATAAGCTGTGGACATACAATACTACAACTACTGAGATAAGCTGTGTACATACAAAATACAAATACTATGATAAGCTGTGGACATACAATATTACAATTGCTGAGATAAGCTGTGTACATAATAAATACAAGTACTGAGATAAGCTGTGTACATACAAAGTACAAATACTGAGATAAGCTGTGGACATACAATACCACCCACACTGAGAAAAGTTGTATCAAAATTGGTGTATGCTTCATGGTGTATAACAGTCTGGATGTTACTGCTCACGCACTCTGATTGATTGATTGATTGATTGATTGATCCAGTGAGCGAAGTTTTCGGATCTTTGACATCGATCTTGGTGCGGAGGGATTTCATCATTGAACAGATGAACGTGACATGGGGGGTCCGGGCTTTGTTTTGAGAGAGATTTTTTATGTTATAAACATTTCAAATTTGCGATTTGTATTTCTAGCAATGATTTATTATTAAAATAGTTCTCAGAACGCAGAGATTCCGATTTTTCCATTAGCTTTTGTTTCGCAATAGTATCTATTGGATATCTGACCAATGCGATTCAATAGTACAACAGAACACCAAAGCATTGTAAAAGTCATTTAAAATGTTTAAAAAAGAAAAAAAAAAGAGAACAAACTTTCGCGAACCATTCTTCTGTTTAAGATTTATTTGTTCCTAAGATATTTTTAAAATTTCTGATGTAAATCGTGGCAGGCATTCTTTTCTGTCTCAAGTGATCGAAATCCGTAACAGAAATGGACGTATTATGAGAAGGGAAAAAGTTTGTTTTGTATGCTCAAATCAATTTAAATTACAACCACGGTAGTTCTAAACTGTGTTACGCCCCCTACATTCACCCTCAGAGTCTCTTATGGTGACATACTTGATTCAAACGAACAATTACTGAGAACAGAAAAAAAAAAGATCTCACTAATGGCCTCGTCTGGCTCACACACTGGGACTACCACGATTACACTTCACACAACCACTACAGGGCTAAGCCATCTCTAAGGTGCAGAGACCTGAGGTTCGTAGACATTTCGCCACCTACCTAACAGAACACGGCCCCATGATTTGAGATTTTTTGTAAGCTCTTTTTAACTCGGAAAGTTGAGCGAACGAAAATTTATCTGCTATGCTTTGAAATTAGCCTGCTGTTTATTTGTTTTTGTTTTTATAGCTGACTCACAAAAAAAAAAGAGAGCAAGCAACATTAGATTTTATAGTTTGGTCAATACTTAGCCAACTCCCAACCGTTCTTCCTTCTTGCATTATCTTCTGCTTAATTATATGGATTTAGCATATTGTTTTAACTGAAGGACAAGATTATTCGTTTTTATTAGACCCATAAAAATGTAAGAACTTTTTAAAAACTTATAGATGTGGGTTAAGCCTCTTCAAACTCTAATAAAAATTTTTTGTCTGTTTAAATTTATTAATTCTTTTTAATAACTTGGTTGCTCCATCTTTAATTTCAATCCATATTGGACGATGGATGAAAATACTTAATATCGCTTCACATATATCCTTTAGACTAGATGACCATCGGATACAAAGCATGATCAGGATTTCAGCACCTTCGAAGAAACCTTCAGCCCTTCATTTAACTATATCCGTTCCATCATGCTGCCTTCCCATCTTTTTTCTTTACCTGTCTTCCCATCCCCCCTCCTTGCTCGGTGTCTGTATTGTTATCTGAGTTGGCCCTCTTTCTCTAATTATCTACTTATACGGTCTTTTTTTCTTTTTTTTTTGTTTTTTTGTTTGTTTGTTTGTTTGCTTTTTTGTTGACAGTTAAAAAAAAACTTTCATAGGACTCAGTTGCTTTTCTGATTCTCTTTGTCACTTACAAATTTGTAGCAATCATTTTCTTTGTAAAGTGTTTAAATGTCCATGAATATATCTTGTATCTGTAGCTCTTATGCTTTTTTTTAAAAATCAAAAACATTAAAGAAATGATAGTGTTTAACACCGAGGCGTATGTTAATCACAGAAGATGGAGTTAGATTATCCAGCTGAAATAGACCTTATGTTAAGAAAACAGCGAAACTTAACGAGAAAAAAACCCATCAAATTTTGTGTTAAATTGGTGGCGTAATCTACCGTCTAAATATTGGTTGACTCAACTTGATGTTGATTTCTGGCCCGGGCGAGATGCAGCTTTGGGACATTTTAAAAGTTCTCTTGTTAACTCCGTCGGGTGGGTTTCACCAGCATGCAAACCCAACAACTAAAAAAGAAGATTAAGTGACGAAGCTGTACACGAGACGTGATGGTCTATTTATTAAATATCATATTCATTACTTCCTTTGTCTTTTCACCTTCACGGCAAGTAGGTAATTGCTTTTGCTCGAATGTAGTTTTCAAACCATTATCCTCTATTTAGGATACCCATGTATATTAATTTTTCATTTAAACGAAACAATGTAATTTTCTATAGGTGTAATCGTATTTACACAAAGCGTTTCTTTTCGTGATAAATGCGCTAGTTTGATCTAATCTCGCAATATTTCAGAGCTACTTTTTCCATACTGTGTGCCGTTTATATGCGCCCTCTCAATAAGATACTTGTAATTTTGGCTAGATCCAGCCATCCTTTGCAGAAAATGAGTTTAACATTATGAGGCCTAAATGATAGTTAAGTTTATAATAGCTCAAGATAGTTAAATTGATTATATGTGTTACCTTTTTATGAAATTACCGAAAATCCCACGAAACATCGCACATCCACTCTTTTCTCGAAAAAGTTATTTCAACTGAGAAAAGTCATCCCTATCAATAATTTAGTATGTTTTGTAGTGTTTTTTTTTTTGCTTAAAGTCTCCTTAGATGATTCATATGCTGTTTAACATAAAATCAGTCTCTCATGCTGACGTGCTTAAACAAATTAGAAAAGTCAATCTGAATTACCTGCAGACATACCCCACACAGGATTAATTACATCCATTATCTGGCGAGCACGGTGGCATTTGATTTGAAAATGGAGCAGTTTTTATCAATCACTACCTCACTATTTCTACTCACGAATGAAATAGAAATATGAAAAAAAATTTTCTTGACATTATAACTCTGTCGCTTGTGTCCTTTAGCAATGCCTCCAACTTTACTTTTTTATGCTTCTCTTCCTTACCTTAGCTGATTCAGAAGCAGAAATCAGTCTCGTCCAAGTTGGCGCTCAAAGAGTTAGAAACTTAAAGCAATGAAAGTTTACGACTACCACAAAATTTGAACCGTTTTCATTGCAATCGACATGCTTCCTATTAGAATATTTGGAATAATGTTATAATGGTAATGACTTTTTTTAACCTCCAAAATATAATAGCATCAGTGCTTTAGATCAGTTTAGCTTTCTTATTGCAATGCCTATGTCTGATGTGCTAGAAAGGTTTAAAACTGATTCATGCTAAACTATATGGTTTGTTAGGATTTTAGATATAATCTTCTTGTGTTTACCTGCACCCCACACGCACTATCTCGTGGTAATTTACGTATCTGTATTGACTATTGTCTACCTCTAGATCAAACGTCACCCGAGTATTCAAATTACCACCGAAGCACATAAAACTCACTCCGGGCAAGCTTTTATGAAGATTTCCCAAGCGAAGAATTTTCAGCAGGCCTAACATTTGCAAGCGAGTCATTGCGACTTTGGCGCTAGCTCAACCTCACCTAAAGCCTATTAAGGACGAGCGCCTGGCAATGTCCAACAACTCTACTGCTGGAATAAACTCACCTCCACTGCTGTTTTGGGAAGAATTTTTTATTTCTGCGCAGATTCTACATTCGCTGTGGCTAATCATTCTGTTTTTTGGCATATTTTCAAATGCGACAAATGTTCTTGTGTTCCTGAAATCTGGGCTGAAGGACAACTTCACTATTTTGTTTTTTTGTCTCTCTATTTCTGACCTGTCTTTTCTTGTCCTTATCACTCCAACTGTAACGACTGGCTTCATAGCGCTCTTCGCTCCCAATTGGTGGTGGAAATTCGACATGCGTATCTCTTCTTTTCTCTTTTACTGGCCGGCTTTCACATTCTATGACTTTTCGGCCTATTTATCTGTTTGTCTAGGAGTAATGCGCTGCGCATGCGTAGCAATGCCTTTACATTTCAAACTCGTGTTTACAAAATCTAGAACCGTAACAGCCGCAGTTATTATATTTATTTTAACCGTTCTTTTACGCATTCCCGTATTGACAATTCATTCTATTGGTTTTAAATTGAACCCCCAGACAAATCAGTCCTATGCTTATCTTAAAAAGGACGGCAGTCTTATTAAAGTCTTCATCAATGACGTTCTGAATCGAACCTCTTTGCCCTGGGTAGCTTTCATCATTATGGTAGCCTGTGTCGTCATTTTAAGCTTTAAACTCATCGATGCTTCCAAAGTGCGACAGAACATTTTGTTTGCACCCGAGCTTGGTACAGAAAGTAAAGCAACAGATAAGCAAGAGATCCAAGGACAGCAAAGCAGCAGCAAGAACGGTCAAACAATGTCAAGCAAAGACGCTCAAGTGGTCAAATCAGTTGTTCTCGTGTGCGTCATCTTTATTCTGTCACAGCTGCCGTTCCTGCTCTACTCCACTGCTCGCCGCATCTACCCAGAGTTTGATGAAGACACCCACTTCCGCTTTCTTTTTGGCTTCTGCAGCAGCATCAGCTTGACCTGCTCTTATCTGAACGCATCTGTCAACATATTTGTCTACTTCAGGTTTAACAGTAAATACCGATTGACTATGAAATCAATGTTCTGCTTTAAATGCGTGAAATCAATGAATCCTCCATAGATATAAAAGCTGGAAAATCTAAAGTTTAATCTACTTCAAAGGAAGAGCGTAAATTAAACTCCTTTAGTTTTGTCGAACTAAACATGTATTTTGCTTGCCTTTTTTTAACTTTTTTTTTTTTATCGTCCAAACGTTTCCTTGTTTCCATTGGTTGGGCATTGCACCGATGATGCATCTTCAAAGAGATTACTGGCATGGCTGCTACCACAGGTGAAAAAATATCGAGGGGTGATTTTCAAACTGAGTACACGTACTTGCATTTACAGGGGCGAAGCGCTGATAGTCTGCGGTTTTTGTTGTTTGTTTGTTATTTTAAAGTGCAGGACTGTTGTTTTATTCAAAGGAAGACAATAAAAAAAATTTTTCAAGAGTTGACTAGAAAAAATATTTTTTTTCAAGAACAGCAGACTTTGATAAACGTAATATTAATGTTTTCATAGATAATTGCAACTAAGTTTAATTCGTATCTGGAAAATTTTCTCTAAAAAATCAAAGAGAGCTCATCTCGTTTTTAGAGAAGGGAATTTTGGAAGAGTTTTGTTGTTTTCTAAAGGGAAGAAAACAACAAAATTTCAAGAGTTCTCAGGAATATTTTATTTTCAAGAACAGCAGACTTTGATAAACGTGGTATTAATGTTTTCATAGATGATAGCAACTAAGTTTCATTCATATCTGGAAAATTTTCTCAAAAAAATCAAAGAGAGCTCATCTCGTTTTTAGGGAAGGGAATTATCGGAAGAGTTTTGTTGGTTTTTTTTTCCAAGAGGGTCTAAATAGCTTGTTTCTTACTAAATCAACCCGTCACATATCTATGTTTTAGTTTTTTTTAATAGTCGCGCACATTGGTAGAAAAAAGAGAGCAACGTTAAAGTCAATCAGCTTTATTTTCTTAAAATACACGCACATTTTTTTTTTCAAATTAATTTTCCTGGTAAAAAACAACTAATGAATTAAAAAAAGTTTTTTTTCAAAATTCATAAAGATTCGATGAGAGATAATACAAAAAAACTGCACATTTTTTTTTTTCGTACGACGAACAACACTCACAATTAACAATTGCATCTTTTCGAGTTGCCAATCCATAAATAAAAGAAATTTTAAAAACTTGCATACTTCGGTTTTTAAAAGTGTCGTTTTAAAGATTTGGGTTTGGTATTTTTTATCTAATGGTCCCAATGATAGCTTGGTGCAATAAATTAAATTTCAATATAAATTGCTAGAAAAGGAAGAGTGAGAAAAAACAAAAAATAACGAAAAATATGAACGGAAATGAAATGAATCAAAGCACGGGAATGGAACGGCCCACATTCCAAAAACGCCCGTGTCCTAATGGTTTCCGGGCATCTTCTGAGATTCCCTCAATTAGGTGAGACGTTGTCCGCGGTAAACTCTGCATCAACTTTTATGACACCCCTGTAGGAGAAAAAAGAATACTTTGAAAATCTGTGTTTGCTTATGGAAAAATGATCAAAAATTGCTGTAAAATTGGAGTTAATAATAAGTTAATGTTTTCTCACATCCGACCGCAGGTAAAACCTGAAACTGATTGATATATTTATAACTGCATGATGATCTCAGGCCTCTCCTGTTGTATCAGATAAGTTTTCATCAGACAAGACTAAGCTTATAAAATGGGGCAGAAATTACCAACCGATTCTGCTTATGTTCATAAGGAATATGACTTCACGTTTTAGGAAGCATATACGTTGATGTTTTCAAGCTATAAAGGAAGTTCACTTAAGATCTCAGGATGGAGAATTTTACATAAATACTTAATGTCTCAGGATGATCAATTTTTGATACCACAAGAGATGTCGCTTGTGTCTCTCAGAATGAACAATTTCTGCCATAGTCGATTAGCCAGGACGAAATGATTTATGACAATGCTGCAGGTATTTGCAGGGTAGCAGGAGCAAGGTAGCGATATGTGAAAACTAATATTATTATCTA
This sequence comes from Elysia crispata, assembly GCA_033675545.1. NCBI lineage: Eukaryota > Metazoa > Mollusca > Gastropoda > Plakobranchidae > Elysia > Elysia crispata. Next base: position 219,571 of record JAWDGP010008010.1, read on the forward strand.
TTGGACGAGTTATACCAAGATCGTCACAGAAAAGATCATTTTGATCAGTTTTTCAATTTATCTCGAAGGAATACTACTAAGTCTCTAGGAGGCTGACCTCAACAAGGATAACTTTGAATGATGAAAATTGCACTTCTGAGTTATGCTGAAGTGTTTTGGAATTATCGATCTTTCGATACTGTGTAAAACATTTTTTTCTCACTAATTTAGTAAAAAAAATGTGTATTTCTCAAACGTTCTTTTTTAGCAGTTTTTTTATACCTATTTTTTCTTCCTATTATTTGTGTCAACAAAACTTATTAGCACAATTATAAAAAAAAAAACAAATGCTTAGTTTCGGAGCTGTGCCTAATTCTGTTATTTTTGATATGGGGTATATTCAATATAACTTAAAAAAAAACAATAACTTTTTTATTATAAAAAATATCAAAATCCTGCAACCACTTTAAAAAAATTGTTTTTAACAGACATCTCAAAAAGTTTGAATGTCTTTGATCAAAAAATGAAGGAGCCTTTAGGTTTTTAAAATGTGTCCCAAAATTCAAGATGGCGGCCGTTATCATACCAACCGGAAAACATTTAACTTTGTGGAAAAGCTTGTTGACCTAATTCCAGTATGGGTTATCTCACGGCAACTTTGCTTTCAGTCTCTCCTAAAAACTGTGAAATAAGAGTCTCTTTTTATCCCCATTTAAAGAAAGGCAAACATGATAGTTCTTTCGTTCTTAAAGATCTTTAAAATATCAAAAGAAGTGGGTGCTTATGATTTGATAAGAATACCGTACATAACTTCGAGTTACTACTTTCAATATGCCATATCAGTGGATTGATATCCGCAATCATGGCGGTGCATTCTACTTTCCTATTCTCTTAAATAGGCAACTCGGTCTGAAATATGCAGCAATAATTTCCTATTATAAGTTCAAATTTGCCAGTTGTTAATGATATTTATCGGATCTCTTCTGCTTCTATTCAGTGGGTTCATTCATTATCTATGTTAACAGACCGTCCAACCGTACCCAAATACAGGATTTTGTTCTGTAGTCCCACGGACAAGAATGGGTGACACGTAGCTCGCTATCCAGCCAGCCTGTTCCCAAGAACAGATGAATCGTGGTGGCAGCCATGTTCCTTGATCGTAGGATGTTGCTATGTACGTCACAGGTTCTGGTGTGGGTCTCGCGGCGCTGGCACGGGAAGCTCGTACTTCGCGGAAAGTCGAGAACGACTTAGAATTTGAATTGGAGATCTGAGAATAGGCTTGCTTTGCTGTGGTGAAAAAAATCAGTGAAATAATTAGTCTGCGCAAAGGATGTGACGTGCCATTTACTAATTCTCAGTGGCCAATGTTTGAAATTTACTCGGACCACAAAATCCCAAAACACCTCGACTCATCCTGAGCTTTAACAATTTTCAGCAAAGTTAGAACAATAATGGCCAGTATGAATTTCAAGCACACTGCATTAATAACGGAGATATTGAAACAGTAAATGAATTTTGCTATTCCACTGAATAGATTAAATAAAAGATGCCTTAGCTTTATATCATGTAACGGGAGAAAAATGTGAGAAAGTGGATCAAGCGATTTGATTAAACTGAAGCGTTGTACATTTCTATTACCTGAACTTAAATATTCATGTCACATCTTTTAAGTTTTATCATCAATATTTAAATCACGTAAGTTAAGATCCAGTGAAAATCAACAAAGCTTGGTGACACTTGTGGGTAAGATCGTCTTGTGATAAACGATATAAATATTGCTCAAAAGCGAATAACACTGAAAAAACAAAAGTTGTGGTGATATTAATTTTTTGTCTCTCCTGGAAAAAAAGGATAAAAAACATAAGTTCCATACAAAACAGGGAATCTCTACCTTGGACGAACCAGTATTCGGTTGTAAAGTCGTCTCCGTCTTCATAAAGATCCACGACTTTACCAAGCGAGTCGTAGCTGCCCTTCCAAGCAAATGCTGATACTGGGTTAGCAGAATTAGGGAACACGCCTGGTCCATTGCATGAAAAACAGCGTTTGTGTTTCAATAATACCTCAGTTTCTTCAAGAATCGTTATGATTAAATAAAATACTTTTTGCAACTTTACATACAGTTTCTATATCTCGTGTGGCTTCCAGATCCAAACATTGCAGAAGAAATGTTTTATCTACGATCCTGACTGTTTAACCAAGAATACCCTAAAATCATGTGGTTACTTTGTAACACCTAGAAGAAGCAGTTTAAACCGATTTGATGTTAGTCTTTTCTCCGCATCTTTCGCGTTCGTCGACATTTCTTAAGCTAGCGTATAATTTGCTATACTTTTTGATGCCAGATAGTCTTTCTCGGTTCCCACGTCTCCTTCTAAAAATCTTCCAATCTCAAAGTTTTGTCCTGTTTTGTTCGTTATTACTGAGAACTCGGTGCTGGAAATTATTAATTGCGATAATGATATATTTGATTTTGTTTTTTGATAAACAACATGTCTCTGTAGATATCTCATTGAACAAATCTGAGAAGTGAGTGTTTAATTCAAGAAAATACATAATGGTTTAAAGTTTATCGCAGTTATATATTACACAACTGAGATGAACTTAAAACTATTATGTCATATTTTTATTTCAGAATGGTTTTGTTATAAAACTAACGACTTGATCCGCGGTGAAATGCGCATCCAACATCGTCATTTTATCTATCAGACATACTCAATAAAAAGATAAGAACTCTTTGGGCATCTAAGATGGTGGGTCGTAAATGAAAGCGCATCTCCGAGAAAAGATTAAATCAAACTTGATAATGTGAGTTGAAAAAGTTTGAATTGAACAAAGAATTTCCATCTGAATTGAGATTCAGACCAAAAAAAGGATGCTTCAAATGAATATTGTACAGTTTGATAAAGTATATTTCGTCGCACTACTTAAGTATTTCTTTGTATCAAGAAAGGCGTAGCAGACACACTGAGAATTGGATTCTATATTTTTTTTCAAGATCAATGAAAGTCAAATCTATTTTGCTCGCTCGCATTGTGATTTTACAAAGGAGACCTTCCAGCCAATAGATCTAGTAGTGGAAAATGTTGATTTAACAGCCAGACCTGAAAAGCTACTTGGCTGAATCAAATTTGCAAAAAAGATAAGCACTATACGACAACCTCGACCAATATGTTTTACCTTCGTCCAAAAAAATGCCCACGCTCTTTATTTTGTCACCAGACACAAGCGTAGCAAACGCCTCTGAAGCCATCTGTTTGTAGGTTAGATTCTTGTCGCTCAGAACCTCTATCATGGGTGAAGCGAAAGTCGGCGGGTCTTGGCCAGGGCGCAAGTTGCTTGAAAAAGAAACAAATAAAAAACACAAAAAGTAATAAAGTGTGGTTCAGACCTTTTTCACTCAATTGTTCAAGATACCTGATTCAACAGAACTATGCGTCCCTGATGGTCCTCGATGTTGTTTGTGGTTCTATACGCTGTTTGATTTATCTCCCCGGGTCTTTTCGAGGGACCAAGACAAAACATCATATATCATTTTGGGAGCAGTTAAGTACGCTTATTGTGTTCATCTTTCTAAAGACGGGCTTTTCGCAGAGTCACATTATAAAATGATTTTACTTTGTTAACACAGAACAACTTGTAACAGCCACATTATCCTACAGTATTAATCACTTCCTACTGATTGATCCACATCAGACTTAGGCTTATATAACTTATTACCAATTGGAAGGACTTTGAACTCAAATTTAGCATAACAAATGCTGTACGTAAAACCAGATATTATTTTTACCTCATAGTGTCGGCTCATTTTAAATAATTTATACACACTTCTAAAAAAAATGTACATGTTTTTGGAATTGTGTGTGAGAGAAGGTGATTTAATCCGTATTCAATATTTTCTGTAGCTTCCTGCAACTAAGCATGAGCAAATTGCATGAATGTTAACCTCTTGTAGGGCAACTAGAAATTAATTGCAAAAAAAAATTTTATGGTAGTCTACACAGCCAGTTATTGAAATATATTAAAAAAAAAGATTATAAATATAAATATGCATTAAAATGTTTGTGAAAGGACCTGTACAATACAGTCTCGAAATAAAACTATCCCTCAAAGACCGATGATTTCAAAATGGCCGCAGAGCAATTTGTCTGTAGATGAATGATCCAAAAACAAATTGCACGTGCACACCAGCCGATGCTTTGAAATTGCGATGGAGAAAGAAGCAAACATGAAACTTACTGCCACGCTTGCTGTATCAGCTGAAGATTTCTCTCGTTATCAGCAAAGTCGTTGTTCTGCAGGAAATTGCTGAGGAAATGCGAAAGACGCAGCCCTGCACGGCCTTGAGCTTCTAAGGTCAAGGCCAAATCCTGCATGTCCCAGAACTCGCTCTCCAGAGGGACAGGTGTGGCTGGACTGACGCGATTTCCACACTGGACAACGTCTTGCTCCTCGAGCTTACTCTGGCCCTGGGCGCGACGCTCTGCAGACACAGTAGTTCGGCCTAAGGGGAAGAGAAAAAGATTAACTGTGTATTTTTTTTTTAAGGAAAATTTGGTGTAAGCCTGACATTAACTAGTGTGCAGATAAATCATTAATATTGACTTCATTTCAAATATGTACTGCTTGCAGGATACAGGTTTGTTATTGTTCATTGGTTTTGTGGTCAGATAACTTATTTTGGGATGATAAGATTTTTTTATAATAAAAAGGTAATACTTTCAAGAGCAAGGCTTTTAATTTGAACGATATAGGATTTTGCCATGATACTCCCCCTCCCTCCCCCCCTCCCCCCCTCTCTCTCTCCCTTTTCTTTCTCTCCCCTATTCCCTTCTTTCTCTACCTAACTATCTATCTGTTCATCTCTATATCTCTCTCATCCTATTTCATTATCTATCTTCTACTTTTTTTTTAACTCTTATACGCTCTTGCTGCATCTCCTCTACTTTTGACACAAATGTAGAACTTTTTTTGCCTTTATTATCCTCCCGACTTCTTTTTTTTACACTTTTGTCTTTCTCATCAAACATGCATACAAGAGACAGTGTATTTCAATGCTCACCTGTAGACATGCCAGTGACTGGATCCAAACCTTGTAGAGCATCAAGAGCCACGCTGACAGTACTCGCAGCAACGCTCCTGGGAAACACACAGGAACACAAAGCGGATCATATTTGATACTGCAGTTTTAAAAATCTCGCGTTTATCGTGACTATATAAATTTTCTCGCGAGATTAAAAAAATATTAAAACATTGCATGAAACAGTCTGTTTGATTCTACCAAGTGCCTAAAATTAAAAAAAAAAATAATAAAAATAAAAAAAAAAGATGTTGACTTTTTCCACAATTTGAAAATCACGGAATAAAATAAAAATGAACTTTTATAAAAAAAAAAAAAGAAATGCTAAGCACGGAAAACTGACATAAGAAACAACCGAAAACGTTAAATGTATACAACAATAAGACAGAACCAATTATAACAAAGTAAAAGAGTCGTGAAAACAAAAGCAAATTAACAGGGCAAACTTGAAGGGAGATAAAATTTAATTACGGAAGCCAAAAAAATAAATGAATTATAATAATAATAATAATAATAATAATAATAATAATAATAATAATAATAATAATAATAATAATAATAATAATAATAATAATGACGATGATGGTGATGATGATGATGATGATGATGATGATGATGATGATGATGATGATGATGATGATGATGATGATGATGATGATAATGATAATCGTTTATTGATCAAAAAGTAAAAATTTAGTCCAGAAAGATAATCATAAAAAATAAATTGAAAAGGAATGAAAGCTTAGAAAAAGGCATCAAGAGCAATAAGAACAAGAACAATAATAACATAAAAAAACCATAATAATTACTAAAATAACAACATCATCAGCAACAGAACAAAAATAATAACAATAGAAATGTCACAGCACAATGCGAGGATGCTACGAGGATCATAGAAAAAACAAAAATTAAAACAGTAGAAAAGATGCATTGAGAGAAAAAATAATATTAAAGAAACAAAACACGATCATGGAAACAACAATAACAAAACGAGACTGTACTTCATATGCTGTAAAGAGATCCATAGAGTGTTGCGCGTCATAAGCTCTGTAACCATGGAGACAGCGTCTAGGACCCATATATTGCTTTGGCCGCAATCAAAATATGGCATCGTCAACGATCCAGCCCCTGCCAAAGGAAAAAGTTTAGGTCACCATGAAAATAAAAATAAGTGCAAAAACAATGAAACTAATAAAAGTTGAACTTCTTAGATTTACTAACGAGTGCTTAGACATGCGGACTATTTTACTAATAGACGGTAACCAAAATGTCTTAATTGAAGGTGTGCGCCGATGTCTCTCTCTCTTTTCGACTCAATGTAAAACTGCCTTGTTGGTCCATAATACTGTATACCTTAGACTTAAACCATCGCCGAGATAGGGGTGGCAAGATAATAGAAATTTCCGTTTACATTAACATGAAATGGTGCAACCTCTCTAGAACAAGCGTAAAAAAGAAGAAGTGCCTATATACCCTTCTCATTGTTCTAAACGTGACAGGATCATGACAAAGCAGAATAAAGCTTTTTTCCAATTAGTGCACCTTATACTTCAATGACAAGATACGAGCAACTCTAACGCTCGCGTTCTCTTATCTCCAAATACATTACTACTACTACTACTACTACTACTACTACTACTACTACTACTACTACTACTACTACTACTACTACTACTACTACTACTACTACTACTACTACTACTACTACTACTACTACTACTACTACTACTACTACTACTACTGCTGCTGCTGCTACTACTGCTGCCGTTACTGCTGCTGTTGCTGCTGCTGCTGGTACTGCTACTACTACTACTACTACTACTACTACTACTACTACTACTACTACTACTACTACTACTACTACTACTACTACTACTGCAACAAAAACAACAACATCAACTACTACTACTACCGCTGTCTACTACTATTATGACTACTGCAATTGTTACTGCTTCTGCTGTTAATTTTACTGCTTTTTCTCTATTGCAATAACCAAAACAGATTTTGCTTCCTGCCTCCTGATAGTGTTTTGATTCCGACAAACTTTTCAGTCTCCAGGCCCATCATGTTAAAGAGGCGCATCTCGTAGTATTTCATGCGGCTGTAGTGCCAGTTAGTACTTCTGCAAAAGAATAGATTTTATGCAGGTAAGAAATACCAGCATTATTTGCTCGAGGTAGGTGAAATTCGAAGTGCATGAAACCGAGATCATTTTCATACCAGCTCATGTTTGAAATATATCTTTTGTTGTACTAGCTCTAAAATAAACCCAAAGGCAAAAAGATAATAAAATAGTAATCTAAAGACGTTAGTTATCGAACATTCTTCTTTTATATACAATGAAGCTAGGCGAAAAATGAAAAACAACCTAACCGAGCTTTTTTAGACAATCTAGGACCGTGAAATTTGGCATAAAGTTGTAAATCATAATATAAAGATCGTAACCTGAAACGTGTAATGGGCCATCAGATTTTTGTGGGTCGCCAATAAAATTAAAAAAAAATATGGAAAAGCAACTGCATTTTAAAACCCTATTTAAACCCTATCAAGCATGCGAGACAAACCATTGAGCTAGGTAGACACTTTAATTAGCCGCACAAATCTGTTTGTTTTTAATGCGAAACGAACACAACGTTTGTTTTGATTTTTAAATCCGGTGACGGGTGGAATAAGTTGGACTGTCGAAAACAGATCTAGGAGTTTAGCCTTATTCTCAATTGGAATATTAGATCTATATTTAGATTTCTAGAGTGATCTAGATCTAGATCTAATATAGATCATCAGCGTACGAACCTGTGTTTGTTTTTAATGCGAAACGCACACAACGTTTGTTTTGATTTTTAAATCCAAAAGGAATTAAGCTCTATA